>QODF01000025.1:510790-550436 GCA_024372805.1 Oostethus manadensis
TGTATACAGTGTTTGTATTAGGACTGACGAAATAGTGTGTTAACGGCAATAACTAATTTATTTCATACATTACGTTAAAGTTTTCAGCATAATTAACACATGTGCATCATGTTAAGCCACCCCTTTCTGTTATGACGGCAGACGGAGGCACTGCATAACGCTCCCACATCGTCACACGCGGTCTGACACTCTTATAATTTCATATACATATTATACATAAATATATACAGTACATAAATATGTAAAAGACATACCTTTTTATAATTGAACACATTAACAGCAGTGCAATTCCAACATCATATACAGTATGTATGTACACCAGATATTCTCATCACTCACTAACGTAACTCTTACTGTGGAAGTACAAGTTTCTGCATTCCATTATGATGATAACTAATTAATATTACAATTAATTTTCCAGAAAATACTTGTGCAGTACACTCAAAACATGTAAATTCATCTTAAGTTACATAGTGTCTTTGAACGCAACCCCACATTTCACAGGGTTGGTAATAACACATTTAAAGTGTGAGTCCCATGATCTGCTTCTATTAAAGAAACTACTGTTAAGCAAATTCATTTTCAGACACGCGTGGTATCTTTTAGCTTTGGAACTGTTAATGCATACATAAATACATACATGTACATATACGTATGTATGTGTGTGTGTGTGTATATGTATATACTGTATATGTATGTGTGTGTATATATGTGGCATACATACATGCACACACATATATATATATATATATATATATACTATATGTATGTGTATATATTATATACAGTATATCTTCTTTTCCTTTCGGCTTATCCCTGCTTATCCCATCAGGGGTCGCCACAGCAAATCATTTTGTTCTGTTTGATTTGCATGTTTTGATTTGGCAAATGTTTTTATATATACGGTATATACAAATATACGTATATATTTTTTTCTCACACACACACACACTGTATAAACCGTATATATTTTTTTTCTTTTTTCGATTATTTGACAGCCCTAATTTTTATGTGTTCCACAGATATCCGAGAACTTTTTCTTTGACCTAAATTCAGAGCAGACAAAGGCTATGTTGCGTCCACATATTCAAACTGCAGCCATTTCCACATTGGCACGCTCTGCCGTATTCTCCATCACGTACCCCTCCCAGGATGTCTTTCTGGTCATCAAGGTCAGACATTTTGATGATTTTTCTATTGTTTTACAAATCCAAACTTATATGATCTACTTCAGGCTGTACTGTATGTTGGTAGAGTGACTGAAAACTTTTCCCCCCCTTTAGCTGGAGAAGGTACTGCAGCAAGGGGATATTGGGGAATGTGCTGAACCTTACATGGTCTTCAAAGAATCAGATGCTGCCAAGGTACACTTATTGAGAAACTTACGTTATGCATACTTTGATGAGTCACTTTGGTTTGAGTCACAGATATACAGCACATACAGGTAGTGTGTGCAGTATTTTCAGATGAGGTTTTGTAAGCAGTTTAATGCATATTTTACAACTTCAGACTATATAAACTTTAATGTGTATTGGGTTAAATTATATCTAGTGATGTGTATTTGAGTGATGAGGGAGAGTGTGGTCTAAAAAGATCAACAAGCTTTTATGATGGTGTGCACAGACGTTGGGCAGAGTTTTTTCCTAAGGGCAAAATGGACTAAATAAGAGATCAAGTTGTCTCTGGAGAGAGAAAATAATCAGGAAGAAGCACAGTACCATCAAACATTATGTAGATACAATTGTAGACAGGGTTGCAAGAAACAGGGAGAAAACATGCAAATTAATTGCTTAAGATTTTAAATGAATTAAACATGATGCTATATGCCTGAATTCCAGAATTAATGGAAGGCTGTTAAAAACTGTTAAATACTGTTACTGAAAATGAAGGTGGCTATATAGTATTGGTTACTGATGTTTGCAATATCAGAAATGTCTATTTGCAATTTTGTGCAGATTATTATTCTTGCCATGTTGGCGACATGCTGAGAAAAATTAGCATGATCATGCAGCATGCAAACCAGTTTGTGAGGGATTATGCATTTGGAGGCTCGAGTCAGGTTTCTGATTTTCTCGTAAGAAAATGTTATAAATGATGTAAATCATACATAAAATACATATATAGCACAGATCAGTGGACCCCTGGTCCGGTCGCAGGGCAGCCGTCTCAGTAGAGACGCCCAAATTTCCCCGTCCACAGCCACCTCTTCTAGCACCACCGGAAAAACCCCAAGGCATTCCCAGGCCAGCTGTGAGACATAATCTCTCCAGGTTCCTATGTCTTCCCCCAGGGCCTTTTTCCGGCTGGGCATGCCTGGGCCACCTCACCAGGGAGGTATCCAGACTAGATGCCCGAGCCACCTCAACTGTCTCCTCTTGGTGCTCCTCCCGGATGCCCGAGCTACCCTGTCAGTTAGGAGTCATCTGCGAATAGCAGAGAAGAGATTTTAAGGCCCCCAAACTGGACTCTTTTGACGGTTTGGCTGTGCCTCAAAATTTTGTCCATGAAAGTTATTAACGGAATCGGTAACAAAGGACAGCCTTGGCAGAGACCAACACTCACAGTGAATAGGCTCAACTAGCTGCTGGCAATGTGAACCAGGCTCCTGCTCTGGTTTTACAAGGACCAAATAGCAAGTAGTAGCGTGCCACCAATCCAATACTCTCAGAGCACCCCCCACAGGACATCGTGAGGGGGGCAGTCAAAAACTTTTTGAAGTCTACAAAACATAGACTGGTTGGGCAAACTACCACGTACCTTTACCTGTAACCCACCTTGCACCTCCTATAGCTGAGGTTCAAATAACGGCCGTATCCTTCTCTGAACCCTGCAATAGAATTTCCCAGGGAGGATGAGAAGTGTGATACCCATATAGTTGGAACACACCATACGGTCACCCATCCGAAAAAGGGGAACCACCACCCTGGTCTGCCAATCTATAGGTCCTGTTCCTGATTTCCATACAATGTTAAAGAGATGTGTCAGCCAACACAGTCCCACAAAACCCAGAACCTTGAGGAACTCAGGGCGAAAATTATCCACCCATTGAGCCTCGCCACTGGGGAGTGTTTTGACTACTCCAGATACCTCGGCCACAGTGATGGAACTATCCACATGTCCTCAGACTCTGCTTTCTCTATGAAACGTATGTCAGTTGGATTGAGAAGGGCATCAAAGTATTCCTTCCACCGGCCGACTATATCCTCAGTTGAGGTCAGCTGGTCTCCGTCCTCACTCTAAACAGTGTGGAACGGGCACTGCTTATGAGGCGTCGGACGGTCCGCAAGTTTTTGTCTCGACCACTGTCGGAGCTGCGTGTCACTTGGCCTGCCGGTAGCTGTCAGCTGCTTCAGGAGTCCCACAAGCTGTGCATGCTCGATAGGACTCCTTCAGTTTGACAACAGCCCTGACCTCTGGCAATTATCTTGTTCTTTTTTCTGAAGTCTCTTTTGCCTCCCCTGTTGACACATCAGTGATTCTCACAGCTGAAGTGTCAGATGGAAATGTTTTTTTCACGTATGATAACTGTGCACACAAGTTATTGTGGTTATTGTTTTTTTATAGAATAAAGAGAAATTGGAGAAACTCCGCAGCCAATCTGAACAGTTCTGCCAACGCCTTGGCCGGTACCGCATGCCCTTTGCTTGGACTGCCATCCACTTAATGAATATTGTCAACAGTGCTGGCAGTCTTGAGAGAGATACTGAGCTGGAGATGAGTCTTTCAGGTCTGTTTCTTTTCAATATTCTTTCCATATATGAGCATGTGTCCGCATAGAATCAATGTTTGTCAGTCTCGTGGTCTCCTAGCAAAATCATGGACTCCAGGACTTACTTATCTAAAAAACGTTTCAGTGACAAATATTAACAAAAGCAAACTTACACAAGAAACCATGTAAAATGTCCAGTCATATTGATTTCTAGTATGTACTTTTTGGTTTGACCCTTTGTGTTTGTCTAACCCCTCACTTCCCACAGTGCTGACAATGGTGGTAGAATGTTGTTGGTATGCAAACTAGGTATTTTATGCTAGTCGTGATGCAGTTATCAGATTCATCTCAGGCCTTGTGGACTAAGTCCAGAGACTAGTTTAATGAGAAAATATTTTAACCTTGGGAGATGTTTGTTTTTAGCTTTCCTGTTCTATGTTTTTTTTAATTGACTTCCTTTTTGCAGAGAGAAAAGGCTCTTGGTCAGAACGGAGGAACTCAAGCATCATGGGAAGGCGGTCTCTGGAGAGAACCACCAGTGGAGATGAAGCATGTAGTCTCACTGGTTTCAGACCTGCTACTCTTACCATCACCAACTTCTTTAAACAGGTCTGAACAGCCACATCTATACGCTCAAATACAAGGAAACAGAACTGCAATCAGGTGTAAACAGACTGCTCTGTTAAGGCACAAAGCGTTGCTCAAGCTTTTAATGCGCATGTTTATTTTAGGAGGGTGACAGGCTGAGTGATGAGGACTTGTACAAATTTCTTGCTGATATGAGACGACCTTCTTCTGTATTGAGAAGACTCAGACCCATCACAGGTATAAACATCTCATGGAAGATGACTCTTAAATACGAACTCTTCTGTAAACTTACATATTTACTGTCTTCTCCCTGCAGCCCAGTTGAAGTTGGACATTTCCCCAGCTCCAGAGAACCCCCACTATTGCTTGACACCTGACCTTCTGCAGGTCAAACCTTACCCAGACAGCAGAGTACGACCCACCCGGGAGATTTTGGAGTTTCCTGCCAGGGATGTCTATGTGCCAAACACCACATACAGGTACAGAAAAAAACATTTACACAATCCATAATTGTTCCATTTCTTTTTTCCTTTCTATCAACTGCTTTGGAAGAATATTGTCTGTTACAGAAAATAAGTGCCACAATAAGCCATTAGCTCTGTGTTTATAATAAATATTCACATGTCAGTTAGAGTTACATGCAGAGATAACTGAATGCAGGCCTGCCAACATATACACGTAAATTTTTTAGCACGTAATTTGACACTGAATATGCTTGTGCGAAACCTGGATTATGCCCCTGTGTTGAGGTTATCCTCTGATTTACATTAAAATTACTTGTAATTTCAGCTGTAATCAGAAGCCCTTCTCTCTTGAATTACCATCGTTTGCTCAAGCTCACAAGCTATACTGTTTAGTCAACTTCCCACCACACGGCCAATAATAAAAACTTAAAATATACGTAAAAATATATAAGGGGTTATTCATAACATTTCTTTAAAATTGGCAGTTCTCAGTGGAGGTTTGTACTTGTAAACATAGCATAGTCTTATGGCCCAAGTACAATGTGTCATTTCCATTTCAATATTGCCTGCTTCTGCTTCAATATTACCTGCGGCTGATATAGCTCTGCTGTCATGTAGAATATTTGTTTGCAGGCAAACTGCTACTTTTTTGTAGGGTTTACAAATTATGCATGTTGGTTACCATGGATCAGAGGCCAGCTGACGCTGTGCCTTTTCCATATAAAGTGAAATAGTGTTAGGATTATGTACTTGAGAACAGTTCATACAATATGACACAGGGAGTCATTACAGCTTTTCTTTCTTTATTAGGCCACGAGGTTTAAAATACCTACATTGTCAAATTGTATGAGTCGTGATGTATGAAAAACATTTACAGAACGTTTTTTCCATGAACAAGAGTCAATATGACTCAATAAAAAGAGAGATACACATGTCTTACCATAATACACACCATAATTATAAATGTTTGATTTAAATATTTCACTGAGTAAAAAATGAGAACACATCCTAAAAAAGCACTTCACAATGGATTTCACTACCAAAACAAAGTACAATTTAATATTTGGGCAAGGTGTTCTGTCAACTGTGCTATCTTTTAGCTTGATTTAGTTTTCAGTTCTTTTGGAGCTGTTAATATGTACAAATATATGTAATTCTATCCTGCCTTTTAGATTTTTTTCAATCAAATACTGTAAAAATGTGCGTATTTCAGACTTTGTTGCAAATGGTGATTACTCATGATTAATACATTCAAAACTATGATTAACCTGATATAAAACAAAATAATCAGTTGACAGCCCTAATAAATATATAAATATGTAATTTTTCTACCACTGTCCATGCTTATTTCTATAACTTTTTATTTAACTTATTATTTTGTAACAGTGTGATTTTAGTCCAGAATGAAATTCCTGCTGTGGCAACATACATGGCAATGAAGCTGATTCTGACTCTGCTGTCAATGAGGGTCAATAAATTGTCTGTCTATGGTACGTTAAAACACAGTGCAAAGTAAAAGTGTTTTGTCATTCATTCTCTTTTTGACTTGTCTTTACCTTTTTTGGTTTGTGTGCTAAGGTACTACATCATGACAAAGACAGCTAGACGCCTTCTTGTGTTCGCTGAAACAATTAGCCGAGCAAGGCAACTTTTAGAATAGATTTTCAGTTGTTTTGCCACGACATTGCACACAGCATGGTTAAACAATCTCTTCATGTTGCAAGTGACTGCTGGTATTGCGTGTGGACAATTTACTGGCCTAACTGTATCGACCGATTAGGTTGATGACCCGTCTGGCATTGTACCATCATTTCTCCATCGCAGTACTACAGTATATGTTGTGACTTGTGCTATTTTAGTTGTGCTACAGCAGTGTCTCCAAAAATGGTCTGTATACTATGTTGGTGGTATTGGTAAATATGATGATGTCAAATAGACAGCAAGTTCAATTAAAACCTTCTGCAGTTGTGACCGGTTTTACGGAAAGCTTGGTACTCTTGAGGGAATATGCTGACCCGTTGCCAGGTTTCCACAGGAGACCCCTCCTCTTTGCAGAATGACCCTTTGTTCTAATCCATACGTACCTTCCATTGAGGTTGTTTTCAACGCAACCATTGAACCACCAACCACCTGCAAAAAGTTGCAAGAGACTATTGTTAAGATTCAGGTCAGTTTGGTAAACGTTCTGCTTTTGATGTGGCTGCTTGAAGTACTATATACCTGTATAACTACGTGTACAGTTAGAGCTTTTTTGGTTGCCGTTAAATCTGTCTTTTGTGAAGAAGTTCATGCTGGAACTGCTGGCCATTACATCAACCGGGTCACCGGTAAAATGGCTAAGATGGAGGGTATAGTGCTCAGAGGGCCCATCAAGAGAGAAGTGGTACTCAGCCCAGTGTTTATCATCCTTCCAGTCCTCCAGATCAGTTCTCAAGATGTACACTCCTTGGTGTATAAGACTGTGGATCTTCCTTAGACCCAACCAGAAGTCCTCTGCATAAGACACAATCGTTTTTACCAACATTGACGGAACCATCCAGCTCTGTTTTGATCAACTTCACCAAGAAGTTTTCATTTACCTAGTATATATCACTGATAGTTTAGAGAGAAACTTTTTGAATATTTACTGCTTGAAACAATACTTACTTTCCAGATCTCCAAAGCCCTTCTCATACTTTTTCCATGTCTGGTCAAAATCAACTGCACCATCAGCCCTGCGTTGGATCACAGTTGAACCTCCGCCTAAGAATGCATGGAGAAAATTTTGGCTGAATAAGTTTCTTGGAGGAGCTTACACAAGGATTCGGAACCCTATTTGACACCGTTTTGATGAATAGCAACTTTTGAAATACTGACTTATAATTTTTGTAAAGACTAATGGTGAAAGTTTCACCCACCAGAACCCATTTCACAGTAAACGTTGAAAGGTTCCGATTGTTTTGGCTTGATGATGTAGATTCCGCTCCTGCTTTCTTTTCTTTCGAATAACTCACTACAGTCAACAGGAAGATCTGAAAAAACAAACAAAACAGTAAGCAACAGTTTAAGTCAGTGGCCTAAACTCCTTTTCATTTCCATTTCATGTTTAACTAGTCATTAAAAGCGATGTTAAGCTTTTGTTACCATTTTCATCCAAGTCAGTTGAGTTTGTCAGATACGCAAACACATCTGGAGCTGTAGTCTCTGAATCTACTGGCTTATCAACTGTGTCTTGGAAACGGTCATAGTTGAGCTGCAAGACAACACCAGTGCATTCACATAATTAGGCTATGTAGACAGCTTTCAACATGATTGTGCCCTCCCCTCCAATTCCTTTCTAAATTAATGTTTATACAGACAGTGCATTTTAAAAAGTGTTGCAGTACCTTAAAATTGTATTTGAACCAAAACGTTGTTTACCTTTTCCTCCATATTCTTAATTTTTATTTTTTGCTGATCTAGCTGCTCATGCTGGTCTTGCACAGCTTTAATTAGACTTGCGATTGTTTTCTCCTGAGTTTCAATCACATCCTGGAAATGACAGATCAAAACCTTTTAATTACACATATTGTAAAAAAAAAAAAAAAAAAAAAGTCAACAAATTACCGCCAAAATTTTGCCTCAGTCATTCTCCGGTAGGCGTACAATATGGCGCACAACTTATCGTGTTGTTAATACACTTTGTGAGGCCAACTGTCTTCTTAATATATTTTTATCACAAAACCTTCCTGGTTAGAATCCTATTAGCTATCTAACAAAATGGCAATCCCAACCAGACTTTACGTACTTTACGCCGCTTGTCTAAGATGTCATCAGCGGTCAAAAGTATTACCACAAAACACCTTGTGGTAGTGTATCGAACAATTCTAAATGCATATTAATGATAAATGAAAGGGAGACATTAAGACACATGGTGTCAAGGTGAAAGCAATATTAAATGTTCATTTTTTCCCTCCATTCATCATTTATTAGCATTTTGAATTATGTGTGTGTGTGTAAAACTATTAAAAAAACATGTTTTTTGTTAACACTTAAGGCTTAAGGATTAATTAGATTTACATGAATTCTTCTAAAAAATAAAAAAGTATTCAGTTAGCATCCATTTCGGTTCTAGTCTGACCTTTTGGAACACTTTCATGACTCTAACCAAGACTGCACATTACTAGTACTGGAAATAAGCCAAACGCCTTGTGTGTTGACTTATTTCCAGTACTACTCGTCCCAACATGAACAATATCTCATGAACAATTGGCAGAAATATTATTAACCATACAAAGGCAGAGAGGAAACACATGCAAAAGGTCATGATAAGATTCTCATTACTACACTGCATGCGTGCAGGTTGAAACATGAATGTGAAAATTACATTATAGTCCTCTACTGACAGAAATGCAACACTATACAGTTATGCTGGTTACTGTCAAGAGTTAACACATGGTTTGACCATGACCTGTGCATTAGTAAAAGAAAATGTGACACACTTGCTTACTTTGAGTACTGCAATTTCTTTGAGCTGATCAGCAGGGACCATACTCTGAGACAATCCTTTTAGCCTCTCCTCAAGACTCCCCACTTTACTCTGCAGCTGAGAACGTCCCTGCACAATGTTGTTGATTTTAGAGTTGAGTTCTAAAGACAGGTTCTTGATTTCATCATTGTTGGCTTTCAAGGCATTGGTTGTCTTCTTCAGCTCTTCTTCCTCCTCCTTGATCTCTGATGTGACCACTGAAAGCTGGTAAAAGGACCGGTCAAAAATATTCAGTTTTTGGAAAATTTCATTGATTTGGTTCTTGGTCTTGTGCACGAACTCCCGTAAACTCTGCCCCAGCTGAAGAAGGCCATTTGCAAGTAGACGAACATCATCGAGCATGGCAAAGCGAGACTTTGCCTCTGTAGGACTTGGTTCTGTTGTAAAGCTTTCGGAGGTTGTGTGGATATCTTCTCGACCAAAGTTTTCCAGAGAAATAACGGCTGTGGAACTAGCTAGCAGCAGTAACAGGCAAAACTGAATCATTGTTATTTGTCTTTCTGTCTAGCTTTTTCACAGTGCTTTCTGTCTAAATGCACTGCCAACACCTTTTTCCGTCTACCCTGCGCACAGACGTCCTGATACTTGACGCTAAAGGCATGCTGCCCCATGTTATATACTGCCCGCTCTGGGAAGGAGGGGGGCTAAGTTGATTATTAAACCCTACCAGTTGGCTGCTCACCTCCCCCTAAATCCTGCTGCAGTCCTCCTCTCTTGAACAAACAAATCACAGCAGTGACCAAATGACATCCCTCTTCCCCCCTTCAACCTTTTTACTACAATCCTTTCCTCATACCACACCCTTGTTTCTCCCTGTGCTGCAGAGCTTTAGCTGATCAGCAGAAATTCAACAATGGCTATAGCAGTTGTTTGATGGACTGCCTGTCCAGTCAATCTTGAAATTTACAACTACATGCATACTTTACCCTGATTGATAAT
The DNA here is from genome assembly GCA_024372805.1 of Oostethus manadensis. NCBI lineage: Eukaryota > Metazoa > Chordata > Actinopteri > Syngnathiformes > Syngnathidae > Oostethus > Oostethus manadensis. The sequence continues at coordinate 520,998 of QODF01000025.1, forward strand.
GCAATGTATAATTAATGGTTCCAAGCTTGATTTAGCTTCATGCTGAGTCAGCCTAGCACCAGCCTCTTTTGATTTTAGCAGAGACTGGGCCTGTTATTTGTTCCAGGGTTCAGCTATTGGGCATGAAATATGTTGCCATGTTGCCATATAGACCGTGTAAACTCATCACTTTGAGTTGTGTTTTATAGTGCTTACTCGCCATATTTTCCATCTGTGAGTGCTGTCCATACTGTATATTGTGAAGTTTAAGATATCGTATTTAAATCTCAAACAAACAGAACTTTGTTTCTAATATTAAGAATCTATGTAATGTATTTTGAGCTGTATAAGAATTGATTAATCACATAATTTTTTGTTATTATTAATGCTAATGATGGTATACATTGTCAGCATGATTACTATAAATTGCATTGTATATGACCTGCGGCATATCACCAAATTTGTGTAAAATGCATCCAAAAATATAATCATAAAGGCTTATAATTATAAAGCTTATTGTTTTTGAACCACTTTTATATGTAATATAGAATTCTAGCTTTTCGGGGTTTATGAACCTGGACACCCAGCGAATAGCGAAGAACTGAGACGAAGATGTTTATCCAAACCGTGTCTACATAATCCAGAGTGCCGGTTGTAATTCCTATAACAACCTCCCTGCATGTTTTATTTGCTACACATTTTGAGACTTTTGACTGTCAAAGCTCATACATTTGTACATTTGACATGTATTATCATGTATTCATAAATTGTAACCAACCTATGGTGAATGAGCTATTTTCAGACAGGGAAAAAATGAAAATATTTATATTTATTATTATTTTATTTCATTTTTTTACCAAATTGGTGGGTCTGTCAATGGTGAAAATTGAACGGCCATTTGCATGTGGGTACTGAGGAAGGGTAAGGTCTAATGTGAGTAGCGTTCTAAGTTTTAAGCTTAAGAGACACGCAATAATTGACAGTGTTTACATGCGTGGATGCAAACTGCTGCGACGTGAGAGAGGGAATGTGATTGCCCCGCTAGCGTGATATTGTCAAATAAGAAATTATCTAAAAAAAAGTCTGCGGACTTAACGTAATTATCTGCACTGCAACAACAAGAATGTGTCTAAATCGCCTTTTACGTATATTCCATCGTTTTCCTGTCACAGACATTAAACAACTGTGGCTTCCTGCCATAAACTGGATGCATAAAACGATATTTCCCAATTCAAATTTTTGGTTTAAAATCCGATTTTTTTCACGTGGACGTTCACATTACCAAACAAATGCAACTTGTTATGTAAACACAAAGTGTCTGGAAAGTAACGTGCATGCGTAGAAGCACAAGCTCCCTTGCATTTCTGTGTGTTTACAGAAGTAAAAGATTGCTGCGATGTGTGCGCCAGTAATGTGCGATACCGTTGATGTAATTTCTGATTTGATACTGGGTAAAATTCAGGCTGGCGTTGGCAATACCAAATCAATACTGTGCAAATTTACCCAATGTGTCTGGTAAATTTTAAAACGCAATGTACAGTATTTCAATTGATAGCATAAAGAATACAAGACATCACAGTCATTTGTTGATTTATATTAAACTGTGACGTATATTGTGGTAGTGGGGTGATTTAAAATATAGACAAGGTAATATACAACATAAAAGAAACTACAAAATCACATACCCTAAATATCAAAACTATCACTATTTTGATTTCAGAATCGACTTGAGAGCACGAAGAGCTGGTATCGGCAATATCGACATTTCAGTATTGATCTGCACATTACTAGGACGCTCTCCTTAACGTTTCTAGCGATGTCAATGATTTTATGCAACGGCAGTCAATTATTTCTTAGAAGATTGAGACAGAGGGCAATCATTTAGTTATGGAAGTTTGTAGACATACAAACTTACTTACATCCTACCTGGCCAAGACAGAGGAAAAAAATGTTTTGAAGAGATGTGCTATACTATACTATACTATTGGAAAGTAGTCAAAATAACATAGTCTACTCACATCTACAGCGGTCCCCCCATTTTTTCTCTGCCCACTCTATCCAACGAAGTTCTGCATCCTTGTAATCCACTTCATGAATGTCGCCATAACTTGTTTCGTAGTCAAGACATGTTTACTTCCGCAATCTCAGCAGTAAACACTGTGAAGCAGGCAAAGTATTGTGCCCAACAGTTGACAATGGAGAGAAAACAGCGCAGTGATTGAGAGGTTGCATTTATTTAGAGGAGGCATTTTTGTGATGCAAATGTATTACTCTTTTGAAGGCATATTGTTGTGAGAAGCCAAACTCTTTATTTAAGTGGCCCCACCAACTAACTGGAACTTTTCTTCATCACTGAAATCCATCCAGAACTCGGCTCACGGGACAAGGTGAGGGGAAAGTCACGGGTGATGCACTGCACTGCTGATGGTGACTTCATACAACTTTATGTCAAGAAATTCAAACTCTCCTTTTAAGTGCTAAGAGTCACGGTCAAGGTAAAGAAGACCAAACCTACTGAATGTAATTGAAATGTCCAATTTGAAGCACAACATACAGTATAAACCCAATTTTGCTGTGACCTTTATGCCTCATTTATGCCTGACCAGAGAAATTCCCATACTTCTTTGGAATTTGCATTTCCAGCTGTGGTCTCTGTGGATTCATCCCCCAGTGAATCATCAACGTCACTGTGGTTTATCCGCTGAACCTAGGTTACTTGGCACTTCCTGAGATGAGGCGTTTGAACTTGTTTGCCTTCTTACAAGTGACCAAGCTTTTTGTACTCCAACCGCTTTGTTTATTTTTAATTACATTCCTTCCAAATCATTTCTTCTCTTGCTGTGTATTGTACTTCAAAGCAAACAGGGTTACTTACTGAATGAGCTCAGAGGGGACAGAGCCTTTGCCATTGCTGCCCCCAAAATGTGGAACAGTCTCCTCACTATACGTTAGACAGGGTCATTCATTGTCCACTTTTAAAACTCATCTTAAAAGCCACATTTACTCCTCAGCGTTTGATCCAGCATGAAACATTGCATTCATTTTTATTTTTATTATATATATTGGTTACATAACCTCTTCCGACTTTGTATATTTTTCAGGAATTTGCTGTATGTGAACCCCCAGAGTCTCAACTTTGCCAACCGCCAAGGCTCGGCCCGCAACATTACAGTGAAAGTGCAATTTATGAATGGAGAGGATCCAAATAACGCTTTGCAGGTATGACTTGCTATAATAAAATAGTTGCTTGTTGTGTTTTCTTCGTTGAATAATAAATATACTGTATGGTTCCATATACATGAAAGCCATTTATGTTCAAGTGACAATATTATACTGTGTATCTGTATGGGTAAAATTATCGGGTGGAATTCACAATTCTAAAGGGCCTCTTTAAACATTTCATTGAATCCCTAGGTGATCTTCGGGAAGTCAAGCTGTGCTGATTTCTATAAAGAGGCTTATACTTCTGTAGTGTACCACAATCGGTAAGGGTGTTAACCACACTGCATGCCACATGCTGTATAGTTGGATGGGACATGATGTGTATTGTACATTATATTTTCCATATTTACCGTGAGATCATATGATTCACTACTCCTTAAATTTGTATTTAGCCTCCCCCTTTGAATTAATTTGTATTTTTTTCTGATTTGTCTTTCCCTACTCTACATGAACCTGTCAAAAAAATACATTTTCATTCTTGCCTTCATCTGCTTGTCATGTGCTTGTTCTTGTGATGTAATGCAGTTTCTCTTTCGATAGAAATAATATCTTATAATAATTAATTCAAATTATTGCAATCTTTGCATTTTCAATGACAGCCTTGAATATACGGTAATACATCTATTGCTTAGGTACAGAATCAATCAAAGTTATGTCAAATCAAAGTAGATCAATCAAGTCCTCTGATGTTTCATCAATGGTTAGATTTGTTTTGTATGTTTAATGAATGATAGGCAAGAATTTCAGCATTTAAACTTGAAGGATTTGACACTTGATTTCTTTCCTCAGATCCCCTGACTTTCATGATGAGGTCAAGATCAAGCTTCCCGCCTCCTTGTCAGACCACCACCACATTCTTTTCACCTTCTACCATGTCAGCTGTCAGCAGAAGCAGAACACATTGCTGGAGACCCCTGTGGGATACACGGTAGGTGCCAATACAGGCAGAGTAAATATAATCAAACAGTGACCATAATCAGCAGTGTGATGGAGTGCTAATGTAGGTGAAAATGTAAAAAATACAGCAGGTTTTCTGTACAATATGGGATAAAAACAAGCTACTTAAATAGCATGTAAAGAGTACACATTTGAGGATGCTATGTCCTACCCCGCTGTAACTTTGATTAACAAACATTCAGTGATTCTTTTCTTTTCTTTCAGTGGATCCCAATGTTGCAGAATGGACGTTTGCGGACAGGGCACTTTTGTCTTCCAGTGTCACTGGAAAAACCACCACAGTCATACTCTGTGCTTTCACCAGATGTGAGACTGTGTTTAGTTGTTTTTGTTTTTTGTTGTCTTCAAAAATAAGAAGTACAAACAATTACATTTACAGAATGAATGAAATAGGTTTGTTTCATATGAATAACTTCTGAGTAAATGTTTGCTTTAATGGGGTATAATAACTGATTCACATATTGTAAATAATTCTGGAAACATCTGTTAATGCTATTTACCTCTGTCATTAAGATAAAAAGTTGGGTTTCACAACCTAATGTCAATAATTAGACAAGCAGTAAATCCTGTATTATTGGACTTAAGGTTCCTCTCCCAGGGATGAAGTGGGTGGACAACCATCGTGGAGTATTCAATGTGGAAGTGGTTGCTGTTTCAACGATTCACACACAGGTAACTGCAACATTGACTTTTGTAGATAGTGTCTAACCATTATCAATCACATCTCATCTTTGAGCCACCTCTGCGCTTAATCTCAGCTGTATAGTTGTTTTATAATTCATATCGGCGGAAAACAATAATAACCTGCATAGTTCAATTTTCAGACCTCAAGTAAAAATAAACTACACTGTAATTTATTACCATCTCCAGTACATAAGTGGCTAAAACTCACCACAGGCCAGTAAATTTGTAGTCTGTGATGGCCGAGGAAAGCCAACTTTCCAGGTCCCAATTATTTATTTTGCAAACTCATCTTTATCTTAAAGAGATGTATTCTTTAAGCAGCCTGCATCACGAGGGAGGACCGGGATATTTAGTCCGAATGGGCCGTATTCCGTGCCTCCATTGCTGAGGCAGCCGGTTGTAGTTGCGGCCGCAAGGTGGTCGGTACCTGTCGTGGTGGCAAGCCCTGAACCCGATGGTGGACACCGGGGTTTAGGGCTGCTGTCAAGCTGAAGAAGGAGTCCTATCAAGCATGGATGCCTTTGCTAGTCTCCCGAAGCAGCTGACAGGTACCGGCAGGCCAAGCGGCACGCGGCTTCAGCGGTGGTCAAGGCAAAAACTTGGGTGTGGGAGGAGTTCAGTGAGGCTATGGAGCACGACTTTCGGTTGGCCTCGAAGAGGTTCTGGCAAACCGTCCGACACCTCGGAAAGGGGAAGCAGCCCCCATTTTAAACTGTTTACAGTACGGACGGGGGCTTGCTGACCTCGACTGTGGATATAGTTGGTCGGTGGAAGGTCACTGGACCAGCCCTACACCCTTACAAGGGTACTGGAAGGTATGTGGGAGTTTGCCCAACCAGTCTACATGTGCTTTGTGGACTTGGAAAAGGCATTCGACCGTGTCCCTCGCGGTGTCCTGTGGGGGGTGCTTCGGGAGTACGAGATTGGTGGCCCGTTACTACATGCCATTCAGTCCTTGTACAATCAAAGCAGGAGCCTGGTTCGCATATAGCGAGCAGTAAGTCGAGCTTGTTTCCAGTGAACGTTGGCCTCCGCCAAGGCTGCCCTTTGTCACCGATTCTGTTCATAATCTTCATGGACAGATTTATGGATCATGACCGAAAGAACGAGATCGCGGATACAAGCGGCGGAAATGACTTTCCTCAATAGGGTGGCTGGACTCACCCTAAGATATGGGGTGAGGAGCTCGGCCATCCGGGAGGAGCTCAGAGTAGAGCCGCTGCTCCTTCACATCGAGAGGAGCCAGTTGAGGTGGCTCGGACATCTAGTCAGGATGCCTCCCGGGCGCCTCCCTGGTGAGGTATTTCGGGCCCAGGGAAGACCTAGGACATGCTGGAGGGACTATGTCTCACAGCCGGCCTGGGAACGCCTTGGTGTCTCAAGGTGGAGCTGGAAGAGGTCGCTGGGGACCGGGAAGTCTGGACTTCCCTACTGAAACTGCTGCCCCCGCGACCCGGACCCGGATAAGCGGAAGAAAATGGAATGGAATAGATGTATTCTTTGCGTCCATCTTCTTCTGTGTAATATTTTTTATGCCCCCTTTTCAACCTTGTCAGATCATGCTCTTACATTCTCTCATTCCAGGATCAGTATTTGGATAAGTTCTTTGCCTTGGTACATGCCCTGGATGAGCACATGTTCCCTGTCAGGATAGGAGACATGAGAATCATGGAGAACAACCTGGAAGCTGAGCTGAAGTCCAGCATAGCTGCACTGAACTCTTCCCAGCTGGAGCCAGTTGTTCGATTCTTGCACATTCTACTTGACAAGTTGGTGTTGCTTGTGGTCCGACCGCCAGTCATCGCTGGACAAATTGGTATATTCTGCACTCTTCAGACACTTATTAAAGATTATTATACATTACAGTGGAACCTTGGTTTTTGTTATTCTTTTGTTCCAAAACGTCAGATAAACGGCAAAATAAGTCAATCAAATAACATTTCAGTGTACGTAAACCTAGACATATTGGTGGAAATATTAGTCGGAAGTCCTAGGAAAACTGGAAAAATTGGAGCACGCAAGAGGTGAGGGGTGACTGATGATTCAAAATGCCCCTGACTGACAGGCTCATGATATAGTAAAACAGTTGTATATCTTTTAGAGGGATCCGAAGAGATAATTGTGCCATTTGGGCCCAAATCCCCGGCAGGTCTTCTTTGCGGTCATAAAAACCGGTCTGTTTCCAAATAAAATACCTGCTCATTGTCAGTATTCAGTGGTACAGATCTCTAATATTTAGTCATTGAAGCGTATATGGTACTCTATTTCCTAGATTGTACGTTGTATTGCATTTATTTGGTGATTACCATTAAATGGTAAAGTATCTCTTCACATCCGATGTCATTTTGTTTGTTTTGTTTGCATAATTAAGGCAGATTTATAGTTTTTTAAGATGACATCCTTTGTTTAAAGTAAATATATTGAATTACTATTGTACACAAATTAATTACTAATAATGATTCATTTTGTAAAGTATCACTAAACATGATGGGCAGATTTTTTCTGCATAGCTCAGCCACACAATTGTTACTATGTTAATTTTTTTAATACTTTGTACTGAAGGTATGGCCTGTCTGTGATTGTTTGCTTGTAGTGAATCTTGGGCAGGCATCATTTGAGGTGATGGCATCCATTGTAAACCGCCTCCATAAGTACCTTGACACAAGCCAGGACATGCATGGTCGTAACAGCTTGCTGTCTTCATACATCCACTATGTCTTCCGGTTGCCCAGCACGGACCCTAATGCACCCTCACCAGGTATTCTTCAATGAAAACTTGTCAACTTTTTCTTTTTACATCTGACGTGTCTTTTTTGTGTGCTTTTTTTTATATATAAAAAAATGTTTTTACATTTAACCTCACTAAGTCCTTGGTACTCATCTGTCTTTGTTTAAACATCTTTTGCCACATTTTCCTTTTACATTTTTCATTTTGCTACTTTTTTTCTTTTCTCTTTTCACAATTTTTCTTGTGCCTGCCTACTAAAGACAAAACATGCGCTACAGGTAGCTATACTCCACCTCTTTTTAATCTCACTGAATTTTCATATAGCTGCATGGTGTAGCTTTTTAAATAGTTTGAGATATTATTTGTTATCCCTGCAGACATTTCACATTGTATTTCAATAATTACTGTAAAGGATTTAGTACCAGCTTGTGGTAATTATGCAGTTTGCATCCATTTTTTATCAATTAAATCCTACTCACTAATTCTATCATTGCCTTTTTGCAAAGAAAGGCATCCGTTTCACAGCTTATGTTATCAGATTAACAAATTCTGTCCATATGAGCTTGTAGCTACAAAATTTTAGTAATAGCAGCCACTCCTTTTGCATCCCAGTTGTTAATGTATTTTATGTTTGTGTTATACCAGGCCCTGGAGGGCTGGGAGGTTCTGTTCACTATGCCACAATGGCTCGATCTGCAGTTCGACCAGCCAGCCTTAACCTCAACCGCTCTCGTAGCCTTAGCAATAGTAACCCTGATATCTCCGGTACACCCACTTCTCCTGATGATGAGGTTCGCTCCATCATTGGCAGCAAGGTAAGATCTGCAATCATGCATGAGGTTTGAACACTTTTATTGCAGGCTTTTATATATATATATAAATATATATATATATACATACATAAATCTGTTTGTCACTTGATGTCATTGCACTGTCTGGCTTCAGTGTTTCTGCAGCACATGCTTATGAAACTTAAATATTTACCAGCGCTGACATCAATTTTGTTATGTATTTTAGATGGCTCATATAAGGTCATTGTACTGATTCTGTAGTTCTTAACCCACATCAAGGTAGCTATCTTCCATGCACACAGTGACCGTGAGGTCTATTTTATCAGGATGTAAACTAGATATAGTGTGCAAACATACTGTAAGTTTGGACATCTTACACACACACACACAAATCACTGATATTACACTACAAATCACATCTTCAAAAGGCCTTATATTTGTATTTTTGTCCATTTAGCCATTTTTTATGCTTGAACATGCTTAATTTAGGCCAAGAATACATACGTATTGTTAAGGCTTTAGATTTATTCTGTCTTCATTCTTAATTTTAATTCAGCCTCAAATGAATATGACCAGTGAGTGAATGATGTATTGTGACGATCTTTTGGTTGTGCTGAACTTGAGTGCTTCATGTTCTGATAGTACTTATTCTCTAATAATGTTTCTAAAGGAGGGATAAGGAATTCTTACTAGACGGCGAGAGAGCGATTGTTTTGCTGTGGTGATTTTTAATATAATGACACATGATTTTTTTGGGCCCATGTGTATCATCCAGCGGTCCTGACTTCTGAATCCTCTTTAACCTGTGATTATTCCTTCCCTCCTCCTTCCCCCATGCTGCTTGCTTATTACCTTGCTTCCTGCTTGCCTTGTGTCCTTTTGACCTTGGCGCCCTAGGGCTTAGACCGGTCCAACTCTTGGGTACACACCATGGGTTGTAAGAGTGCCCCTTGGGGATCCAGCCCTGGGTCTGCTCCAGAAACCATGCAGGTGGTTTTATGAATGCCCCGCCCTCCGCTTTGCTTCACTTACTTCACTGAAAATAACTAACCATCCTCACCCTAGAAGAATACTGACATATTTGGAATTTTGGCGTTACATGTACATCACTGGATTATTAATGTATGATATTAATAAAGAGAGATACTTGATTTATCTCTAAGAAAATGTGTGACATATTGTGAAATGAGTGAAACGTGTATTGTCATGAGCAGTCTGACTAAACATTTTCTTCAGATCATTCCTTTAATGACAATGACTTGTTTCTTCCTGTTTCTGAAAATATAAAAACATTTTAAAAAGTGGCAGGTAGTGCATAAGTAGTGTAATACCAAAACCTCATAATAATTCAGTATTCTACTAGAATTAAAATCATATTTCTCCCATCATCCCACACATGAGAATCACAACTGCCCCACAACCACCCCACATGTAGTTACTTTCATCTGAGAGTCACTGACTGAGTCCCTATTGAACACCGCTCTTTTTCTGTGTAATTATTATGTACTTTGCTGCGATTTCCAATGGCTATGGTTACATGGACTGCAATAGTAACAACAACAATAACTAACTACAATCTACAAAGGTGTCAATGCAAAAATGACAGCACAACATGCAACAGGTATGTACACACTGAGCAACTACTACTGTGGGGAATAATAAACAACCAACTATTAGGGATGGCCTGATCCACATTTTTTTTTAACATCCAATCCATCCATCCATCCATTGACATTGAATCCATCCAATAGTCTTGCTGATTCGGGCCGATCCTTTTTTTTTTAAATAATAAACTTTTGTTACAAACATCAATTTGGCGAATTAAGTATGGTTATTAACCCAAGTCACAGGACACTTCTGTTTTATATTTATTACCACTAACGGGCTACCAACGCTCATGCTAATCTCAGCTTCTGGTGCTTTTTAATGACAAGTTAGTCATCTGATCGAAAAGGATTAAATAAATTAATGGATGCCCACACAAACACCACCTTCAGCTGCCCCAAGTTAAATTGAATTTGTGAATATCTGTTCTTGTTCTTGTTATGGTGTGCAAAGACTTTTGACAATGTGTAAAAAAAAAACCCCAACACAAAACATACCAAAAATGTATATGTAATACTTTAAAAGAAATGGTTGATGATGTAATAAGTAAGGCAGTGATTCCCAAACTTTTTACAGTTGCACTTGTAATTGAGTGTTAGGCGCTAATCTTTTTTTTTTAAATGTTCACGTTCCCCCTATTAGAATTGGCGTACGCCACTTTGGGAACTTTGGAGGTAGGGGATTCTAAATGCTATTTGCTGTCATATGAAGTTCAACGTGATGTATAGTTTTACTGTATTTACAATAAGATAATTGCTCTCCATGCAAATATAGCCATTCCACCGCTTTCATAAAGATCATTTTAGCTGTTGTGATGTTTTCATTTATCAATTACATTAATGTTACAATGCTTAATTAGCTATGAGTTTGAAATTAACTTAATTAGGGAAACAAAAAAAAGTAGTAATTACAGTGGAGGGAGTAGAGAAAGAGTGGTGTTAGTCAGCCTCTTCTTCAGCATAATTATTTCAACTTTCTTTTAATCATAGTTATTCAATTGATTTAGCCTCCACTGTCTGCTCATTTGCATGACTCCCTGCTTACCCTTCATACCATTCACTGTGTCACTGGAGCATGTTACATGTGAATGAAAGTCTGTCTGTATTCTGTTGTCTGCCTCCATTTGTGTGTCTCGTCTGTTGTTGTTAAACTCTAAACATGCCAGTCTGTTATGTTCACATTCAGCATTATAAAGGATATAAAAAAACATTAACAGCATGTTGTTGGCTTTTAAAACCTGACATTAGGCTGCGAGATTATTTTTCCCCCTTTGTGTTTACATTTTCTATCTATATTTCCACTTTTAGCCTGGGGATGCGGTCTATTGCCCATATAAAGGAAGTGCTGTAAAATAAAGAGAAGCACTAATGTGATATTTGCACACAGGGCCCCTCCATGACATACTGAATATTACGTTATTTAAAATTTTGTATGACTTATAATCCAGTACTACAGATTTATGACCATGTTGTGTGTGTGCATAATTGTTTAGTGTCCTTGTGTCTTTGTGTGTTTACCTAAGACATCACAGACAGGCTGTGCATTTGTGGAGACCCAGACACCTTTTACTTTACTCTATAAAGAAAAGGTGCAACCCCACACTCCTGTTGCTCCTCCACTAACTTTGTTGTCACCTGCCATTCATTCCACCCATAGGCCATGGAGCGCTGTGGCAATCGCATGTCTTCGCACACAGAGAGCGCCAGTTTCTTGCAAACTTTAACAGGACGGTTGCCCACAAAAAAGGTAGAGCCACTTGCACTGGGGGGGAGCAAACCACCCCCACCTACTCCTTGCCCCCTCACTTGTCTTGTCTGTGGATGTACAGTATGGCTCTGGATTGGTCAGTGTTGTATATGTTGACTGTGGTGTCTTGCTGAATGTCAATGATCTTAACTGAATGCTTTGAACCTTTTTAAGGGAATATCATTTTACACATAAAATGGCTTGAGTCTTGCAAATGCTGCACACATTGTGTACTGTTATTTCCAGATCTGTGTGCATGTTGTTGAAGAATTAATGTTATTCTAGGTCGCTTTAATTAAAAAACGATGTCTATGATATGTCAGCTTGAGGCCTGTCGTAATGCAACATTGTATAATCATTCTCTCCAAAACATTCAAGTGCTTTTCAATTTTTGCTTCCTTGTTTTAGCACTCTGAAGGGTCAGGAAAAATTCATGGCACTTTAAAATGTGAAATTCTGGCAGCCATTTATCATTCTTTTTACTGATAAATGGCAGACCTCAATACTTGCAACATTGTGGTCTTGAACATGTGTGTTTAATGATGAACATTTTAAACAAATGCACACACAAAAAAGACACAATCACAAAAAGGTATTTTTTTAATTCAAACAAAATACATAAACAGTTGCATTTATTTTATTTATTATTAGCAGTCATTGTAAAGAAGAATAATTTGCATGGTCCTAAGACTGTAAAAGATATGCATTTATTAGTCCCACAAGGGGAAATGATGCTGCATGATGCTTATGGTTGCCTTAGTTTTTTGTAATGATTTGTGAAGATTTTAATCTAAACTGCAACATCTATTTGTCATCAATGTCAGTGTTAGGCACACTTTACCAGACTTTAATGTACTCTCTTACATAATGCACAAAGTGTATGGGTCACATATATATCATATTGAACCTTACAGTGACTATACAGCATATATCATGTAAATGATTAATTAATCCAAACCTGTAAGTATTTAAAAATTGGTGTTTAGTTCTGTCCACACATGTCATCACCTATGTTTGCTCTGCATTCCTGTCCCATCCAGCTCTTCCATGAGGAGCTGGCCCTCCAGTGGGTGGTGAGCAGTGGAAGTGTCAGAGAGGGAGCTCTCCAGCAGGCCTGGTTTTTGTTTGAGCTCATGGTAGGAAATGCCTCATGTCTTTGCCAAGGCAGAAACCCTGTAAAATTCACGTCTCTGAATATCGCAGTATGCTCTCCCAAAACTTCATGACAATCCAGCATTCTGTGTTTGTATCCTGGCACCCTAAACCACAGGTGAAGAGCATTATTCATCACCTTTACTTTGCTGATCGCCTGGAGTCACCCAGAAAGAACCGATTCCCGGAACGTTTTATGGATGACATTACAGCACTGGTCAGCACCATTGCCGGCGACATTGTGTCACGCTTCCAGAAGGTAGATAATGGCCTGATATTTGACTCTCAAAGATGCTAATTATAGTGAGACAAATAATATTTAGGAGACAAACACATGTAAACACTAATTTAAGCCACATTTGCGGAATCTTTGTGCAGCTTATTTGATACAACTAATGTTGTTGCCTACATAATTATGTTCTCTGTGCACTTCTCTGAGAGACAAATGTGGAGGAAAAAAATCCAGAAATTCACATTTGATGATTTTTTAACAGTGTATTTGTATTACTAACAAAAACACCAATTTAATATTTGTGATATTAAATTGTGGTATTAAAGTGTGATGGTTGTCATGTTGGAAGACCCAGCCAAGTTTCATCTTCAGTGATTTTACTAAGGGAAGGAGGTTTTGGCTTAAAATGGTACTATACTTTGCTTCATTCATCTTAACCTTAGTGCGGATCAGTCTTCCTGTCTTCATTGCAGAGAGGCAACCACTAAGCCTGATGTTTCCACCCTCGTGCTTCACAGTAAGGATGGAGTTCTTGGGATGCAACTCAGCATCCTTCTTCCTCCAACCATGATGAGTGGAGTTTTTATAGATTGATTTTGGTTTAATTTGACCACCTGAATTTCTCCCAATCAACCTCTGGATCATCCAGATGCCCTCCGGCTTACTTAAAATGAGCCTGGACATGTTTTTTTAAGCAAAGGGAAAGATCAGGCAATATATTTTTTCAATCCATGTCGATTAACTTTGTTAGTGAAGGTACCCTTTCTAACTGTGGTCCCAGTTCTTTGCAGGTCATTCACCAGCTCGCTCCAGGTAGTTTTTGGCTGATTCTTTTCTGTTCTTTTCCTGGTAAGATCATTTGAACCCCACGAGTTAATATCTTTTGTGGAGGCCTAGGCCAAGGAAGATTATCCGTGACCTTGTAAGTCTTGCATTTTTTAATTATTGCAGCTTGGAGTGATTGTATCACTCCAAGCTGCTTGCCTATAGCTTATTCCAGCGTTGTATAGGTCTACAATTCTATCTCTGATGTCTTGTGAGAGTTCTCTGATGTTGACCTTGATGGAGATTGGAGTCTGACTGTTTGAGTCTGTGGACAAGTGTTCTTTATACAGAGGTCTAACAGGTACCACTAATACCAGCAACAAGTGAAGCACGTAAGAGCTTCCTAAAAGAGAACTTACATGTGTGAGAGTGCCAGAATTTCTGCTTTTTTGTAGGTGTCCAAATATTTATTGTTCACAAATCATCAAATGTGATTTTTAAAAAAAATCCACACTCTGTATCTCACAGTTGAAGTGTACCTGTGATACAAATTGCAGACCTTATCTTTTTAAGTTGGAAAACTAATACCAAATACTTTTTGGCCTTACTGTATGCCTGTGTTTTCAATAATAGTCATAGCATATTTATGAAGCAGTACTAACATTAACGTGTGCTTCTTGTTATCAGGATCTGGAACTGGTTGAGAGATTGAATACAAGTCTAGCATTCTTTCTCAATGATTTGCTGTCAGTCATGGATAGAGGCTTTGTCTTTACCCTCATCAGGGCATACTGGAAGCAGGTAACCACCCACTTGAGATGTTTGAACATCTTCTGCATTTTTTCTCATAATACATGGACAAGTAGTAGAGAATTATGCAAGTAAATGTTTTGATTTTTATTTTCAAATCAGAAAATGCAGTTATTAGTCACAACACAAGACAAGAAGACCAGCTCTTATTTAGCAAACAATATGATGGAAATCTTCAAAATTAAGCATTCTTAATGCGCAACATAATCATCAAAGCTCTGTCCTGCGATTGACTGGCGACCAGTCCAAGGTGTACCCCGCCTCTCGCCCAAAGTCAGCTGGGATAGGCTCCATCATACCCACGACCCTAATGAGGATAAGCGGTATAGAAAATAAATGAATGAATGAATGAATCATCAAAACTGTTCATATATCAGAACAATTAACGACTTTGCGTCTCCAGCCTTTCTTCTGCACTGTACTCCCTGCACTTTGCAGGCATTGTGTACATGGTAATGCGTGAACTGCATAACTCTTAAGTATAAGATGAATTTTGGTCACATTGTTTCAAATTTCAATTGCGCACACCTGGTGCACTGTGGGAATCTAGATTCTAAATCATATGAAGGTAACTGGTTAATGGGATTTAATTATTTTCAACGTATCTGGTCCCTGGGTTCTAAAACTTATGGCTGTAGCTGGTTCATGGTAAGGAGAAAAATAGTCTTGGTAATTGTCATAGACTCCATTTGGGTATAAATTAGTGCTCCTGACAATAAATTTAATTATTGGTTTGTGTTTTATGAATAACATACAAATGATAAAGGATTTCATTCTGTGATTTGAGCGCTTACTAATGAGCAAAAAGCATGTTAAACAGATGTATTTGTATTTACACATTTTCCCCAACACAATTTCCTCTCAACAGGTGTCTGCAAAGATTTTCACACTGCAAAACCCAACCTTAGAGTCCCTGAGACTTGATTTCTTGAGAATAGTGTGCAGTCATGAACACTACGTCACTCTCAACCTGCCTTGCAGCTTGCTCACGCCACCTGCCTCACCATCACCGTCTGTCTCTTCAGCAACTTCCCAGGTCAGATCTTAAAAAGTTTCTAAACTGACAATACGCAAGCTAGTTTGATTTATACGTGGGTATGAAGTGCCTTTTTTTTTGGTATGTGCTTGAGTCTATTTCCTTTTGTTTTTGTTACAGAGCTCTGGATTCTCCACACATGTCCAGGACCAAAAAATTGCAAACATGTTTGAACTGTCTGTGCCCTTCAGAGAGCAACACTTCATGGCTGGGCTGGTACTGTCAGAACTGTCTGTGATACTGGACCCAGACAACGAAGGGTTAGCATGTGCTGGGTACACTAACTTACATTTGAGGATTTATGACTGAATAAAATTAATATGAGTGATTCTAATCGTATAAACCTAAATGCTTATTAACTTGCAAAGATAATGCCAAATGCTTTAAATTGTTCCACCAAACTGCAACTGGTATTTATTTTCCAGCCATGATTGCAATATACCTGAGTAACATGTCTGTTTCCCCATTTTTTAGGATGTTTGGCTTGCACAAGAAAGTGGTTAGTGTTGTTCATAACCTGCTCTCCAGCCATGACTCGGATCCCCGTTATGCAGATCCTGAGGTCAAAGCCCGGGTTGCTATGCTCTACCTTCCCTTGATTGGCATCGTCATGGAGACACTGCCACAGCTCCATGACTTTACAGGTATTAATAAAGCATCTTCTAACAGATTGTTGATTTGTTGTATTCCTAATAGCTATACAGTAACTTACTGAATGTTGATATTGCTTGAGAGAGTTTGTGTCCAAGTGTGGAAGCATGACATAAACTAGAGCACCCATGGACAGATTTCAGCATGAAGGTTACTTATAAAGAATGCCCGTGTCAAAATGATGTACCTACTACTGTAAACGTGGAAAGCATTTATTTATGAGGTGGGTCCGAAAAGTTCTAGAATTGGTTTCACAAAAGATATACAGTGGAACCTCAGGATACGAATGCCCCGGAGTAAGAAAAATCCGGGATACGAAAATACCTCGATGATTTTTTTTGCTTCGGCTTACAAAAATTAATTCGCTTTACGGAAGTTTGATGATCTTTCCAAAACTTGTTTTTTTCAGAATTTTCCGGAACTATCGTATTTTAAGGCATGGCGGAAGTGTACGTATGACGTAATGTTCTCTGATAGGTTTATTGCTGACAGTTTACATGCCGTACTGCACTTCGCTGTGTAATAAAGATAAGAAACTTTTAGAATTTTAACTCATTATACATTCAATTTCAGGTTTTATTATTTATTACAGGTTTTATTACATTTGTATTACAATACTCGTTATTTATACTGTACAGTATTAAACTTGCAGAACAGTGTTTTTTCCCATTGTATGAGGGGGTCTTCCGGGTCAGTGGAACAAATGAGCCAATTTACATGTTAAATGTTGCTCGGGTTACAAAAAAATTCGGCTTACGAAAATCCTTTTGGAACAAATTAATTTTGTATTCCGGGGTTCCACTGTATTTCAAATTCATTCCAAAAACATAGGTTCCAGCATACCCGCAACCCTAATGAGGAAAAGCGGTATAGAAAATGAATGAATGAATGAATGAATGCTACAATCTATAAGTTTTCCCCTTCAAAGTAATCTGCCTGGAGTCTGAGGCCCTTTCCCACCCTTCCTGCAACACTTGTATGCACTCCTGGAAGAATTCGTCTAGGATCCTTTGCCTTGAGCTTTGTCGTCCACGTGGTTAATGTTTTGAAAATGGTTCCGCTTGATGACCATCTTGAAATTGTGAAAACGGAAAGAAATCACACTCAGTCAGGTTTGGTGAATATGGAGGTTGCTCCAGCATAATGATGTTCTTCTCAGCCACGAACTGTTGCATACTCAGGGCATTTTGAGTAGCCACCGGTTGTCACTTTTTCTTGTGCACTGATAGACGCAAAACATGCAAGATCTCTTTGTAGATGTACTGGCTGATCATCTTGCCCTGTTGCAAGAGCTCACATGGAAGAATGTGATCAACATGAACAGTCGTGGAACTTTTCTGACAAACATTGTTTAAATAAACATATTGGACATTCTTTTTTGAGTATTCTGTCTGTTTTTCAAACACTTTCCTCTCCTTTGCTAGAGTCCCTCAACCAGTGGGGTCGACCAGGGGGTACCCAGGGAGCAGCTGTGAGCAGCAATGGGGAAGATAACGAGGGAGAGGCAAACAGCATGATTAATCAGACTGTTGCCATGGCAATTGCAGGTACTGCCACTACCTCTCCGATGTCACGACCGAGCAGCTTCTTGTTGAATTCGCAGGTAATGGATAGTAGGATATTTTTCTTCTTTCACACAGCTCAGGTATTAATTGTGAACCGTGTGAAGACTATTCTTACCGCTTCTGAATTTTTAGCTATTGAATTTATTTGTTTTCTTTTGCCTTTCTCACTTTCCGGCTCTCAAGGCGAATCGTCAGCATGGGAGCTTCTCGGCCGAGTCAAGTCGTAGTCTGCTCATCTGTCTACTGTGGGTGCTAAAAAATGCTGATGAGCTGGTGCTACAAAAGTGGTTCACAGATCTTTCAGTGTCCCAACTGAACCGCCTATTAGAGCTCCTCTACCTCTGTGTTTCTTGCTTTGAGTACAAGGTAAGATTGCTTCCTCTCCAACTACTAGGCTTTGGCTAACCCAGATTTGTAACAAAACAACTTCTTTTGATTTTGCTTTAGAAGCATGCATTTTTATTAACATATTTCTCATTATTCATTCTGCTTTGTCTTTTATGTTAATGCATGTTTCCATACAATTAACCTGCTTTGCTTCATGAGTGCTGTGCTGCAAATGACTTTCCTGCCTTTTTCCCTTTTGCCACTCACCCTCTACTCCTGGATACAAGGCCCATGTTGTGTTCACCATGCAGGGGAAGAAGGCGTTTGAGCGCATGAACAGTCTGACCTTTAAGAAGTCAAAAGACATGAAGGCCAAGTTGGAAGAGGCCATACTTGGCAGCATTGGTGCCAGACAGGAGATGGTGCGACGCAGCCGTGGACAGCTAGGTGAGCTCACCATGCACACACATCTAAGAGAAAAAACGGAAGTAATTTTTACTCCCAAGTAATATGGTTTGGTCTGTTTCGCTCTTCAGTACCAGGCACAATGGTAATAGTGTAAAGTGACACACTAAAGGCAGATAAATAGTTGGCATAATTGAACTTCTCTGTGACAATTGTAATGAAACAAGCAGAATAGAAAGCATGGCATTATTTATTTGATTTTATTATTTATTAGGTATGCACCACTGCATCATGTTGTCCTTCTCGTCTTTGCTCATTAGCAGGATAGCATTTTATGCTATTTACATGCACATGACAGTTGCGGCGCCCCCCCCCCTTTGTTATGCTAAAAATTCTTTGGAATACATGCTATCACACATGCAATACAATTTCTCAATACACGTTAAACAGTTAAAAGGGAAATTAGCTACTAAATTCCGCATGTGCTCCTGCAAAGTCATTTTGCTTGGTGGCAGCCAATCTTGCTCTAATTTTGCACACATGCCTGTCAGTCCTTTTATGGTGTGCACCAAATTTTCCGGCGATTTTTAAATTTTCATTTTAGTCTTAGATAAAACTCTTGGGATTAATATCAGCACAGATATATGGTGTATTGGTCAGACAAATAATAGCACAGTTAATAAAATATGGATTTCATATTTTGACAAAGTTTGTCTTGCCTAATCTTGTGTGTCAACCGTTCAGGAGTAGAATAGTTTACACCATAGGCTGTCCCAAATTCTTGTCTTTACATGACACAGTGATCACTTGCCTGCCTACACACATTGTGGTGGAAAACCAGTCCGATCAGGGTTTACTCTCACAAACTGTTGTGTAAATTTGGATAACAATACACATGCCTGAATTCAAATGTCTGCTTCACACAATGAAAACAAGAAAATACATATGTTCTTCTGCTTTCAGAGCGGAGTCCATCAGGCAGTGCCTTTGGCAGCCAGGAAAATCTGCGGTGGAGGAAAGACATGACCCACTGGAGACAGAACAGCGAGAGATTAGACAAGTAGGTTATGTTGTAATACGGTTTGAGAATTCTGATTCTATCATTTATTGTTTTCCAAAAACAAGACTAGCCACCACAAGTTGTTTTTAACATATGTGTAGTTACCGCTAAAATCAAATGCATTTTTAATATACAATTTGAATTTTGGTTAAGCAACTGCCATTGTGTTTAACGTTCTCCAGTGCAGTTACCTGTTAATTCTTTATGTTGCTGTGTGTTTATGTAGGGGTCACAGATCAGTCAGGTATTGTATGGCCTGTATTTGCTGTGTGCTCTTTTGAATCTCAGTTTTCTTTTGAGTTCCTTCAAAAATGTGTTCACGTGCATGTGGAAGTACTGATAGTTGCAGATATAAATTTGTTTAGATTGTCTGCATTGCCCAAACAGAGACTTTGAAAGCGTAATATATATTTATTTATACTGTAATGGTCCCAGTTTTCCTTAAATCATCAATTCACATGTTAAATCTGAAGTTAAGGGAAATTGTATAGTTGTAAGAAGCGATGCACCCTTAACGTGGATATGATTTCTGTGTGTTTTTCTTCAAACATACATTTGTAATACCAATTCATGTACAGTATAAAGAACATACTGTGGTAAAATTAATGTTATGGATCTTGCAGAGTAATATTATGATTAAGGGGACTGTTAAGTTGTAAGGTCCCACATGCACATGAACGCACCACAAGAAATGCTGGTTCTTACCCTTAAACACGCCTCAATCTGTCCCAATAACATTGTGCCTGTTTTGGTTAGTGGTGGCTCAGTCGCAATGGCTTTTTAATGTGTGTTGCTTATTTTTTAGTCTGAGAGTGGTGTGTTTTCCATGTTAATGTGGCTGAAAGAAACATTTTGTGATTTATTGTTTTTGTTATGAAACATATATTCTGCTGAATATTGCATAGGTAGTCATTCAGAGCCAAGTGGTAATTATCTGAAAATGTACTTTAAATACCTTCTTATGTGGTATAGTTGATGATGAACAGTTACCACAAAATATTAACACACTCACACTCACTAGAAGTGTCACAGGTCTAGTCTGGCTATCATGAGGTGTCTTTATACACCAGTATTGCAAAATTTCCTTGTTGGGGTTCATTCAGACCATTGTGAACACAATAATCCAAATCTGGCACTTCCGAAGGTGTGGACCACTGTAATGTGTAACTGTAAAATAACTACCGATAATTTCTAAATTAATGGTAATTTAGATAAATACCAGTACGGTAAATACCAATGTATTAATTACATTGAAACATTTAGAGGATTTTTTTTTTCCAATATTTGCTTTAAAAAGTATTGAGTTTTCTCATATTGTCTTCAGTTGTTGCCATTGTGATACTGCTCAAATAAACTGTAAATACACTGCCTGGACAAAAAAAAGTTGCTGCCTGGATTTAACTAAGCAAGTAGGCACGAGGTTGCTGCAGGTGGTCAGGTCTAGGTTCAGCAACACTATGTGCTCAAAGAATGAGGTCAGCTGACTATCTGAATATAAGGAATGAGCAGGTTATTGCATCAAGGGATTTTTTCTTCCCTGATGGCAAGGGCATATTCCAAGATGACAATGCCGGGATTCATCGGGCTCAAATTGTGAAAGAGTGGTTCAGGGAGCATGAGACATTATTTGCACACATGGAGTCCAGACCTTAACCTCATTAAGAATCTCAGCGGTCACACTCTACTATCCTCAATGCAAGATCTTGGTGAAAAATGAATGCAACACTGGATGGAAATATCTGATATCTGAATATGAAAATCTGGTGACATCGCAGCAGCTTATCGGAACAATGGCACAGCAAATGCGTGCCGTAATCAAAGCTAAAGGCGATCCAACAAATTTAGAATATATTAGATGAGCTATATATTGTATGAGCTTTTTTTGGTGGGGACTTTTTTTTGGCCAGGAAGTGTACTTTGGCGATGCAATGTGAAATTGAAAAAATGAATGTTTTTAGCTGCCCAGTTCATGTACGAAACATGAATCAACCACAAAGGGTAATCCTGTTGTATTTGATTCAGTTATTGTAACAGTACAACATGTCATTGTAATCGTAATTTATCTATTTGGAAATGGATCATTATGTGTTCACTAAGAGACATGTAACAGAGTAGTGTTGGTGCCTGTGGCTTTTACAAGGATGAAGAGAAACCATTGCTGTAAAAGTCTTATCCCAATCTTATCCTATTCTGAATGTCTTATCTGGGAAAGTTGGCTCGTTTGTGGTGGCTGCAAATGAGACCTACTGGAGGTTTTACTTTGGGCAATGTTGAATTGTTGGTACTTCCCATATACCTGACACTGGTTTCTGTTTTTGTGATTGTAGGACCAGAGCGGAGTTAGAACATGAAGCACTTATTGATGGTAACCTTGCAACAGAAGCCAACTTGATCATTCTTGATACTTTGGAGATCATTGTGCAGGTATTCGAGACAACATTCATCATCATCAGTTTTTTAGAACGCTTGTCCTCTTTAGGGTCACGGGTAAGCTGAAACCTATCCCAGCTGACTTTGGGTGAAAGGTGGGGTACACCCTGCACTGGTCACCAGTTAATTGAAGGGCACATGGAGACAACCATTCACACTCAAATTCACAAATATGGCCAATTTTGTAGTCTTCAGTTGCCCTCAGTTGCAACAAAATAGAAAGAGGTGAAGCATACAAGCGTATACGAGAGTTAAATTGGCATGTTGAGTACAATAAATGTGTACATGTTGGCAGGTCTGCAGTAACATTAAACATCCCCCCCCCCCCCCCCCCCCCCCCCCCCCCCCCCCCCCCCCCGCCGATAGTTCATTGCGCCCCCAATGGTGGCACGCCCCGCTATTTCAGAAGCACTGAATTAGCCTAACTTTCATGTTTTTGCAATGTGGAAGCTGGAGTACGTGGAGAAAGCCACGTACGGGAAGAACACGCAAACTCCACTCCATATGCTCCAACGGAAATGCAAACCCTCAAATCTACTGACATGCTAACCTAGGCCACCCATGCAGAAAGACTTTTTTGTGGAGTTTGTATGTTTATCACGTTCTTGCTGAGTGTCTTTTCTCTGATGGTTATTTTTGTTCATGTGTCCATCTATCTTCAGACGGTATCAGTGACTGAGTCAAAAGAGAGTGTTCTTGGTGGGGTGCTGAAAGTCTTGCTTCACAGTATGGCTTGCAATCAGAGCGCACTCTATCTGCAGCACTGTTTTGCTACACAGAGAGCACTTGTGTCGAAGGTGGGTAATCTTCAAATTTAACAATATGTCTTAATACGCTTTTTTATCAGTGTACTGTTTGTTAATGTGGGTGTTTTTCTTTTGGTATAGTTTCCCGAACTACTGTTCGAAGAGGAGACAGAGCAGTGTGCAGACCTATGTTTGCGACTGCTAAGGAGCTGCAGCAGCAGTATAAGTACCATCCGAGCCCATGCCAGTGCCTCGCTCTACCTTCTCATGAGGCAGAACTTTGAGATTGGGAACGTGAGTTCATTTTTGGAAGCTACCATGCACTGTGTAGTCCTCACCTGATGTATAGACATTGTTGATGAGGTGTCTCTGGCCTTATCTCTCCTCTACTATTTCAGTATTTATTTGTATTT
This sequence comes from Oostethus manadensis, assembly GCA_024372805.1. NCBI lineage: Eukaryota > Metazoa > Chordata > Actinopteri > Syngnathiformes > Syngnathidae > Oostethus > Oostethus manadensis. The sequence continues at coordinate 544,302 of QODF01000025.1, forward strand.
TCCATAACCATAACCCACAGTTAATATCTTAATAACACTTTATTTTTGTGGCGATTTTTAGAATTTTGCAAGGGTGAAGATGCAGGTGACCATGTCTCTTTCTTCATTGGTGGGAACCTCCCAGAATTTTAACGAGGAGTTCCTACGTCGCTCTCTGAAAACCATCCTTACTTATGCAGAGGAAGACCTGGAGCTTCGGGAAACTACTTTTCCAGACCAGGTATTAACTATGACATCATAATATAATTGTTGTCATTTGTGCTACAGTAAAAGGGAATTATCTATGGATTTGAATGCTCACTTTTTTTTTGTTTTAGGTGCAAGACCTTGTTTTTAATTTGCACATGATCCTGTCTGACACAGTCAAGATGAAGGAACACCAAGAAGACCCAGAGATGCTTATTGATCTCATGTACAGGTACAAAGCTGAAGCACATATTAAGTATAATGTAGCATTTCCCCAACCACCATTTTAATGGGGTATCCTCCCCAAGAAGGTCAAGCTAATTTAATTGTCTATATAACGCTATATCAAAATAATGAAATAACATTACAGTATTTTTTGCATCGAACAGGTCCATGCATTGTCAACCTAAATAGGGTTATTTTTTATGCAGGTCTCTGCATGGTCGACCGTTTACAATTTCTCATCTGCCTTGTATCGCAGGCAGAGGAGAGATCACAACTAATTAAATATTGCATCGTAACCCTTTAACGGCAGAGTTTAAAGATTTGATAGTACTATTTCAAAAGGGTGTAGCTTGAAAATGTTTTGTGATCAGGGCATACTGTAAATGAGAAAAATTATCAGTATCAGGATTAATTTACTCATCTAATATGCATATCACCAGGCTCAGAATTTGTCAGTTTCTTGTCTCCACGATATCGCCTCTTCAAAGAGTGTGTTACTCTTCCTCATCTCCCAAGCAAACTCAACCACCATCATCATTAACACTCATTAAAAAGCCTCCACTGCTATTATTACCGCTATTATTACAAATATAGATATAAAGTATCTATCAGTTTTGCCATCCAGGTCATTGTATTGTCAGGTCATATCTATACATCAGCAGTGCATTTTCTGCCGAGGAGAATCCTGCAGATAGTACAGAATGTGTGCCGCTATTTCCGCATATATTTACATTCCCACTACCATTAGCAGTGTTTTGTCAACCAACCATGTTCTGCCATCCTACACATGCTGGAGCAAAGCAAGTGCTGCGTGTGGACTGTCATGGCGAGAAGACTTACTTCCCCAATCACACCGGGGTTCAAAGTCTATAAACTCTTAAACACACCCACAAATGTTGCTCAGATTGATGTTACAGATGCCCACCATCTCCTGGTGTAAAGTATTAACTATACGAGGCCCTTTGTTGCAATTTTGCGACTTTGGCGGACCACTCCAAGGCTGTAAACTTAGGGAAATCTGTCATCATCATCAGTATTTGAATAACTTTAATAAATCCCTATCCATTTGTAGAATTGCAAAGGGTTACCAGACGTCACCAGATCTGCGGCTCACATGGCTCCAGAACATGGCTGGGAAGCACTCTGAGAGGAACAATCATGCTGAAGCTGCTCAGTGTTTAGTGCACAGTGCTGCCTTGGTAGCAGAATACCTGAGCATGTTGGAGGATCGCAAGTACCTACCTGTCGGCTGTGTCACCTTCCAGGTCAGGACATCTTGCAACATTTTTACATGTGAAATGCTGGCCATTGTGCATGCATTTTATATATTTTGTTTATGCATTTATCCGCATGTATGCAGTATATTTCCTCCAATGTGTTGGAGGAGTCTGCAGTTTCTGATGACGTGGTGTCACCGGATGAGGAAGGCATCTGCTCAGGGAAATACTTTACTGAGCTCGGCCTAGTGGGACTCTTGGAACAAGCTGCTTCATCCTTCTCTTTGGTGAGTACGATAAAGGGTGGATGAATGATTACATAATGTTTATTGTTTGTTCTCTTAACATGACCGGGCTTGTTTATAATTGGAATTACATCAAATCCAGTTACAATTGTTAGAGTATCTCTGTTTTTCCCGTTAGGCTGGCATGTACGAGGCCGTAAACGAAGTGTACAAGGTACTGATCCCAATCCATGAAGCCAACAGGGATGCAAAAAAACTAGCCACCATCCATGGTAAACTTCAGGAAGCCTTTGGCAAAATTGTCCATCAGGTGAATAGATATTCTATTATATAATCTCCCTTCACAGCATCACAGTTTTTAATGTAAGTTTTATGCTGACATTAGCAGATTTTGATACTTCAGTATTTCAGTATTTCCGTGAAGTAGGATTGCATATTAATAAATTGAACATTTATGTACAGTTATAGCATAGACAACTTGTTTACAATTTTCCAAATAATTAGTCACTTAATAATGTTAGCTCACCTACATTAGTCACCAATGAATTGTAATGGCGACTTTAAATGGCTTTACTTTAATAAATGCTTTAATAAAGCCATTTTAGATGTAAACAAAACTCCTGCTGGTGTATGCCACGGAAAATGTGTTCCTTAGGGAACATTAGTGGGGGGCGGACAGATGCTTGAAGGACAGAAAGTGACATTGGAGGTTCAGAGTTGAGTTTTAGCTAGTGATAGGTTATTGCCACAACAGTATCCCGTGTTATTATTATTATGATTATAATGTTATTATAATCGTGCCTGTTGTGAGATAATTATAATCTGCAGTGAATGCTGTGGCCAATGTTTAATACTACTTTCACAATTAGAATACTGCTTCTGACGTGTATTTGTATTTTAGTTCATCAAGTTAGTGCAGTTAGCCATCTTTATGCTTGAATTGTAATATTTTATATTTAGGCCTAAAATATATTTGAAACATAAAATATGTTTTTTATGCTGTATTTAACCACAAAACAGTGATCACTGTGTCAAACGCCATAGAGTGAGAGTGAGATGTTTGAAGCAAGAGATGGCTTTATATTTAATTTTAAAAAGGCAAACTGTATACAATATAATATAATATTGGGACAAAACTTGCATCTATCCATCCATCCATTGCCTATTATAGTCCGTTTATCCTCATTAAGGTCATGGGGGTCTGCTGGAGCCTCAAAACTTGCATCAGTATCCCTATTTGGGGCTCAACTAGAAACACTTCGGTATAATTTATATAGCTACAGCACACATTTGGAAGAATATCTCGATAAAAATAAATGCAGTAGAAAACCACAACTCAGTAATACATGTACCGTTCATAATGTGACTACTTAGCTGTCGCTTGATCTCCCCTGGAGGCAGGCTTTGGTGGTGCAGTTAACCTAATGGGTTCCAGATATTTAGCTCTTCCTACGCAGATGGCACCTGTTTCAGACAAACAGTTTCTGTTATACTTGACCAGTTTTTTGTTCAACCTAATATTCCAGCCACTGGGTGGGTGTGTATACTTTTGCTAGTCCCTTTTACACTAGTAGTTTGGTGTGCATGAAGTGTGTCAAGACTTCTGGCATGGAATTAGAGTCTTCCTGTTGTTGCAGTAACTTGGCAGAACGTTTGGCAGGAGTTGTAAGCGTGCTGTCGTTCACATGTTCTGTGTTCTGTTTATCACACAGAGTACTGGCTGGGAGGTAGGTGGTCAAACTGTTCCTGCTTGGCCCTGCTCGTCTTTGTTTATTGTCTTGGTTTTTATTCACACTCATCATTTCGTTTGCTAGCGCCAAGCTGTCTGATACTCGCTTTGCTTTTCACATTTGTCTAGTCCAATAACATCCGCAGGCAATGTCAGCTGCCTGCCACCATGAGGCAGCCTTGTTTTCCTCTCACCTCTCCCCTCATGCGAGAGGGACTTTTTATTTGATGTGACCGTTAACAGGATGCGTGCATGGGAGCCACAGCGTCTTGACACTAAAAGCCTTAAGTGAATGCATCACCTGCGCATTCTGCACTTTGCTAGTCCTCATCTTCTGTCCGCCTGAGATGTGCCGGTCAGAGCACACCTGCACACTGACACCACTCGCTGTCATACTTCCTCCCACCTTCACTCCCGGGGCTCCATTTCAGTGCAGTGCCTCTGTTTTAACCGTGGCCGAGTGTTCCACACACAACGATACAAACTGGCATCAGAGACAATCAAATGTCTCAAGATGATTTGTCTAAAACTCACAGTAATCGTTTGTGATCCAGATTATTTATATATGTTTTACTTTTACCCTGTTATTGAAATGGTTTGAACTAAATCGACCCCTGTTTATTATGATTCTCATCCATTTACCACGTTTAGTTAACAGCATTAACAATCCGGAATGGTTGCATGGACAGAACACTGATTTCTTCAGGAACTGCACGGATAGTGCATGGTGTGTTTTGGAGTTTTATTTTCTCACTTTTTTTTCTATTTGTTACCGTCTACCTTTGCATGGGGTCTAGACCCTCCACAATCAGTTCTGGTTCTGACATTCTGTTTTTGTTGTTGGTATTGATTCCGACATCTTTATTGTTAATTGTGTTGTTTTTTGAAAAATTCTTGGGAAAGTTCATTCTTTTTTCTAATTTGTTCTGTTTTCTCCTTTTTGTATTCTCCTGGTTGCCGACCCCTCCTTCCCACTTTACTTAATTGTTACTTGTGGTAAGTTGCTTTGTTTTCAGGGCTTCTCACATTTCTGCTCATGTTTAATTTTACAATTAGCATATGTCATGGCACTCTTGAATGCATTGAGTTTTTGTTTTACCATGATTTATTAACAGCCTCTCTGCTTCTTATGCTACACACACACACACACACACACACACACACGCACACACACATCGTACTTGTGAGCTGGTTGTGAACATTTGTCCAGCATACACTCATCTGCTCCTGTGACCAGTTTAATCAGCAATCTAATGAGGTGGACCTTTTGAAGAGGGTGTTTCCCCACAAGGCTGCAATCTAGTTGTGGTGGTGTGTTGCGAGGGCGACATTGTGTGTAATTGGCCGAGACGCATGCGTGTATAACGTTTGCCGATGCTGTGGGAGACAAAAAGCGAGTTAAAAACATGAATTGCATGATGACTATCTTAAGGAATACTAATCGACTTGCTTTTCTTGTGTGTTATCTTTGTCAAAAGTGTCAAAAGCAAGGTTTGCTTAAAGATGACTAGGAAGCCAATATATGGTTTCTTGCTAGAGTCTTCAAAAGTGTCCAATAAGGCGGGGATTTACTTTTTATTTTATTTTTTGGAGGGCTCTGAATACCTGGTAAATATAGCAACACCGATCCGTCCTGCTACGTCTTCTTATTCTCAGATGACATCTACTCCGAGGTGTTGGAATGGCAAGCTCCATTCACAGACAGTTTAGGAATGGTGGCCCAAATGTATTCATGGCGGGCTAAATGAACGTGTGGGAAACACCGGAATTCCATGAAATGTGTCGCTAGCTGTTAAATTTGTGGTTTCAATCAGGCTGGTTTGTGTTTTAGTTTCCTTTGGTGTCATAGTCTTACTTTACGGGATTGAGCAAAGTTCGAAAATACCCAACACCGATTGGTACATTAAAGAAAAGGTCCAATTTTCCATTTCTATTTGTAATGTGATCTGTACAGTCACATTTGACATTTCCCGCTTCAAAGAAACCTTTTATGACGTGTCTTGTTTTTATGTAGCACTTAGACGTGTTTTCCTTTGTCTGCAGGATGGAAAGAGGATGTTTGGAACATACTTTCGGGTTGGGTTTTATGGCTCCAAATTTGGCGACTTAGATGAGCAGGAGTTTGTGTACAAGGAACCAGCCATCACCAAGTTGGCGGAAATCTCTCATAGGCTGGAGGTGAGTACCACTCTGACATATTTGGCATTTTGCTTTGTGATAGCGACATGTACTCAGTGGCCACATTAGCTACACTTGCACAATATAGAGAGATACAGTATTTGAGGTACTTAGGTGCTGATCATTTGATTTGTTTTCTGTTGCTACATAACAATCCTTTTTTTTGTCCAGAACTGTTAACTGTTCCAGACCCAATCGTGATAAGTGAATTCCCTCTAAGTCCATCCATCCATCCCATTTTCTTCCGCCTATCCGAGGTCGGGTCGCGGGGGCAGCAACCTAAGCAGGGAAGCCCAGACCTCCCTCTCCCCGGCCACTTCGTCCAGCTCTTCCCGGCGGATGTCGAGGCGTTCCC
>QODF01000025.1:551378-601200 GCA_024372805.1 Oostethus manadensis
CCCGAGGAACACGGTCGAATGCCTTCTCCAAGTCCACAAAAAACGTGTACACTGGTTGGGCCGCTGGTGTCCACCAACGGGTTCTGGGATTACCGCCACGACAGGCACCAACCACTTTACGGGCACAACTCCGATCAGCCGCATCGACAATGGAGGCACGAAACATCGCCCACTCGGATTCAATGTCTTCTGCCTCCCTCGGAACTTGGTCAAAGCTCTCCCGCAGGTGGGAGTTGAAACTCCTTCTGACAGGGGACTCTGCCAGACCTTCCCAGCAGACCCTCACAAAGTGTTTGGGTCTGCCAGGTCTGACCGGCATCCTAAGTAGGATTTGTTAATCAAAATATTAGGAGAAAAAGTCTACCAAGAAAAACTTGTACATTTACAAGAATAACGTAATATAAGGAAAATTATTTTAATTTTAGTCCCATAAACTTTCAATATTAAAGAAAAAATACTCGTAATATTATGACAAACAAAACAAAGTAAAGTTGTAATTTTTTGAAAATTTGATTTGAGAAAAAGTTATTTTATTATAAGAATGAAGTCAAAATATCATGACAATTAAGTCATAAGTACAATAAAAAAGAAAAAGTTAAAACTGGAAAATCTATAATAAAGTAACAGCAGAAATACACAACAGCTGTAATTTTATAGCAATAAAGTCAAAATATTAAGATAAAAAAAGTTGTATTCTAACAATGAAAAAACACAATTTTACAAGAAGAAATCGCTATTATTATGAGGGAAAAAATGTAATTTCACAAATATTAAAGAAAAAATGTTGCTGTTTTTAAAATATTGCTTTTTTAATTTTATATTTTTTTATTGTAATTTATGAGAATCAAGCAAAAAAATGTTTTAAAAGTTTTAATTTTTGGAAAAATACGTTTGGGATAAAGGTATAATAAGGGAATAAAGTCAGAATATAACAAAAACAAAATTTAGAAATATTTTTTATTTTTTTAATAAAATTGTAATATTTGGGGGGGAAAAGCAAGCAAAAAATGAAAAATAGTAAAAATACAATTTCTCACCAATGGACAATTTTGAGTCTCCAGACATGTCTAACATGGACGTGCTAGTCACCGCCCTACCATGACGCCTACCTTCATTTAGTTCATTACGTTTATTCACAGGGTTTCTACGGGGATCAGTTTGGTGAAGATCAAGTAGAAGTCATTAAGGATTCCAACCCAGTAGACAAGTGCAAGCTTGACCCCAACAAGGTTGGACAAGACAGCACGTCATCCAACCATACAAGCGACCGTAAAGGTAAACTAACTCCTATCTTTTTCCAGGCCTTTATCCAGATCACGTACGTGGAACCGTACTTTGACACCTACGAGATGAAGGACCGCATCACGTACTTCGACAAGAACTACAACTTGCGCCGTTTTGTCTACTGCACCCCCTTCACGCTGGATGGACGGGCACACGGGGACCTGCATGAGCAGTTCAAGCGCAAAACCATCCTGACCACTTCCCATGCCTTCCCTTACATCAAGACACGGATCAACATCATCCACAAAGAGGAGGTGAATAAGACGCCTACTTTTATTGGAAAACGGTGAAACGGTGTGACCGTCACTTACGGGTGCATCCATCCACGTGTTTTCACTTCGGATCTGCCGATATCGGTACTATTCCGATACCACAGCCCTGTTTGCTTTACCATGGCTGCGGTGCATGGGTGAAGACCGCCATGTTCGCCGATACCCTTTTGGCTGTGTTTGCTGATATTCTTCTAGCTACCTTTGCCTACCACACTAAAGCACGGACATCTGAAGCAGATACAGATACCGGATCGGATCGGCCTCATTCATACCATCAGTTTGAAGAAAGCTGACTCTTTTGGTCCCCTACCAGATTATTTCCACCCCCATTGAGGTGGCCATCGAGGACATGCAGAAGAAGACGCAGGAGCTCGCCTTCGCCACCCACCAGGATCCTTCTGATGCCAAGATGTTACAGATGGTCCTGCAGGGGTCAGTGGGCACCACTGTCAACCAGGTGAATGTTCACAACATCCCTCATATGGGCCCAACAACTCCTTCAACATTTAAAGTATGTTTTAAATGTGTGTTTTGTTCAGGGGCCGTTGGAGGTTGCCCAGGTGTTCCTGTCTGAAATCCCTGGCGACCCCAAACTGTACAGACACCACAATAAGCTACGGCTCTGCTTCAAGGACTTCACAAAGAGGTAGGAAACCTCTAACGAACAACAATAAGACGACTGATGAACAGATGGAACTGAGTAAGGGTGTAGAAATTATATCCGTTTGCGTCTCACAGCGAGGACTCCCCAGCAAAACGTTAGAGGAAAAACATTATCAGTGAAGCCATAAACATGGAAACATGTACAAATTGCAGGTTTTGTTAATAGTGGCACGTGTATGTTATGTACATCAGTGGTCACCAAACCTTTTACACTGGTTGGTGTAGCCCTTCAGACATTGGACCTGAAGCCATGTGCCCCCTACTCCTGCACACTTACAAACCATAAACCTTTTTTTCTTAACTTGAAATACTCCATATCATTTTATAGAAATTCATAAATGTGTATTTTGCATGGTCCTATTTTGATGCTTTCCCATGAGCGCTGCTACATAGATAAAGTCATAATCCACACAATAATCACCAAACTTACTTTCCTGGTCATGATACACACACAGCAATGAACAACTTCATGCTGTGTTTCCCGTCTGCTCCGTGAGGCGTTCAGGCGCACTCATAATTGTGAGTGTTAGGCGCTAATTGTTTTTATTTCTAGTCAAAACCCCATAATAGAATCGGCGTGCCCCTGGTTGTACAGTTTGTCTTTATTCTCACATATTTATAAATTACAGATGATGACTGCTTACGGTGAACGGCAGATGTGCAGAGATCGACTGTATTCATATGTTGCATATTTTTTCCCCCGATTATTCCTATGTAGAATACTAATTGATTTGTGTGGTTTAAGAATAACATTTTTATAATGAGTCTGGAAAAAACCCCACATTCCCCAAGGTGTGAAGATGCCCTGCGAAAGAACAAGAGCCTGATTGGTCCTGACCAGAAGGAATACCAGAGGGAGCTGGAGAGGAACTACCACCGCCTGAAGGAGGCGCTGCAGCCTCTCATCAACAGAAAGATCCCTCAGCTTTATAAACCAGTGCTACAGGTCAACTCGCACAGGTAGGTTTCCTTTGTGAGTGAGCGATGGTGAGAGACAAACGTCGCGCTTGAAGTGGCCATTTAAAGGGAGTCTTTGCTTGTGTTCTGTAATAATCATGCAGCAAACGGACAGCTTGACAAAGGTGGTTTGGGTCTTAGAGCTGCGATGCGTTGTGTGTTTGCATCTTGTACACTTCTGAACACCGCAGAAATGTGAGCTTTCAAGTACAGTTGATTACATTCTTAGCATTTTGGCTCGCGTGCGCAGATAAAAAGTGCAATTAAATCTGCAGCAACAACACAATTCGCCTCGCTGAGTTTGTCTCATTCCTCCACACAAAAGCACCACGTGAGGATCTTTTGGAGTAAAGACTTTATTTTACCCCCTTTTTTGATTTCAGAGATTCGTTCAGCAGACTGAGTCTTCGCAAAGTCGACATTTGAAGAAGAAATCCACACCAGAAGCTGCAATATTAATTTATTCTCCAGTGTAAATAGCACAGAACGGTTGGTGAAAAGGCTTCAGGTGTTGCCAGTCGGTACGTCATTCCAGTGTCTTATCCTGTTTACACACAACTCAATCTGCGGGACGAACAAGTGGATCTTCAATTTTAAAAAGACATCTTGACAGTTTCAGGCTACTGTTTATTTTGATTTTAAGTTAGCCTCCCCTCGACAAGTACAAGACAAACCAATGAATGTTGACATCAAGTTATTGGTTAAGTGCCATAAACAACTTTTTACACCAAATTCAGACGCAAAACCTTTTTAAATGTCGAGGTGTCTTTTTAACTCATGTATGTGTCAAAAAATTGGTATTAAATGTGTGCACTTTTTTTTTTATTCTGGTGTAGCAATGCATTTTACAACTTGAAAGTTTATGTTACTACGGGGGAGGTGGAAAAATGAAAACATGCAAAAAAAGTATCATTATTTATCATATTGCTTTACCACTTTTTGTTAAAGCAACAATGTTTCAGTTAGGAACTGAAAATGTATAATTTTATGTAGTTCTGCTTTTGTTTATTTGAAATATTTTACAAAATAAATATTTTAATGGTCAGTTGGCAGAAGCTAAAGATCAGTTTGTGTTTCGCTATTGTCTGGAAAGAAATACAAATATAGATGCACAATAGAAGCACTCCCTGCTCGTTTACCTTCCCAAGCTGACTTGTAAAAAGTGGTGTCTAAAGTGCAGCTCGGGAGGTTTTATTACGACTTTTCCCATACTTGGTCTGTTCCTGTAACGTTTTCTCCAACCCATTGTTTCCAAAATGGACATACTTTTTCTTTCATATTTCAACTCTAGGCTACTAATTACATGCAATCATATTTCAGGTTTACCCTCAAAATTGCAACTTTTCTTTTGTAAATGACTTTACTCTCATAAAATTGCAGCTGCTCCCCCCCCCATTTGTTTTTTTCCAACTACTGAAACGTGCTTCTTGTAAATTTTGTAATTGTAACATTATGACTACTGCGATTGACTGGCAATGGTGTACCCCGCCTCTCGCCTCAAGTCAGCTGAGATAGGCTTCAGCATACCCTAATGAAGATAAGCGGCATGAAAAATGGATGGATATTATGACTATTCCCATAATATAACTTTTACTCCAAATGTTCCAAACATTACCAATTTTGCCCCCCTTGTTATATTTGTAGTAAGGCCACAAATGGCCCCCCGCCACACTTTGGACACCCAGCTGTATACCTGACAGGGAAGTGATTGCTTCCAAGGAAAACTGCACTTTTATTGGAATTTTGCCTGAACATGCATTTATTTCCCTTTTCTGTGCTTACTAGACAGAGTGAGGGATGTAACAGTGCTCGTCAAGGAACACCCCTTTTTTGACCTTTAAAAAAAAGTTTGCATATACATGCTGTGTTCATGCATTAACTAGGACATTCCAGAGAAATATAGTTCTTCGTGTTAGCTGCTCCAATGCCAACATCGCGGTGATTTGGATGGGATACAGGTCGGTTATGGCGATGGAACGTAATTGCCGTTTGAGGGTTTTTTTTGGCCTTAATCGTTGAAATGGGCGTGTCCCATAAGGTCTACTGTTAGCTCGCTCATGCTACCTTGTTTTTTTTCTAGACCGGACAGAAAAGGGAGATTAATATGTGTTCATGTTTCACATAATTGGGGATGAACAACTTTTTTTTTTTTTTTTTTTAAAGGTGCAGTTTTCCTTTAAGAAGAAATATTTTCACATACCCCTTTTCAATTCCCACCTGTCAGCTTTCTTAAAGCAAGAGTACATATTGTGGTCCACTCCAGGTCTGATGCAGGTTTTTCTTTGTTACAAGATTGCTTGCTCCAGAGGGTGGCAGGTTAGTGAGAAATGTGTTAAATGACTTATTTTTGCGTGGTAGAAAATGAGCACGTGTGAAAGAAACAGCTGAGGAATGCATTCTTGGTAACCACATCAGTCTAGTTTGGTGGCAGGGATAGGAACGTGTTTGGCTTTTACGATAGAATGTCCCACATGGCAAGCACAGCAGCATCATTCACTCAACTTTCAAGGGAAATGATATTTCCAACACACTCAAAAACCAACAGACTAAATGTAAGAAAAACATTTTTCAAAAAGCTTTTAAGAAATGTTTGCATTTTTAAGTATAAAAGTTGTAAGTAAATATGCATTCAGGGCATCTATAGTGTGTGTGCGCTCTAGTATTACGTAATACATACAGTACAAACACAGCTTACAAGGTGAGGTGGTGTCACTGTGCGGTGTCGGGTACTCTCTTGTAGAAGAGCAGGTACGGTGTTGAGGAGGAGCAGGTCTGATGGGAGCAGGCCTGGAGGACATCCTCCTCCTCAAACAAGCGCACTTCTGAATCATCAAACAGCAGCCATTTGCCTTCGTACTGGAGGAGGTTGTTCAAAGCCTTCTGCTCTGAGGCCACCACCCTCTCACACGAAGTTGTGGAAGATTCCTCCTTTTTCGGCTCCGCTTCTGCATTTTGTTTCTGGTTTAGAGTTTTTCTCTGTTTAGATCCCTCCGATGTCCCACTGCTTGTTGCTCTTTCTCGGTCCTTGGCGCAACCAAGGTCACAGCGGCCTGAACTCCGCTGACCTCCCAAGAGTCCAACCCCACCTTCTTGAAGCTTCTTACTTCCTAGTTTGCCGCAAGCCATGCTAGGCGCAAGGTCTTCTTTAGTATTCTGCCTAACAGAAACCTCTCCATCATCATAGTCCTCCTCCTCTTGCTGCTTTTCTGTCTCCTTCCTGTCTTGCAGCCAGAACTTTGCATCCTTCAAGCCACTCATACGGACGTAAGCCGTGTAGTGACCACTGCTGATGGACACGCCGCTGTGCATAACCACAGCAAAGAGCTCATAGTGGTGACCTTTGCTGGATGATCGAGGGGTGCACCACTCCTCCAAGGATAAGGTCAAAGGAGTCTGCAAGGGTGTGTTGACCTTCGACAGACCTGCATATGGATCAATTCTACAAAAACAGAAAGCAGATGAAAACTCGCTTAATAATGATGAAAAAATTGTGCGGGGTGAAATAAGGAAGGTTAGCAGAGGGGTGTCCAAACATTTGGAAAAAAAAATTTGACAAGAAAACCAACAACAAAAATTGAAAACTCTGCAGGAATTTTACAAGAATAAAGTAAAAAAATAATAAGATTAAAAAGTTGTTATCCAAAAAGACAAACATTATGTCAGAGTAAACTTGAAACTTTTTTAAAGTTATAATTTTATGAAAAGCAAAACTATGAAAAATTTGGTTGTAGAAAAAAGAAATCTAGTGTTTTATTATTTTATTGTCCAGATTGACAAGAAAATTTACAAAGAAAGTTAAAATAGTTGGAAATTTTAAATCTATATTAAAAAAAAAAACAAGCTGCAGTTTTATGAGAATAGTCAAAATATTAGGATAAAAGTAAAATTCTGGTGAGAAGTCACAATTTTACAAAAATAAACTCATATTACGAAAAAATGTTGTAATATTCAATAAGTTTATTTAATGAGAAACAAAGCAAAGTTGTAATTTTTGAAAATTTAGGTTGGCGTAATAATATTGTGAGAATAAGGTCCTAATATTGCTACTATTAATATCACGTAATTGAATTGATTATGTAAGAATATATACAAATACACAAACACCGTATACGGAAAATTGGGAAACAGCAAATAAACTTTGTTCATACTAATACTCTTTTTCAGAAAGCTGAGATGCTGTTTTTTTCCCTGAAATCTATAGAACTTAGCATGTTCTCAGTATGTAGCCCTTGATGGAAAAAGCAACTCACTGTAAACTGTTGGCAGAGAAGCGCTTGAGGTGAATGGTGATGACGTCAGGCGTTTTGTCAAACAGAAGACTCCTCTCGGCCTCGGCGTAATGGTGACATGTGTCACAGAAGTACTTGTCTTCTCCAGCGATGCGTTCTACGGATGCAAACTGTGCGATGGACCATTTCAAGGTCTTCTGCTCTAATTTGGGATATGGAGAAACTGTAGAGACAAAAATTGCGAATAAGAAAGGTGTATGTTGTTCAGCTGTTCAGTTGATTTTCTGACTTTTCCAGCACTCATTGACTTCACAAGCCTAAAATCCATACGTCTTTTTTTTTTTAACCTCCTGAAGAGTAGTCAATGAATCCTAACCTTTCAGACCGTGCCAGAAAGGGTTGAGAACCCCTACCCTAAACCATAAAAACACGAAAGCCAGTTCCTACCAAGCAGTCAAGTTGAGAAGTGTTCCCAATTTGTGTTGTCAAAAGGATGACAAAATATAGCACATATAACCAGAGAAATGCATACCACTTATGGCACGATACAAGTGTGCCTAAGGCTGGCCACAATAAAAGTCCACTTCAATGTACAATCTATGCGCACCTTTGGAGACAGCTTACGGAAGAGAAATAACCATTCAGTTCAGCATGCACACTCATATTCTGTATGCAGTGCAATTAAACGGCATATTTTACAGTAGTCTTTTATTGTAGCCAGCCTAAGACAATAATCACGCTGCATCTTGATAAGCTACACCTGTGAGATGAATGTATTATCTTGGAATATGAGAAGTGCTCACTAACAGATTTGTGAACAGTATTTGACAGAAATGGGCATTGTGGGTACTTTTTACAATTTAGATCGTTTGAGCGCTCATGAAAGACAAACAACCTAGAAAAGCACTTGAAGAGCATAGAACCATAATTCCATCCATATTGTGATTCACACAAAAATAGTATTATTATAGTATTTGGTATTATAACCTGTCAAAAAAGCCCCAAGTGCTCTGACCAGTTTTTGTGGATTTATATAAACAAATGTCTAAAATGGTCCTATATTGCAATGTTAAAAGAATCGTTTAAAAAAAATTAATGGATCGTAAACGGTAATCCAGATCACCCCCAAAATTTAATCAGTTTTTCTGTGTCCCATTTCCGACAATTCCTGTAAACTTAATTCAAATTCATTCAGAACTTTTAAGTTATTCTGAACACAGATAAACACTGGGAAAAACATAATCTCCACACTTGCGTTTGGTGGAGGTAAAAACCCAACATCAACAAGGAAGTCACAAACCACCACAGCCAGTTCTACCTCCAGATGATAAATTACACTGTAAAAAGCCGCTCACTTCCTAAAGGTGCTTGTGCAGCTCAAAACACTGATACTTGCTGCACTCCCCCCACACACGCAGTGAAGGAGGAGTTGATAGTGCGTTATTGGAACTGATTTGTGTAGCTAGATGTTTTTTTCCCCACTCACTGCTGGTAACTGCCAACTGTTGCATGTTTTTAATGCATTGATGTCACACTTAACATGGCTTACATAGCACACGAACTGAAGCTCTCACTAATCTCTACTGGTCGGTGGAAAAGTGGCTGTCATGCTGATACAAGTATGTTGTTCACATCCTCACCTGACGCAAGATCGTCCGGGCTGCTGGGTTCCTCATCCAGCACGGGGACACTGATGTCCTGGAAGTCCTCTCTCCTCTCTGTGAAGCTCTCACACTCCAGACAGCGAGTCCGTAGAACCAGCTGGCCCTGGAACAAGCGCTCCATCAAGTCTAGACTGTCTGCAATGCAACAGAACCACATGGAGGAGGTCCAGGTCCATATCACATAGTATATGTAGGTGTCCCAGCAGGCAGCATGAACAGTTCTTACTGATGTCATACCTTGATGTTGTGCTTTCTTGACATGGTTTAGGTTTTGAGGGATGACCTGATTGTCTTCTGACTTTTCAACCAGATGTTGTCCGTCATCACTCACATCGTTCTCTTGTTCTGTTTTCGTTGCGTTCTTTCCAAAAGAAGCGGTGATTTTACCGACAGTACGAAACATTGATATGATGCTGGGTTGTTTCCCAGCTGGCCTGAGCCAGCTCAGTTTGGTACGTTTCTTCTGCTTCCCTTCGGCTTTGTTGAACGTCTGGTCATCATCGCTCGTCCCGTCTTCCTCCACCTCGGGTTTCATTTCCTTGTCTCCCTTTTCTTCCTCTCCGGCTTT
Source organism: Oostethus manadensis (assembly GCA_024372805.1). Taxonomy (NCBI): domain Eukaryota; kingdom Metazoa; phylum Chordata; class Actinopteri; order Syngnathiformes; family Syngnathidae; genus Oostethus; species Oostethus manadensis. Next base: position 561,016 of record QODF01000025.1, read on the forward strand.
GCTCTGGGTCGCATCAAATGGCGACTTCCTTTTGGAGCGGGTGACAGGTGCACTCAAAACGTGCTTCTCTTCTGCACTGCCTTTGCCAGACTTACTCGATTTTGGCTTCTTTTTGGCATTTCCAATCTCTGCATCGCTCTTCCTCTTTCCACTCACTTGACCATCGTCGACTGTGATTCTATCAAGTTCTGGCACTGAATTTTGAGAACTCTGCGAGGTGCCATTTTCCACTTTGACCTCAGTCACACTGCCAACCTCCTCATTCTCCAGCTTTTGCTCTTTCCTAATGGTGATACAGGCTTCCTGGATGTATCCCAAGATACACTGCAGAACCTCCTGGGCATCATGCTGAAGATAGCCTTCATACATTGGGTTTAGTTGTCTGCAACAAATGTAACCAATAAAATCAGTATATGTACTTGTTTTGTGATATGACATTCAAACTATTAAAGCTTTTATAATTGAATATATAAAATGAAAAATGTTTACCTTACATTACGCTGGCACAGAGCCCAAAAAAGTCTTCTAATCATTTTTATTTGTGTCCACAAGACAACCTAGGCAAATCGTGCTAATTGCATATCTTTCTTGAAAGCAAATCTTCAGGCTAGTGTAACCCAGGCATTTATTCATTAATTTTCTATGCGGTTATCCTCATTAGGGTCGCGGGTATGCTGGAGTCTATCTATTCATAATAGTATATTATACTGTATATAACAGTAGTCGAGTGGGCAGCACATTGGCCTCACAATCAGAAGGTTGAGGGTTCGAATATTCGTTGGGCATCTCTGTGCGGAGTTTGCGTGTTCTCCCCGTGCGTGTGTGTGTGTTTGTTTTCTCCGGGTACTTCGGTTTCCTCCCACATGCATGTTAGCTTCATTGGCGACTCTAAATTGTCCATAGGTATGAATGTGAGTGTGAATGTTTGTTTGTCTTATTGCCCTGCGACCAGTCCAGGGTGTACCCTGCCGCTTGCCCAAAGCCGGCTGGGATAGGCTCCAGCATACCCGCGACCCTAATGAGGATAAGCGGCATAGAAAATGAATGAATCTCCAGCTACAATGCTACCTGAGTGTCTGAAGAATTTTGCGAGGCGACGTGTCGAGCTCTCTCTCGCTGAAGCTCGCAGGATTGAGCAGGAACTTGGCCTGTAGCTGCTCCACAGAGGTTATCAGACTGTGAAAGCTGCCGATGAGCTCAATGTGTGCCGGTGAAGACTCAGCAGCACTCTTTGCTGGCTACAAATGAGATGAAAGGTTACAAAGTAAATTGTAACCACCACAGAAAAGAGGGGGGGGGGGGGGGGGGTTGGGGGGAGATGTACTGACCTCTTCATATTTAACAGTTTCTTCACTTAGTTTAGTGTTCCTTTTTGACAACTTGTGCAAAGACTTGATGCCTTCCTTCAAGCCTGGACAGTGATACAGCACCTGTAGGAGCAATCATTAAGGACATTAAGGACTTTTTGTGGCCATATTCCTGAATGGTAAGCTTAATGGTATTATACTCGCATTATAAGAATGAAACTCACCTGGCCATCATACCTAAATGAACTAAATCTGGGGTTGGGCCTCTCTTTGTTACGTATTGCAGCGGCCACTTTTTCTGCCTGATTTAAGAGTGGGTCTATGGTAGGGGTGGGCAAACTTTGACTTGCAGGGTCACATTGGGTTAAAACATTTCCTAGGGGGATGGTCTACTGTGTGTGTGTATGTATGTATGTATATATATATGTATATATATGTATATATATGTATATATATACTTTCCGTCACACGGGCTCCAGCCGCTCTGCTTTCCTATCAAAGCCTCATCTTCCTTGTTACAAGCCTCTCTCGCTTCAGAGACAATGTGAATGGTAAATTGACTTTTACTTGTATAGTGCTTTCCTAGCTTGAAAAACTTTGACACTGGCATTGGAACTGGGGATTCAGTATCTTGCCCTATACTTTGACATGCGAGTAGAGAATCGAATCAGCAACATTCGGGTTGGGAGATGACCGCTCTCCCACCTTAACCATGATGCCTCATGACGTAGGGACTTTTTGCAACACGACAGTTTTGAAGACGGCGACTCACTTGTAAAATGCTGTTCAAATAACAAGTGTTGCCCCCGTTGCTAAACCCCACAAATGGCACCAGGTCGTCGCTCTTCTCACATGATGGCAGGAGAACAGGAGAGCAAGGGTGTGAAGATTGAGCAGGCACCACCTGGTCACAGCTGCTCAGCAAAAAAACCCACAAACAATACACACACGTTTTGAACTAGAAAACACTGAATAGTTGGGATGTCATGAGACAATCAGCTCAACCTTGACGATACCCAAGATTGGGTCTTTTAACAAGCTTTAAAAAAGTACCATGAAAATTATTAAAAATACACAATATATTGAAATCTACTCGTTTCATTGATACTACATTACACTCTTCTGCAGTGTGTGTGTCCGAGCGGGCCCACGTCCGCCCACAGAGGCAAAGAGACTGTATGACTGACAAAAGGGGCTCACTCCGTTCATGTTGTTCCATGGAACAAATGTGCCAAGGTGCTGAAAACCAATGCACAGCGTGAATCCTCTTCCTGCCCATTTGGAGGCGAGGAAATCAGACACACACGCATGGCAATATATTCAGGTTACCAAATTGATCAAGTTCCTTTTCACTTATTGTGTGCTTTATTGGTTATCATGCCATGTCTTGGCCAATAGACCATGAGAAAAGTATTCAAGATCTATACAAACAACAAATACGTACGCACATTGACTTGGTTTCGTCTTCTTGAGGCTCGGAGAAATCCAGAGCACGTTTAGCTTCCTTCTTCTGGAAGAACCTCAGAGACAGTTTATTCCTCTTGATGGGGCTCCCCAGCGAGGATACATGTTCACCCTGCAGACCAGGCATCTTCACTGGGTACCCGGGGCGGATTTCCTTGCAGGAGTTGCAACAGCGCCACTGCACGGCAAAAGAAACCAGCATGACGTTGTGTCCATCGACTACAGCAAAGTGTCCGATGCGGACGTCTGTGCGCACACGGCCACGTTGAAACTACGCCGAAGTGGCATACAAGTAGCTACAGTAGCTACCTACAGTAGCTACTTGTACTAGTAGCTACTGTCGGTAGCTACTTGTACTAGTAGCTACTGTAGGTAGCTACTGTAGGTAGCTACTTGTACTAGTAGCTACTGTAGGTAGCTACTGTAGCTAGCTACTTGTACTAGTAGCTACTGTAGCTAGCTACTTGTACTAGTAGCTACTGTAGCTAGCTACTGTAGCTACTGTAGCTACTTGTACTAGTAGCTACTGTAGCTACCTACAGTAGCTACAGTAGCTACCTACAGTAGTAGCTACTGTAGTACAGTAGTAGTACAGTAGTAGTACTAGTAGCTACTGTAGCTACTGTAGGTAGCTACTGTAGGTAGCTACTGTAGCTACTAGTACAAGTAGCTACCTACAGTAGCTACTGTAGGTAGCTACTTGTACTAGTAGCTACTAGTACTAGTAGCTACTGTAGGTAGCTACTGTAGGTAGCTACTGTAGGTAGCTACTGTAGGTAGCTACTTGTACTAGTAGCTACTAGTACAAGTAGCTACTGTAGGTAGCTACTGTAGGTAGCTACTGTAGGTAGCTACTGTAGGTAGCTACTGTAGGTAGCTACTGTAGGTAGCTACTGTAGGTAGCTACTAGTACAAGTAGCTACTAGTACAAGTAGCTACTAGTACAAGTAGCTACTAGTACAAGTAGCTACTAGTACTAGTAGCTACTAGTACAAGTAGCTGCAGTTTAAGGCTCATAGTTACAACTTGTAACGCAGTCAGCGACCGAACCAGAAATGATATATTGTCGGTTGGCTAGCACTTGCTACGGTGCGACCGCGGCTTTCGGTGCTGTTGTCGGTGCTTTTTGTTCGCCGCCGTTGATAGTCCGAGCACAACTGTATTAACACACAGCAAGTCCCACGAGGACTTTGACGTCGCGGTAGCCACAAAGACAAAACTGGGTCGGTGTGGTTCGGTACGAGGCGGAAGTGGGAAGAGAAAGACACGTTTTGCGACCCCGCTTTAAAACAACTGGACTAAAAAAATTAGTAGCATACTTACCTTAATTCATTCCCGATTTCATTTACGTTCGTTCCCGTCTTAAATCCTTGTAGAATGTATGGACGCCGTTCCTCAACTTGGCGCTTTTTTCCTTCGGACTGACTTGTACGCCGCCAGAGTAACTGACTCTAGAGTCAAACGTCACATGATTATTTAAAGATAAGCGTGAACTATGACAGTTAACTGAATCAACATCGTGCTATTGACATGTTAAATTATGGGCTGGAAAGATTCAATAACGTTAAAATTTTTGTTCTTTTCATCAGGCGCATTATTGGACACCTACATTTTTAGGCCTATCGGATCTTTTGAGAAGCCATGTTTGTAGTTCTGCGCGGCTTTCTAAGCGGAAGTAGTTTTTCGTCAAACAAACGCATTTTAAGAACCAAAAATGGGTTAGTGCAGACCTGCCAGTATGTCTACATGTATCATACTCACCATTCAGTTTGACTCTTGAATACACCCGTATGCTTAACACCTCCATTTTGTTGCATTGTCCTGGTTTCAGTTTCAAGTTCAGTCTGTACAGAAGAGATAGAGAAATACACAGGTACGATCAGTTCCTCAGTAGTATTTCAAATCCTTGGGGCGTAAAAACATTTCCGTGCCCTGGGGGGGAGCATGGTAGAAAACCATAACTGAGAACCGCTTCCATAAGCGCATGAACGCCCTTCGTCGGCCAGCAGGAGGCTCTCTTGCCACTGACTCCATGACGCCATCCAACGGCATCATCAACCGTCACTAGAGCATCGCCACATCTGACAGGCAGCCCTGGCTACTCGTCCACAAATTGAACGGTGAGAAACTATTTCTTCTGTCTGGGCTTCTTGTTGTGCCAATTTTAGGGGGGGAAATGCTGACTATCTTCCGAGTGTTTCATTAGAATCACATGCAATGTTGATCAAAACGAGGAGGGGGTGCAGAGTTGTTTTGCCAACAGAGACGCTTGCATGACTTAAATGCTGCGAGAGAGGGAATGGCATGCGTGCGATGTGTTATTAAGGGGAGGTATTTATCAATAACCATGGTGTTTATGCATAATCGAGCTTCTGCTTGCTGCTGCAGAGGGAGCTGCACGGTCAGCGGCAAGTGCATGCATCGACGGACTAGTAGCAGCTTCAGCTTCCTTAACCCACCAGGAGACCTTCTGACTTGATCAGCAAGTGATTTTAGTCATACCATTACCGTGACGAATTGCAATAGTTAGGATGTGCATGACTTCCCAATCTCTGGTTGGGGTATCTTAATAACAGGGCGACTGTTTGCCATCATCTTCATCCTGTCTCATCTCTTCATACTACAGGAATGACTTCAGCAGTACAGCAAAGCTAGGTGTAGCTCATATATCACATGGCCACATAATGCTGAGCAAGTTGACTATGTTTAGTCATACAAAGTGATTGAAAGGCCAGCAGGTGTTTGTCATTCATGTCAGCATATATGTTTTACATTTGCTTTGGATATAAGGAAAGCAATCTAGTAATTAGTAATGTCATTCGCCAGCCAAGCCACTATTGGGAAAGAGGGGCTGCTTTGTTGGATGTGTACAAACCATCCAATAGTGAATGCACATGTTTCTATAGTGGCCACCTGCAGGCACATCCTCAGAGAGTTTAACCCCCAACCTGGGGTTGTAATGAAGGTCATTGTCTATGCATCGTGCAGTAGCACTGGTCTCCATGAAAGCAGGCTTTGTCCCAGGAGGCATAGAACTCTAATAGCTGGAGGAGCAGAGATGGGTGGTTGGGGTTGGCGGCTCAAAAGCCTTTGCCCATGATACAAAACTCCCCCTCTATCCTCCACCTGCAATGTACCCCAGCGGGGCAATAAAGGGGAAATTAAAGCACAATGAGCGATAGGCAAAGGTGCACTCCAAGAATGTCCGGCATGTTACATTTCACCTGGAAGCAATCCATCGGTCTGTGTGCAACTACACCGAAAATCTACCTCTTTTCCCCTTCCAGTTAGATAGCGGAGTATCACATACGCAGATGCAAAATGTTATTTGCTCTGTAAATGTTGGCACTCGTCCAGTTGGTTGTAAACACCACATTTTGGTGATCAGTAATTCCTCAGTAACCCATCCTGTTTACATGCTGGGGTTTTTTTCCGGACTATAAGTCGCACTTTTTTCATGGTTTGGCTGGATCTGCGATTTATACTCTGGTAACACTGAACATTTACAACATAAGCATCAACTTATGAAGACAACTGAGAAGAAAGAAAATCATATTCTGCAGATTAAATGTTGCAAGTAGCGATGGAGCCGAAAACGACAATCGCGCAGCAGAAAGAGAGTTTGGAGTGAACGAGAAACTTGTGGGAGACTGACGAAAAGCAGAGTCACAGTGCAGTTACGTCTCTATGTCCAGGTGGTTGCCAAGGCAATGAATATAAATGGCTTTTCGGGGGGACCTTCTTGAACGGCTTCATACTCAACAACCGCTCCTCTGTCAGAGCACAGACAACGTCGCAAAAACTGACAGCAGACTTCCAAGCTAAGGTCGACATCTCCATGTGTTTCTTTAGTCTGTTGTTTTTCATGTTATTGTTATTATTATTATAAATTGTCTTTCAGGATGCCACGCCTGTCCTTGGTCTCTGATTTTATAAAATACATTTCCCCCCAAAAATGCGACTTACTCTATATATGTTTTTTTTTCTTCTTCATGGTGCATTTTTAGCTGGTGCGACTTATACTCCAAAGTGACTTGAAGTCCCCAAAACACAGTACTTCCACCATGAAGATCTTATAGGAACAATAGCATTCAATAATTGTGGTTGGTGGTTGAAACTCATTAGATTATGATCACGTTGTACTTAACGTAGTCAGTGTTAGAGCTGGGCCTGCACATTCTCTGCTTCATCCGCTCTGCATAGTTTGAAGCGTCTGAGCGACTCCCATGCGGTGCGGGCTGAAGAAGTGGGTGTATTCACTCAGCCGCTCTGTTAGGAAGCCGTAACCCTTCCATCCTACTCAGTCTTCTCCTCGACTCTCACTGCTCTTCTGTTTCAGTCCGTCTGTCTGCCCTCCAGTGTAGTTTCACTTTCCACTGTTCATCAGCATCAAGGATACACACACACACACACGCACACACACACAGACGCTCCTCTTCTCGTGGGCACACTTTTGCATGATAGAGACAATTACCAGAAAAAGCGGCAGAAAGTGAGAGAGTGTAGCACCGCTGATTTTCCAAAGGATTGCAAACTGCAGAGGTAAGGGAAGAACAATAGTAATACAGGGTATTCACCGTCACTTTTCCCCGTCTTTAACTTTCATGCTTGTCTGTTATAATGTTCTTTTTTCCTACTGTATCCAAGTTTTTCAATTTATTCTTTCAGCTTATGTTCCCATTGTCTCTTCGTTTTAAAGACTGTCTAGTGGCTTTTTACCGCGCCGTGTTTGCATCCTCTAGCCAACATGTGAGTATTTATACTCACATTTGTGTTCTGAGGTGTTTGTTTTTGTGAGTAAGGGATTTAGAGCATTCATACTGTAAACGCATTCCCACCAGCACATGCGTGTGCACATGTGCTCACACGCTCAAAAGAAAACCAACTTCACCTTCATTTGTTCTGCTTGTTCTATTCGTCTCTTATGTCTCTTTTAATGCCAGGTGATCCCTTTTCCCAAGCTTCTCGTTATCTGTGCCAGTTTTGAGTAAAGTTCCCTGCTGACCTGACTAATGTCTTACAGCTGGTGCTTGACATGTGAACACAGTTACAGCACAAACATTCTTGAAGGTGTGCTTATCAGATAGGTGTTGGGAAAATGGATAGGGATGGCTTAGAATGATAATATGTGCTCTTGGAGATCTTCGTGCATTCACTTTGCATCGCTGATTTGCCTCTCCCTCGCGCGTTTACAACCTTCCTCTATCTCTGCTCTCTCAGCGTGTGCATGTATTCACAGTCAGTCTTGGTCATTACTCTGCATGCCTGCCACACAGCATCGGCCATGGATGGTTGGCAAACCACAGCTAGACAGCAATAAAGAAGCAAGCCTCCTTCACTGTAAGGACTTGTTTACAGGGAGCTGCTGTGCCAATGTGTGTGAGCGTGTACAGTGTTTCCCATATATCCATTTTTGGAGTCCCACCACAGATAGAGTTGGTGCTATGTTTTCATTAATTTAATAACTTCCTTCTCAAGACTGAGACTTTTTAGATGTATTATTTTGTAGTTTGTTAGGTAAGAAGAACTCAAACAGAGTTGGATTTGACAAACTGTACCTTTAGATGTGTCCTTACCAACTAACATGACATCACCACTTTTATCCTAACAGAAAAAAAACATGGCTCCAAGAGGTTCAGTAGCCGATAAAAAGTTGGAGCTTCCACAATGGTAAAGGGCTGGCCATCCAGCGGTATCATTTCCATGATGTATTCATAGATTGTATTAGCCCTCCGGTCATCTCTGGAAAGTTTTTTTATTTTGCACTTTTGAAGCAATAGGAACAGGCCCCGTACCCCAGGTGTTGTCACGATGCTGGCGTTTCGGGTTGATAATGTTTAATGTGTTTCAGGTCATCGCAGAATGTTTGCAGAGCATTTGGCGACATGTATACCGTTTAAACAGAGAGGAGTCCCACACAATGGAAGGCCATGGTTGTTTAACAGTGAGCTCAGTGGAAGTTACCGGTCTATGAGGCCATTTGCACGTTACAGAAAAGGTGTGCTGATTTGCTCATGCTAATCCACTGACAGCACAGCACAGGTAATCTCGCCTTGTTTTTTCTAAAATATGAGCTTTTTTTTTTTTTTTATTAATGGTATGACGTCATAGTTCCTCGGCAACCCAATAATTATCGAGCACCCCTAATCAAATCGAGTATTTTAGAATAGACACTACATGCTCACCCTAGTATAACACAGACGGTACACTGTCTGTGTAGTTTGTCGTTACAACTCTGCTTGTGATTGACTGAGAAGAGTCCCTGCATCTTGCTGACATGAATAAATCAACTCAAGATGTGAAAGCAGCCAAGAAATCAACCATCCACTCTCATCAACTTTCTTCTTTAATGGTTAATGCTTAAAAAACGTCATATTTATTAAGGCAGCCCAGTGGTTAAAATATTGACTAGATACAGGAATCCACCCTCTGTATGTGTGTTAAAAGGGCATGTTATTATTCATACACATACACATTGTCACGTGCAATGAGTTCGTCTCACTTTCGCACCCAGTCCGCCACTTTATGCGTGTGTATGTGTGTCAGGATGATTTCCTAAGAGGTGCTGAGAGGTGATTCATTTCATCTTGCAGGCTAGTGGCTTTGAGAGGCTTTTCTATAACGAGGCAATGATGTGTGATTTGCAAAGTGTCACTGACAGAAGAACGATCTGCGAGATGTGTTAGAGAAGCATAATCAGCAAACGGCGTTTTTTTGGTTTCACACTCACGATTTCTTTCTTTCTTTTCATGATCATCTGATGTGACAGTTTTGTTTCCTAGATCGTCCCTGTACTTTGTAAATGTCAGACCTAATACAGAAAAACTGTTCATGCAGATAATCATGATCATGTGTAATAGATAATCTAATCTTGCACTGTCTTTCGTACATTCAATCATTCAATTGCCACAAATACATTTGGTGCCTGTTTGCCCCTGCACATAAACACATTATAATGGGACTGTCTGTAAATGTAACCTGTCTGTAAAATTCTGTATCGTAGATGATCTCATATTCACCTGGACTGCAAGAGAATAAGAAGATGTAGCAGGAGGATTCAGTGTTGCCACCTTAGAAAGTATTCAAACTCCTCTAGGTTCTGTTTTTCAAAAACGCTTCTGGCGACAAATCAAACAACTCTTTCTGGTCTTGTAGTACTTTTGGAGACTCTAACATGAAAGCACTTATTTCTCTTCTCAATGAGCAGCCAGTGATGCTGTGCCCTCCATTCAATGGCTCAGTCTTGCTTGTGACATAGAAAATACCAAAAAGTTTAATACACGGTTAATCTCCAAACAAATTTGTTTTTGCTCACTTTTTGTCTCTCACAGTGTCCATAAGAAGTACATGCACATGTGTCACGGCCAATTATGCAAATTAGAGGTGTGTTTGGCTGATGGCAGTCTAGTGAATTGCCTGCATGTGGCTCATATCCTGCAGGCAATGACACCTTGCAGGGCCTCTTGGAAGCAAAATACCCTTGTTGGCTCACACGATTGTATGCATGTGCTAGAGGGCTAAAGATGTGAGAATTATTTGTTTGTTATTACGCCTCCTTGTTGATGCACAGAGACACAATGGGGGGACAGAATGGTCGCCAGTGGTGTTAGTAGCTGGCGTTATTCGTAAACTGTACACTAGTTTGGATTTCCTTTGGGTGGGGATCATCACTACAGTGTTTAGAGTTATTAAAAGTGATGTTCTTTCATCAAACAAGTGGCGGAGACCAGTGTAAAGTGCTTTAGGGCTTCTTAGCAATGCTGTAGGAGAAAGAGGTACTCCCTAAAATCTCTTTCTGTCAGTCAAAAAGGCTCATAACCCCCATGGCGAGAACACATAGATGAGTGCTGGGAGTCAGCACTCACTCACATATAGTACACATACACACACATCAGCTGAGTGAGAGCCTGGGTATAGGACTCGTAATCAGGACATTGTGTCTGCACACCATTTCTCAGCTGCGCTTTCAACTCTTTCTCTCCCTCACGTCAGTGTCCCTACGATACCTCCACTTTAGACTAGCAATTGTTAATGTGTTGCCCTTTAAAAACACCCGTGTAAAACACAATTGTTTGTACGACATAACATAACGAGCTGTCTAATGATTAATTCATTCATTTTCTATGAATGCTGGAGCCTACCCCAGCTGACTTTGGGCAGGAGGCGGGGTACACCCTGGACAGGTCGCCAGTCAATCACAGGGCACGTATAGACAAACAAACATTCACATTCACATTCATACCGATGGACAATTTAGAGTCGCACAACATTTGAATCACACTTTAAGCTTGTTAGTATGAGCGATGAGGGATTGCGTTCAAGGACACCAAGTAACTTAAGTTGAATTCACATGTTTTGAGTTTATTTTCTGGCTTTTCTGAGCATACTTAAATGTATCAAATTGTACTTCTGCATTAGTAGTTACAAAACGAGTGATAAGAATATCCACTTGTGTGTTTTCTTTGTCTTTCTGTTTATTTAGACCACACATACACATATTGTTTTGAGGTTTGGAGTATCAATGAATGCATCTTTCTGTAGCGACAATGAGGAAGTCCCATACCAAGGCTGCCGCTGAACGAATTAGAGATTTTTTTTTTGACACCGGAGATACATATATGGTGTTGAAATTGCACTGCTGTTGATCAAGTTATTAAAGGGGACCTATAATACTAATTTTCAGGTCTTTGTATTGGCTTGTGGACCCCTATAAAGCGGCAACTCACGATAACCCCCACAGAAAGCTTTCTAGATCTTCCAGAGGCTTGCATCTTTTCCTGCAGTGTTTCCTTGGGTTTCTCTAAGCCATACTATTTATATTTATATTAAATGTCTGTTGACTACATGCAGACAGTTGCTTTCCCACCCTCAACAATTCACAAGTTTATTGTAGTGGTTGATCCTGCCCATTTTTGGATAGTAGCCAGGCACTGGCGATAGGGTTGCCAAAGTAGGCGGCTTTTCGACCTTGCTATGAAAGCACATTTGTAATTAAAGCACTGCGAGCAGGCCAAGAACTATTCGCAACATGGTCCAATTACACCAAAGTGCATTGAACTATCAGTTCTGTGTTCTGTTCTGTGGAATTAATTTAAGGCTATTAAAGCACAGGCTATCATTGACCCCATGTGTCCTTCTATACATACGCTCAACTGATCATGCACAAACAGGCTCCTAATTCACTGACAATCACATATTGTTTTGTGCAACAATTATATTGGCAGGTGCCATTGTATATCATTCATTCATTCATTCATTTTCTGTACCGCTTATCCTCATTAGGGTCACGGGGATGCTGGAGCCTATCCCAGCAGACTTTGGGCGAGAGGCGGGGTACACCCTGGACTGGTCGCCAGTCAATCGCAGGGCACATATAGACAAACAACCAGTCACACTCACATTCATACCGATGGACAATTTAGAGCAGCCAATGAAGCTAACATGCATGTTTTTGGAATGTGGGAGGAAACCGGAGTACCCGGAGAAAACCCACGCACGCACGGGAAGAACATGCAAACTCCACACAGAGATGCCCAACGGAGATTTGAACCCAGGTCTTCCAGATCTCCTGACTGTGTGGCCAATGTGCTAACCACTCAGCCACCGTGCGGACCCATTGTATATCATCAATCTCATTTTAATGATTAATGATCAGAACCTAACAATTTGATTGTCATATGTAGAGCAGAAACACAACTATCGTAACCCTCTTTTATTGCAGTAAATGGTTCTAGACCCCAAGATCGCGTTAAATTAATTTCCGCAATATAGCAATCAATGTTAATAACATGGACACCACCTTCCTGTTTTGACATGAGTTACTTCTTGAATTCAAAAGTGTTTCTCACGTCAATAACCCAAAATGGAGCCAAAGAAAGTTGCATGTGCCAGCATTTTGACAACAAAGGTGAGAAATACAGCCGCATGGTGGTTGAATGGGTAGCATGTTGGCCTCACAGTCAGGAGGTTCTGGGTTCGAATCTCCGTTGAGCATCTCTGTGTAGAGTTTGCATGTTCTCCCTGTGCGATCGTGGGTTTTCTCCGGGTACTCCGGTTTCCTCCCACATTCCAAAAACATGCATGTTAGCTTTATTGGCGACTCTAAATTGTCCATCGGTATTAATGTGAGTGTGAATGTTTGTATGTCTTTGTTTGTCTATATGTGCCCTGCGATTGACTGGCGACCAGTCCAAGGTATACCCCGCCTCCCGTCCAAAGTCAGCTGGGATAGGCTCCAGCATACCTACAACCCACATGAGGATAAGCGGTATAAAAAATGGATGGATGGAGGTGAGAAATACTATTGAATTCAAGAAATAACTCATGACAAAACAGGTAGATGGGGACCGTGTAGTGTCTTGCCGCCACATCATCGGGACAGTCATGTCCTCAATGAGGGTAAAAATAACCTTAAATATTAATTTATTTGTTTTATGCATGTTATATGTTGTCATATCGCACGCTAATCGTAAAATGTATGCAAACCGTACAGCGTAAATATTTGACATCAACTGAAAAATACGCTAACTGGGGCAGACGCCAAGCGAAGTTTCACTGTTCAGAAAGATCAAGGATCACCTTGAGCAGCCCCCACATGTTTTCAAAGTCAAATTCAAACTAGCACATTTCACTTACAGGCCAACTTGAAAAAAAGTAAGCGGACATTTCCCGAGAGGCAACAGCGAGAAACAATAGCGTGCTCCATCCTTAGATTGTTTCCCTGTGCCGTAGCCCAACACACTTCTTAATGGGTTCCTGGCATTGACAGGCAGGAAAAAACATTGTTTGGAGAGGAGCAAAGAGAGAGCGCAAGGGAACATGGGACTTCCTTAATGGTAGCTTCGCCTTTCAATGCTGTCGTCTCATTGGCTGGCTCTGGTAGGGAGGAACGTCCTGGTTGAGTGTCGATGGAAGTGGCCGCTCCCTGCTGGGAGTCAAAAATCTATTGAGTGTGTGTGCACGTAATGTGTCTGTGTGGCTGTGTCTGTGGTAGAATCCTGTCTGTTCTGCACTGAAATAACCTCTGGCTTTCTTAGTGTGTGTTTAAATGATGACATCGGAGCCGTGGTCAACTGAATCTCAGTGTAGGAAGTTTACACACACGCCCTCGTTGTTTTCGAGGCTTTTGATTGTTTCTAATTGGCTGGAAGTAGACTGCAAATAAAGTAAATACATCTTGGGGCAAATGTTTCCCTGGCATGAACTGTGGCGCATCAACGTGAGGTTGCAGAGAGGAAAAAGTGGGGACATGAGTTGTGAGTGTGAGGAAGTGCGTGTGGAGAATGTGTCGCCAGAGGTGTCATGGCATTTTAATCTTTGTAAAATATTGGCGGGTGGAAAGACTAGAGATCGCGGCGTGACGTTATATAACTGCACAGTTAAGTCTTGAATAAAAAATATATATATACAAAAATCAGACATTGCTTGCATTTTGCTTTCTCGAAGAAAAAACATATGGAGACATGCGACCCACGTCAAATACGGGTTTCCCATGGACACACTGCCACATATGCTTAGACAATGCGTGTTTCATGCACAGAAATGGGTTACCTAAAGTCGGGGGGAATTACAGTATCAAGCACTTTCTGTAGTCTCTTGGATCTTCCTGGGAAATTTCTGTTCATAAATGATCATAATGCCCAAAGCTATGTCTTCCAATCAGCAATTTCCTCTCCCACACTGTTTGGGCCTTTTTTTCTAGTTGAAGCCTCCTTCCTGCTCTTTACGCATTCTTTTTCTGCAGCTGCGAGATACTATATCTTACCTTTCTTTTCTGCAATGAGAGATTCCTGTAGGTCCCTTGCATGTAGAGGAATTAATGAAGCTCGCGTGCTGTATGAATTAATATGTAATTATAATATAGTATAATGTCAAATCTATTCTTGTGGTTGCAATTTGAAGTGCTGTATTATCTCGAGTGTAGCCCACCCTAAAGAAGTGTTTGATGGTGCGTGGGCATTTGCATTGTTTTTAGTTTATCTAGTAAAAAAAAAAAAAACGTTTAATAACTGTCACTCTTAAGCACAAACATACTTTTGTTGCTAACAGACTTTTGACCTTGCTGGGGGATCCCAGAGGTTGAAACACACATTGGAGATGCTAAACGTAAAGTGCAAGACAGGTTGCGATGACATGAAGATGAAAAAACAGGAAAGAAGCACTGCAGTGTTGCCAAAGAGAGTGCACTTGTATGTGTGCATGCATTTCCACGTGTGTGTGTGCACGTACCAGTGTATGCGTGCGTGTGCGCTCGTGTTTGATGTTTCATCTTTCAAACAAACGTCTGTGAGATAGCTCACGCTAATGGGGTGCATGGAGCTCAGGAATGTAGATCAAATGATGCACACTTTGCAAGACCATGAAGCCCACTGCACACATACTGTATGCTATGTGTGTGTGTGTGTGTGTGTGTGTGTGTGTGTGTGTTGCCTCAGTGGAGTTGCTGTTCCTCCAGAGTTTAGTGATCCCTGAACTGTCTGCTCCTCAACCAGCAAGTGCTTTTGAACTTTGCCTCCTTGGGGAATCCTGATCACTTGGGACTTCAGTGGCACATTCTATAGTTAAGTGTGCACCCAGTGGTTTCTATCATTGTACTAACACACACAGTTGTAGTTTGTTTGAGTCCGATTCCTCTGGGACTGCTTCAAGAGTGACTATGGACTATGTTGCTGTGTGCAAATGTTCCACACAAATTATGTTGACTAAATCCTTTTAATTCTACATTGGGGCAAAAGTAGGGTTCGATTTAACGCTTAGACGCTTAGTTACATGGATATGATATAAATATGAGCGTTTTTGATGCAACATGTGCAACGAAAGTGACTCAAGTTCAGATTAGTTCCAGCTCCAACAGCGATCTGGACATCACTGAAGTCATCATTGTTGACTATTACTACACAGGAAGCTAAATACAGTAGCTAGTCAACGAGCATTGTGGTTGCTTATTTTCAGCACTACCCCGAGCAGCGCACTGAGCCCCTGCCAAAGAGATATAACAGGATCAAGACAGAAGATTTTGCTTCTATCCACCACCACGATGCATTTGAAATAAAAGTGTTCATTTTCATCTATAATTTAAGAGCCTGAAATCAGTAGCCCATGGACATCAATAAATTCTGGAGATGCTTGGCCAGTCTCTTACTGCGTGTTTGTGAGGAATGCTATCTTCATTGTTGTCTTCTGTAAGTGAAAAGCATTGTTATATTGGCTTATTAGGCGGCTGACCTGTCCAATTTATCTGCCTGCAAAATAACAGCTCACAATCTAAAGCATACCACATGATGAGGAGGCGGGTTATGGAATGCGCATGTTGGCTGCTAATGTAGCTGATGGCTTTCAAGGTTACTGGCATGACAAGGAGATCCCACCTGGGATGTTTTCCACACGGCACAGTGGAGGGACGCCATTATGATCTGGTGTGGCTTTTCCTTCAATGGAGCAATGGAACTTGTGCAGGGGCGTCAAACGACAAGTGGCTATGTGGAGATGTTAAAGGGGGCCATCCCTCATGACTGAAGGCTTTGGGGATGGATGGCAATTGACGTGTACAAAAATGGACATCAGTTTCAGACAGTGGATGCTTTCTGTGAAGCCATCTCCCCAAAGAGAAGCACCATTCCCCCTAGCCTACTGGAAACACTGGCACATGCCCAAACCAATTTTTGAAGTAATTACCAATAATGTCATAGCTAATATTCATTCCATTTTTTTTAAACATTTTATTTATATTTTTATGTTGAACAGCCTGTTTCACGTTAATGGTTGTTTGCAATAAATTGCTTTCTGAATGTTTTTTTTCTCTCACTCCCATTTCTTCTTTTTGTATTTTGAAGCTTTTTTACTTCCTTACTCCATTTTCTATGCCACCCATCCTCACCAGGGTCGCAGGGGCATATGCTGCAGGAGTCGCCAGTCAGTTGCAGGGCAGACAAACAATCATTCACACTCACATTCATTCCTATGGACGTCGCCAATTAACCTAACACGCATGTTTTTGAAATGTGGGAGGAAACCGGAGTACCCGGAGAAAACCCACGCATGCACGGGGAGAACATGCAAACTCCACACAAACATGCCCAACAGAGATTTGAACCAAGATCTCCTTTCTGTGTGGGCAACATGCTACCCACTCGACCACAGTGAAAATTGTAAATTGTAAACTATTAACATTTTTCAACTGGTCTTAAAATTTTGATCAATTGCTGCAAGCAGCTTTTATAATAACCAAGTGACATTTTTTCTTTCCTGCTGGCCCTCCATCAAGGAGAACAACGCCATTCCAAAATCTTGGCGAGTGCGAAGATAGTAAGATATGGTAGGTTTTTCTTTGGCCTATGGGGCAGACTGATAAAAAAACGATAACATTTCCTAAACTTTTGTTTACATGTAGCCTACCTAAGTGGTTGGTGCCTCAGCTGTTTTTGGGGTGCTTTGGTAATTGTAACTGATAGGCCTTAGTTTACTCACATTCCATCACTGCATCATAGTAGTGAACTAAAAAGTTACTTCAGTATGTTACTGTGCGTTTGAAAGTACTTGCATGCAAATTACAGCAATTGCAGTCCATATGAGAAAAAGAGGCATTAGAGGAGGCACGATTGTCACTGAGACAATTAGGCAAAATTGCTGCTCTTCAACTGCTCGTTCACCAATCACACTGATTGTATCAGGGAGGAGGCATCTTCTCACTGCCGTTTAAGCACTGTGCGATTTGAGCTGTGCTCACCATTCAAATACACAAGTTGGCCGAAAAATAAAATCAACAATGGAAATGATGTTATTTGTTAAATGTATTATACTTATAAGTATATACTTATATATATACTTATTATTGCAAGTGTATATTTGTATGTCATGTGATCTGACGAGTCCAGATTGACCCTAAAAAAGCAGGGTGAAGTATTACCAAGGGTACCAATATTAACTAGTGATTGCTATACAAGCCTGTGGAGCAGTGTGATCATCTGTGCTTGCTCCAGCTAGTCAGGTGTATGTTTGGCTGTCTGATGGTGGCCCTGGGGGAGTTGCAGAGCAGCTTGTGAGCAATCAAAAGGGCTGATGGCAAATGATGGATGAGCAGTCTGGTTTGGCTTTGACTTGTAAATATCCCCATGATGCTCTTTTTATGAACTGTCTATCTTGCATTCTCTGAAGTGCTGACACTGTGTCGTTATCAGCTCTGTTCTCCCCGGCAACCAGTTTGTCCCTTCGTGTCAACCAATCAGATAAAAGATAGCCCCTGAGTTTGAGTCGGGCTTTCACGCAAATCCTTGCGTGGCTGGAAAACATTTTCCTAGACAGATAGGATTTTTCAGTGTGTTCACTGTTTAAGGATGAACACTACACAAGAAAAACAAACACAAGTATGATACATGAATAATGAGTAAATGAAAGAGGAGTGATTTGCTGGGATGTTGACAGTATAAAGCAAGGACTTAATATGCTGGAAAATAATATTACGCGAGAAAGCAAAACAACACCTCTTAATTCACATCATTTCGCCGTTGAAACTATTGCAGACTTTTAAGGAAGACATGTATTTTCCATATAGTCGTCCCTTGCCACTTTGCGCTTAGAGTGTGGTGTCTTCACTCTATCACATTTTTCTAAAATATATTGATTAACGAATAGAGCTGCCAGTCGATTCAAGTATTTAATCATGATTAATCATGTTTGGTCCAGAGTTAACTCATAATTAATCACTCTAAATCACAGGTAGAAATATGTTCTTATCTACTATAATTAGGGATGTCTGATGACATCGGCCTAGTATTGGCCATATAAATGTGACATCAGTTGGTATCGGTATTTGTTTTTTGCCCTATAATGAAAAAATATATGTCTAGGGTTCGGTTAGCCAGCGATCAGTGGTGGCCGATTTCTGTTAAAACACACAAGATCAGCAAATGCCTTTCAGTGCTGGCACTGCGTGTGTGCGTGTATGTGTGTGTGTGTGACAGTCAGAAGGCTAAGCTAATAATCGGAAAAATAATTGAATTCATCGGATGAGATGAGCAGCCTTTCACAGCAGTGGAGGACGCCGAGTCGCAGAGTGCTTTTTCACATACTTGGAAGTACAACCAATGTACTCTCACACCCAAAGTCTCCTTAAAGAAGGCGGTTCATCCTCTGGAAGTGTCACCATGCAGTGATGTTACGTTGTCTTCAAAAAGTAAGTCCATGTTTTTATCTAAATAAAAATGTGATTTTATGGTTTCTTTATTTCATACATCATATAGCGAGTAACAAAGATGCAGTGAGAAATTCTGCCCCCCCCCAATTCTGACGTGTGGGGAAAAAACACATGTATCGGTATCGGTAGATTTTGGAATTAGAAACTGAGAGTTGGACAGTATCGACATATTGGATATCAGCAAAAACGCCAATATCGGAACATTCCTAGTAATAACTAGTTATGTAAATGTTTTGTGGTAAATGATTTGATACGCAACTACAATAAGTACATAACATTTTATGTGAAGGGATATCAATTTTGTAAAAATGGCCTATTATTTTTAAGGAAAATGATATACTTTTAAAAATCTTCCAGTTTTTGCATGTTTAAAGCGAGCTCCATTTTGTCCCACTTTGTTTAACAGTGCTTTTATTTTATTTTTTACACCTGTGCAGAATGCATCAACATCCGGCCGACCTGTATTTTGGCAGGTGTGTACTACAACGCATGTGACATCTACACAATCGGTCGATCTTTTTTACAGCAGTTACACAGCGTAAAAGTCGTCCACTGCCACAGTTTGTGAATTTAAAACATAAGTGATATTTTTTTTCTTATATCATATCCATGATGCAAGTGGTTAATTCAGCTCTCTTTACTAGGATCCATGAATAATTTATTTTTATTGTTTATACAGACATAAGCATTTGCTAGCTAGATGTCTGCGGCGCATCTACACATTGTGTAATTGTTTTGGCTCGCAGTCCATGACAGTTCCAAATTATGTTGACAGCTCTGCTGTTTCATGGTTGAATATGGCCTTATGACCTGTTATTAGTCAAAAATATCAATATTGATTTTTTTGCTTAAATTAAGCATTTTCAAGCCTAGGGCAAATATGCAACTCAAATACAAATACTTGTAAGGCATTCAGAAAACACATTTAAAAATGTTGTAAATGATATCACAGTGCAAAACCTCTCAGTGCAGGACTAAAAACAAAAAAGAGACTGTAAAAGCTTCTAAAAGTTAGCTGCCATTGTACGAAAAAATACACAAATACATTTGCCCAGTTATATTAATATACCATGATTTACCATATTACAAGATTTTACATATGAAATATTGCACCAGAGACGTGACAAGGAACAATTATGGATTTATTATTGCCATGGCCTTTTTGCCATGTGCTGTTTCACAGTCTGATTGTTCTTGCCTTCAACATCCTGTATCCTGAGGGAAGCATTTGTTACAGGTGGTGTGCAGGGTGAGAAGGGTTCTTCAGGATGCTGCAGCTTTTTTTGGCCTCCAGGGAGAGAAGCGAGCAGCCTGTGATTTTTTGGGCTGTGTTGATGACCCTCTGTAGAGTTGTCTTTTCCCGAGCAGTGCAGCTAACAAACCACACTGGGATGCAGTATGTCAGTACGCTCTCAATAGAGCACCTGTAGAAGGACACCAGCAGTTGTGTGTGTAGAGAGTGAACAGCAAAGGACTCAGCACACCTCCCTGTGGGGAACCGGTGTTCAGGCTGAGAGCCGAGGAGAGCTGAAGCCCCACTTTCACTCGCTGGGCGCGGTGTCTCGGAAAGACCTTAATTCAGAAGCAGGTGGAATAAGACAGACCGAGATGATTTAGTTTTGTTACCAGCCTGTTTGGGATGATGGTATTGAATGTTACTGTAATGTTGGGTGAGACACACAAACTCCAGACTTGATCGCCGGAACAACAGGCTTTTAGCGCAGGTTTGAATGATCTCACAATAGGCACAGTAATCCAAAATAATCCGGCCTTAACCCACGCCACGCTACAACACAACTCTTTATAGGAACACAAAGTCTTTCATGTATTAATTGTCCTACTTACTCCTATTATATATGCTAATACGAGAGTAAATGTGCCTATAGAGGCGATAGCTCATGTCCGGTGGGCTCTAATGATGTTAGTAAAACGTATTTAGAATGTCGTAAACAGGTTGCATCTGTCTCAGTCAGATGTCACTCAGTGACAGCTTCCCGAAACATGGCTCTGTCTCCATTTTCACTTAACAAAGCAAGCCTACTTTAAATTCTAACAGTCAGCCGAACAACATGTCAAATGCTTTTACTGTTTAGACACAGAACAAAAAGACTTGCTGAATGAACATTTTTTTCTTTGATGGGATCAATGTTTTCCATGCTATATGTTATACCTATGTTTTTATACCCCTTCAATTCAAATCCAAATTTAAGAGGTGTAAAAATATAGATATAAACATGTATGTATTGTCACGTCCCTTACATAATGTTACATACACGTTACGTATTGTTCAGACTGCGAGTGCATCTTTTATGCACAGCCCTGTCCTGGTCACATTAGAAATTGGACTGGATTTAGGTCTGAACCATTCCGTTTTTATCTGGTCTAGTCCCTTTTTTAGTCATCATTGTCATGTTTAAAGGTGAGATTCCTTTTTAACTTCAGCTTTCTAGCAGACACCTGAAGATTTGGGACTTAATATTAACATGTTCATACTGTATGCACCCCCCACCTCATACAAAGTCATTGCTCCAGTGACTTTATTAATTATTTTTATTTATTTATAATTAATTAGTGCCGCTGTCACTGGTTGGACATTGCTGGTAGCACAAGATAGTGTTTCTTTCAAACAAGGCTACTTTTCAATGTGATTTATCTTGAGTGTAATAAGCTTATCCTGTTCCTACGCCTTTTCATTCATTTTTCAATTAATTTTCTGTTTATGTGTTTTTGATTCTGTTCTGTATTTCTGCCGTATACAACGGCGTATTAGCGCCACATAAAAAAAGTAACAAAATTGAAGATTTTGAGATGAAAAGCCATTATTTTACGAGGAAAAAGTCGTAATAGTACAAGATTAAAATTTGTAACTTTAAGAGAAAAAAGTCATAACATTACAAGATTAAAAGTTTTTATTACCTTTGACCCAGGCTAAAGGTCACACAAGTACCCTGTGTTTATAGATGCCAGATGTTAAGATGGAGTATTAAAATCATGACATTTCGAGAATAAAGTACATTCGTACATTTACAATAAAAAGCTTTTAATATTACGAGAGTAAGGTCGTAACTTTACGAGAATAAAAGTCGTAACTTCACAGGTATTGCCTGAAACATCTCGCCCGCTATGAAACAGGGAGCCTTATGTGCAGGGGGCGGGGTACTAGAGAGAACCGGTCAGATCATGCTAACCCATGTGTGTTTTGTTGTCCTGTTATGAATAAAAACTTGCCTGAAGCCAAAGGAAAGTTTCCCACCTTCTTGAAGAACCATTTCCTCTCTGACCAGTTTGACACAATAACAGATTTTTTTTAAAGTCGTAATTTTATGAAATTAAATGTCGTAATTTTACCAAAAAAAGTTGTGATTTTCAAGAAAAAAAGTCCAAATTTTACAATATTGAAAGTCATAATTGTACGAGAGGCCGCACGGTGGATGAATGGGTAGCATGTTGGCCTCACAGTCAGGAGGTTCTGGGTTCGAATCTCCGTTGGGCATCTCCGTGTGGAGTTTGCATGTTCTCCCCGTGCGTGTGTGGGTTTTCTCCGGGTACTCCGCTTTCCTCCAAAGCAGTGTCTTCCAAAAACATGCAGGTTAGGTTAATTGGCGACCCTAAAGTCCATTAGAGTATGAATGAGTGTGAATGTTTGTATGTCTTTGTTTGTCTATATGTGCCCTGTGATTGGCTGGCGACCAGTCCAGGGTGTACCCCGCCTCCCACCCAAAGTCAGCTGGGATAGGCTCCAGCATACCTGCGACCCTAATGAGGACAAGCGGTATAGAAAATGAATGAATGAATGAATAATTGTACGAGAAAAACAGTTGTAATTTTACGATAATAAAACTAATAATTTCATTCATTCATTCATTTTCTATGCCGCAATAATTTAATTTATTATAGGTTAAAATTGTTCAACATATAGGTAAAACACTTTTGGCCTCAGTATAGAGTCGTGTGGTATGCCACATGATATATTTAAACTTGCAGATGAGTATTCTCCTATCTTCACATATTGCTTCCTGTTTGTTAAGTAGCTTTTAACCCAATTCAAAACGAACCCGGTTCGATACCTTTATATGTAGAAAAACTAGTCTTAAATTAAACCACGAAGTGATATTGCTTTGTTAACACATCCAGAGTCTCATATTACTGAACTTTTATAATTAGTTTACAATAAAGACGCTGACCTTTGCACTATGAAACAATAAAGTATCAAACTGTCCAGACACTACATTTACCGCATCACTATCAATAAATATGCGGCTCACTTCCTTCTGTGTGGTCATGCGGTCAGTATCTGAGTGCAAGGCATTGTCTGGCCAGTGTGCATTATGGCAGAGACAAATCAAAAGTGACCCAGTGACACTTTATTTTTCTGTGTCATGATGCCACCGCTGTGCATTGTCTGCAGCCGGCTAAGCCGCTTCCATCCCCTCTATGCAATGCAGCGATTGGCGACAACCCGGAGCCCCAGATTAGTCCTAAACCATTTCAGTGAGTCCAGTTGTGCCAACTGTGGCTTAGCGGAGAGAAATAACGAGCTTCGGTAACGAACCCAATTTGTCACTATGGTTCTCGCAGATGGGGAGTATTTAATGTCGGCTTGGTCCAGTTTGTTTGTCTCTTTATCAGAGTGTTTTAATATTTGGAACACTTTGTTGGCTTGTCAACTTAAGGGGACCATCTGCTGGTTTGCTTAGGAAAAAATGCAGTTTCCCTTGATACAACATGCACTGTTGTCTTTTATCTGCCAGTAAAATCATGCCAACCTGTTAAAAGGTGTTGGTGTATGCTTGCATGTTTATGCCCATCTGTCTTCTTGATAAAGTCAGAAACATTATCTTCTCAGCCCGCTGCGTTATATTGCCATGCAGGCTAACATAAAATAAATATTCCGCACGAGTACAAATGTATTTTGGGGATGGGGGGTTACACTGGGGAAAAGTTGAGTTATTTTTATCTCAGTTGCTATTCTCTTTTGCACACCCGTGACTCTCACTTCTTGTCAACACTCTCTTCCATCCCTAGCTGCATGTGTATATGTATGGCCGTGTGCTTTCAGCTACCCACATTCAGTGAAGCTTCTCCAAAGCCTAATGTGCTCATCAGTA
Organism: Oostethus manadensis; assembly: GCA_024372805.1. Taxonomy (NCBI): domain Eukaryota; kingdom Metazoa; phylum Chordata; class Actinopteri; order Syngnathiformes; family Syngnathidae; genus Oostethus; species Oostethus manadensis. Next base: position 585,087 of record QODF01000025.1, read on the forward strand.
TATTCTATTTGTTAAGACGGTAGATCCAGTAAATACTTTTCTTGCATTCATTGACGATACCCGATCGCTTTCTGAAAAGCAAACTCAAAAGGTCACAATCGAACTCTAGTGTGGCCAGCCACTCACACTTATTCTCCATCAAATTGTATGAAGCAGAGTTCATCTGGCACAGTTCGCAGAACATTCTGTTTTTCAAGAGGAAAGATTATTGCACTGTATTGCAAGTAGTAATATAAGTAAAATATAACACCTGACATGTTACAACTGCAGAATCATGACATCAAAACAATGAGCCTGCCTTTACAACGTAATCAATATTGTTTATGTTGATTATTGTAGTTGTACAATGCCAGGGCTGCAACTAAGGATTACTTTCTTTGTGGATTACTCTGAAGCTTGTTGATTCGATTAATGGAGTTCCCTGTTAGCCCCTTAGACCAGGGCTCGGCAACCCGTGGCTCTGGAGCCGCATGCGGCTCCTCAGCCTCCTTGTTGCGGCTCCCCTCGCTAAACGCCGTTATTTTTCTAACACCAAAGTAAGGGAAATGTGTATTTTCAAAAAGAACACGGAATATCTGACTCGCCGCCAAATCCGTGAATGCAGCTAGACTGTCTTCTGACAGCTGATTGGATGAGCAAGTCTCTGCGTGGGAGACAAAAAAAAAAAAGGTGAAGGACTTTTGAGTTGAGTCTGAAACAAGTTACTGTGCAGTAAAATAAAACATAACGAGAAGTGCAAGTGCAGTAGCTAGGAGAGGCAAGTTATGTGCAGTGGCAGTTGACTGACTGTGCACAGCTCAGAACACTATGGGCTTTCACTTTTATGTCTGCAAATACACCGGCAGGTCATGGGTATAACGTCGCCGGATCGCTAGCATGATCAAGTTGGACATTGGATGTTCGGGTTTGTAGCTACAGCGGCAGTCCTTCAACACCGTGCCAGGACTGCTCTTCCGTGGTGCGGAAATCTCGCTCGGGAAGTGGCACTCTAACCGCTGGCTGTTTTTGTAGGGACTGTCAACAAATTACTACTTTGGTGAAGAAAAATGCAAATGCAATGGAACCCCAGGATACGAAAATGCCTTCCTGATTTTTTTTGCTTTGCCTTACAAAAATTAATTAGCTTTACAAAAGTTTGTCGATCTTACCAAAACTTGTTTTTTTCGGAATTTTCCTGATTTACCGTATTTTAAGGTGCTTGCTAAAAGAAACGGTCTACAAAAAAGGCAACGGAAGCAAAAGAGTGGGTTTAGTTGAACTTTATTCTACTATTTAAAAATACTCTCACTGTATTTTTAATCCCTCCTCTACATCTTCTGCATCTGACTTGGACAGCTGGGCAATTTTGCCGACATTAAAAAGAAATGTCCATTTCCATTCCATTCCATTTTCCTCCACTTATCCGGGTCCGGGTCATGGAGGTAGCAGTCTCAGTAGGGAAGTCCAGACTTCCTGGTCCCCGGCCACCTCTTCCAGCTCCACTGAGGGGACCCCAACGCGTTCCCAGGCCAGCTGTGAGACATAATCCCTCCAGCGTGTCCTAGGTCTGCCCTGGGGCCTTCTCCCGACTGGGCATGCTCGGAACATCTCACCAGGGAGGAATCCAAATTAGATGCCCGAGCCACCTCAACTGGCTGCTCTCGATGTGAAGGAGCACCGGCTGTACTGTACTCTGAGCTCCTCCCGGATGGCCGAGGTCCTACACCCAGGGCAAAACTTCACTCCCAACCTGGAGGGTGCAATCCACCCGTTTCCACAAACTGCCCCAGTAAACGCAGAAGGTCACAGCCTGATGAGGCCATCAGGACCACATCGTCTGTGAATAGCAAAGACGAGATCCTAAGGCCACTAAACAGGACTCCCTCGACAACTTGGCTGCGCCTAAAAATTCTGTCAATGAAAGTTATGAACAGAATCGGCAAGAAAGGGCAGCCTTGGGGGAGGCCAACGTTCACCGGAAACAAGCTTGACTTACTGCTGGCAATGCGAACCAGGCTCATGCAACGGTCCAAATGGCACATAGTACCCCCGGAGCATCCCCCCACAATGTCCCTATCGACCAACCCTAATTGAGATACAATATTTCTGTATGTTCAGTTTCCAAAATAAAGGGCCTGAAATGGAACTCAACTGGAATCTTTATCGAGAACCAGTTTATTTAATTATTGCGATCTCTACACAGAGCAAAAGAACTAAACTATGTAGATAAAGAAATGACATGCTGTCATGTAATAAGATATACGGGATGAGTCCATTTAGTTTGTTTAATAAAAGAACAAGATATATCCCTGTTCTATATGAAAGGTATTTTAGCCATCCTGACAGACGCTGATGCTGTTTTTTGTAGCTTTCTTCTCCAGCAGCAACCACGCTTCCTCCTTATTCACTAATCACACTAATGCCAGGTGGATTGGACAACCAGAAAATTACGCTATTCTTAGTTTAGTTGTAATCTGGCATATTTAGAAATAAAATACACTTAATTTGACTTGAAATTCTTGGGAAGACAGGACACCCCCTTAAATAATAATGCATAATGATCAGTCTCATTATAATGCGGTGCAGTTCTTTGCATTGAAATGTCCATTCCTTTGCTTTTTGACATTGTTCTCTAATATTTCAAACACATGACACTGTATACTATGCTGAAAAGTCTTTCCTCCTAGGAGGTGCATCTTCAGTTTGAAGGTTGGACATCTCCATATGATATAAAGCTTTGCGGCAATCAGAAACAGTTATCTCTCATAGGATTAGCATGATGGGAGTGGGCAGGCAAGAGCTTTAGATGAATTGAAGCGTAATCCCCAGGATGACCATGCCACTGACATATCCTGTACACATCACTTTCATAGAAACCCTCTGACTTCTTGGCACTACCAAAACAATTTTAAGGCATTTTTTTCTCTCTCTCTCTCTCATACACTCCCCAGTTTCTCCTTTGGTGGTTTATTGAATTTGCTGTTTATGTCATGCCATCTTCAGCCAATGTGGGATCTGCTGTATTAACAACATGTACTGACTTGTACCTTTTATTGGATTGTAAATGCTCAACCCCGTTGTAAATGCAACTGCAATATCGCGATGCCTTATGTTGTCGGGCGGGCATTTACTGTGTATAGGGACATTATAAAACATGGACAACGAAGACTTTGTAGTTGGATCGTGATTGATTACAACATGCTCAAATTTGTTCGTTATAACAAAAAATATGTTATGTCTTTGTACGCACTGTAAATTCCAGCTCTTTCCTTGTGCTCTTTGTAAGGATAATTGTGATTTAAAGTCTTTTTTTTTTTCAACGGACAAATATTAAAACACTGGGTATACCAACACACTCCAAAAGAAGAACTTTTTTTTACAAAAAATCCAAAAAATAACCCAATTATCGCGCGGATATTAGGAATTGTGAAATCATACCTGTCGTAACTTCCCCTGAGCTCAACAATCATGCCGCCGATCGTGCAGGGCTTGTTACTGTTTCATTTTGCCAAATGCTGCGCAAACATTCCACGATGGGTGAAACTCAGCCATTTGAAACGGAAGCATCGCTATGATACTCGTGCCCGGGGTTTGTTCCTCTGGCCATAGCATTTTGAAAAGCTAATATCAGGTTTTGAAGACTTATGCAACAATCTCTGCCACATCTTAAGTAAGTTAGATACGAGTAGAATTATGACAGCTTCGGGTTACATTGCTCTTGTCAGCCAATCGTCCGCTATCACCAACGGGTTTCAAAAGGTTGGACTACTGCATGATGAAAACAATAGCTCAAGCTAAATGGCTAATTTAATAATCAAGACAAAAGTAAGACCAAGCGTGCCCATAAAAGAGCGAGAGAGAGACTGACAAGGTGTGCGGCATAGGAATTGTGGGACTGTTCAGTTGTGATGCTGAAGAAGACAACTAGCGGTTGTTGTTCCCAAAAGGTGGAGGACGGCAATGGATGACTTTTCTGGTAACCTACTGTTTAACTAGTCATATTACACGCACTGTTCGTCACTGTTCCATTTTTTTAATTAAACCTGAAGTTAGTGTTTCTGTGTAACATCTTTCTGTGTACTAAATATCACATGTTCAGACATGGACACATGCAGCTTATAGACAGGCACAGCCTGTGTACGTATTTTTTTGATATTATATTATGTGATAATTCAACCACAATGTTTGTTATTGTGATTGTAGTCAATACCGCATCATACTGGGCTGTTTTTAAATTGTTTTGGTTGATCGTTAGCTCCAGAGAGAGAATCGACATAATCCAATGCAGTTCTCAACCCTCGCAAACTCCGATTACAGTACTGATAAAGACGGTATAAACTGTCCTGTGACTGTTTTGCCAAAGAGTCCAGGATGAACTCTACCCGTCCCCAGTTCCCCTGTGACCCTGAATAGGATAGATAATAATAAAATGTAGTGTAATAAATTCTTCCATTGCTAAGAAAATGACTTATACCAGTATAAATGATCATTCAAAACCAAAAAAAAGCAGATTTGATGATGTGTTTTTCCTGTGACTGCGCGCCACAGCTCATTGTTTTGACGCATTGGCACCTCCCATGTACCACAAGAAAAGAAAGAAAACGAGCATGGCTGGAGGCGGAGGAGAAGCAGAGCCTATAGATGAACAAATCGCTGCTAATTATTGCTGTGAGATACATGTGTAATATAGAAGTGGTTTGGTTTTGATAGAGCAGATGTGGCGCAAGAGATCAAGCAATGCTGATGGAAAAATGTAGGAACATGACAAATCTGTTCTACTATCTCAAGCGCAAATACAGTGTGTAGGTCCCGTTGAAATCTGTTTTATTTTTTCCCAAATTGGATTTTATTTTTTTTCTCCGATTCCTTTTTTTTTTACCAATTTTTTTTTTCAAATTTTTTTTGACATTTTTTACATTTTACACTTATTTTTGGCAGCACAGTGTATGTGATTTTTGGGATAGTGAATAAAAGGTCAGTTCATTAAGCGCAGAAAAATCTTGCTTTTACTGATGCAATGCATCAAGGGACAATTTAACCCAGTAATTGAGAAATGGATGTAGCTTGGAGAACTTTTCTAATGGGATGTCAGCCTATGCACACATTGCTGCAACATCTTCAAACTGGTACGTCTGTGCTTGTGATTAAGGAACATATAAGGAAGATGGAGTCACTCATGCAAGATATTTTTATGACACATGTACAGTATCAAAACACGCTCTTATTTTGAAGGCTTCTCTGTGTAAGAAATTCTCATTACGGCTAGGTGCAAAAAATAAACGTGTTTCCTAACTTTTTTACTCAGAACCTGCATCGGGCATAGTAAAACACTCCTTACATAAAGCGGTAAAACACAAAGCTAAGAGGAGGTTCTGCCAACTTTCGCCAGTGTTCATCGTCATTTCCACATTGGAGCGGGCGGTTTAGTGTTTGTAATGAGATTCCACGACGATTTAGCCATCTGCCCGGTATATAATTCCATGTACGGAGGATATGATATACGATCCTCACGACGACAGGATTTCATTCACATGATGCCAATTTTTGCGAGGTTCCTTAAGTCCCATTTTTATTGGCCAATTTCGCGATCCTGTTGACGTGGAAACCATAGGGCCCTAAGACTTGAATACACAGAGTGTGTCACGAAGCGTGAGTTAGCGAACAGGCCCACACTTACCAAGTCGAAAATGTGATGGCATGAACTGACTGATGCAGTGTCATACTATTTAGCAAAGACCCGATGCCTATACGCAGTCAAAAAGGGCTGTATTTAGCTGTATTGCTGTTTTGCAATTTGCATTTGCTACTAAAGTTTATATTTAAAATACTTTGCATTGATGTACTTTATACGTATTGTGATACAGTACATGCCAAGGTCCATATTGCTCAAGCCTAAAAGAATCAATAATGTTTTTGCAACAAAACTATTGTATCGTATGATATGATATTATATTATTTGATAGGACATTATATTATATTATACAACAGTAACTCACTCGCTAATGTGTGAATAAACTCGTACCATCAACTAGTAATGGAAAACATGTCATAATTGTTATGCCTCATGGGAAAGCTGTAGTTTTCTTTGCATCTATCTTGCAGCTCACGGATTTCATGTCAGGGCCCATCCAGAATTGACTTATGCAGACAGACCATCTGAAGGGCAGGCGAGGAAGCAATAACGAGAAGATGATATATTAGCAAGACTTAATAGGATGCCTGTTGCTACATCTCTGGTCATAATGAACAGAAACCAATTACTGTGCTCTCAAAGCGACATCCGGTAATATGTAATAATAACAATCATAATAACGATTGGCTCTTTTTCTTCATACAGTATCAGGAGCACTGCGCTCTCCTACATTCCCTTTTCTACCCTCTAGCCTCACACACAGTACATCATTATATACTGTAAATATGTTTATATTAAGCCATCTCCACAGCATGTCCCAGCCCATCTGCTGGAAATTCCTCTTTGACAGTGGTCTCAATATTGCTTGTCAATAAGTGAAAAGCTGATTATAGTTTTTATTTCCTGAAATCACCCAGCATGTGCAAAAGGAACAGGTGGTGTAGCATGAAATGGCGACAACAGTAGAAGTTTGAGTTATGTAGATGACTGTAGTGCTGTGATACGCTAATTGTCACAGTGTTGCGTCATCAGGCCCTTTAAGGCTACTTTCTTACAGATTGGCCGATGACTGGAGAGGTAATTGTACAGAAATGTATGTTGACGATTAAACTTGTTCCACATTTACTCATTGTCTTGTCAAACGTCAGACCCCATAGATTACTTTTCTGTAACTATAAAAATACTGGAGAACCTTGGGATTTACATGATTTATGTATTTAGAGTACGTTCCCGTTAGAGTCAGACCTTCTAGAACGGATTACTGACACTAACCAAGGTTCCCCTGTACATTTTCTCTGGTGTCTCACTCCAGACAATGGAAGCGCTAATCTGTAATTATTCAACTAATTAGTTCAGATGTACTCAGTATGCCATCTGTGTAATTTGACATTAACTCTCAGCTATTTATGTCCCCACCTCAAAGCGGTCTTATGTAATGTCCCATCTTTTATCAATAACAACCAATGTTCCCTTTTGAGATTTTCTCATTGTATGTCCAAAAATAGTCAGTTGAGGTTGTCTCCAGCCTCCACTGTTGTGACAAGCATCCGAATTTCGACTTTTTTGCTGTACAACAGCAGGCTCATTTTTTCCCATGAGCAGGTTGATAGCCCAAATATGATACAGACCAGTGGCCTGTCAGTGAAGGGGCACGGGAGAGAAAAGCAGTGCAGATTTGGGGACACACTGCTGACAGAGAGCAGCAGGAGAAACAGCGCTGAGACATAAAACAGAGAAGGGAGAAATCAAGAAAGCAAGTGTGTATTCAGTTCTGAAGAGGCAGGAAACACACATGACTTATTATGCATACTGCAAAATCAAATGTAGTAGGTGTATTATGCAAGCAGGGAGGGAAGCAAGCAGGGAAATCCCCCTGCAATGACCAGTTTACTCCTTCCTGTACGTTGCTCCTCTTGCCCACATTATAAGGGCATGAACTTTGAATGTTTCCAAAATACACGGCTGTGATTGCATGTCAACAAGTCAGCAGTGGCGGTTATGTAGAGTCATGCTCCCATCAATAGTTAGACTGTGGTCATACAGGCCACACTACATACCAGTGGCGATTGCTCTAAGACTGCAAGGCAAGCTCAGCTTCCCTCAAAATGTCTCCAAAAGTGGTGAATTATGCACTGCTGTGTGTACCTTTTATTGGTCATGTTTTGTTTCAAATCAGCTACACAGTTAACTTCCTTCTCTTTTATCCCCACATCCTCACTGTGCTAGTGTGTGTTGTTGTTGGTAAATGCTGGGCTTTGTCACGCCCATCAGACACTGAGCACTTCTGGTACTCTTTGGGGCAGTGGGCTGGCCCCGAGGCTTGGCTACTGCATGATGATTGGATGATTTTGTCCATCACTAGGAAAGATATTCTTTAATTTTGAGTGCAAGACTAACAAATGTCCAGATTTGAGAGTGCCCTTGGAAAACATATTTTTGCCAGTTCTATTATTCTGATTTTTGCCTTGAAGTAAAAACGCTTCATGTTCTCCATGCAAATGTCTATCAAACTCACCTCAACTGGATTACCCGGATGTTCACTTATGTGAGAGACTTTGTCTAACAAAGTCCTGTAAACCTTGCCTATGAGTGTTATTTAAAGAGACTGTCGCTCTCACTCTTTTGGGATTTTGCCTGAGGCAGACTTGGTCTGATGATGCAGAACTATTTGAGATTGAGTTGACCAAGCTTTTTCTGCAGCTTTACTTGTACACAGAGAAAAAATATATTTAATAGGAGAACAAAGGCAATAAGGCCAAAGGCCTGATTCCGTTTGATTTGGTAGGATATAATAACCTCACAATACACACTGTGTCATTTGCATTATTTGAGAGGGTGTGTGTCACTTCGCACTTCCTTCTTTTGTCCCACGGTGGACCTAAAAGCCCATTTATTATTACCAGAAATTGGTTTTATCCTATTTCAAGAGCCTGGTCATTTTGGGAAGCGTTGGAAAGAAAACAATGCTGAGAGAGCAGGCTCTTGATTGCCGGTTTGCCCTCTTTGATTTAGCCAGGCTCACGTGAATATATGGAAGATTGATAAAAACAGTCCTGTATTGTGCATGTAATATTTAACTACCTTAAATCGGGGATGTCCAAAGTGCAGCTCGGGGACCATTAAGTGACCCACAGCTGTTTTTTTTTTTTTATTGGCCTGTGACACGTTCTAAAAGGATAATTTAACAAGAAAAAAAAAAAAACAGCAAAAATTGAATACAGTCAAAATATTGAGCGAAAGAATTGTAATCTTTTGGGAAAAAAATTGAATTTTACGAGAATAACATAACATAATGTTAGGAGGGGAAAAAACCTAACTTTACTCACCTGTAGTGTCACGAGACACAGATGAGATGATGCACGAGATTAGGTCTACGGGAATCAGATGAGACGAGATTTTAACATTACCTTTAAGAAACGTACAATAAAGAATACTGCATATATGACAATATATTGCGATCGACTAATTTAATTTGCATTAGATTGCTCCTAACAAAGCTCTTTTATACTCTGTTTGTATGGCAGTGGCCCTGCCTCCCGCACCAAAACAAAGAGAGTGTATGATTGATCGTGGGACAAATGCACCAAAGTGCTGAAACCAATGTGTCATCCCGTAAATTCTCTTCCTGCCTGTTTGGAGGCCGGAGACGAGGAAAACAGACACACAAGTGCATGGCAATATACTGAGGCAAGCAAAATTATCCAGTTCATTTTGATATATCGCGTGATTAATGGATGTATCTATTAAAAATCCATGATGGGATTTTTTTTATCGAAGTATTAAAATCTGGAACTCACGTACTTACATTTAATGACACTAATAGTACAACACCAAGACAGCAAGATGTGGATCCGGAAATCAACAGGGAAAAAGGGAAAGAAAAGAGGAGGGAAAAAAACCCATCAGATTTGAAGGAAATGTCATGTGCAGAAAGATAATAAAGTGAATGAATATCCTACATACTGTAACGTTTGCCCAGATGCTATTAAAGCAACAAGGAGGTGTTTGATCAACACGCTTATCATTGCAAGAAAAAATGGAACATACGCCAGAACAACAGTGGCTCCCAAACGACAAGCCCCCCATTCAACCAGAACACAAACATGCACAACCTTAACGCTCACTATGACCTTTTATCTTGACCTGAAGCTCCCATCCATGAGCTTGAAAGGCTTCAAATTGGACTTAACTTTGGATGTAGTCCAACACTCCGTATAAATCCCATACCAAACTGAAGAGGAAGAAGTCATCTAGCTAACGAGCATGTATACCAATGAAAATACACCGCATATCCTATGAAAAATTGCATATTTAAGGACGTCCACAGCGACTTTTCTAACAGAGCACGCTTAGTGTCACATGGCGTCATCCGTGCACCAAAGTCAACAGGCATGACTAATTGACTTACGACAAATCAAACTGTTGCAAGGGTAACGTTTAACGTCTTTATCATTAAAATAGCTAAAAAACCCACACATCCATATAAAACCTGTTGTGCTCAAATGCAATGCTTTTTTTTCCTAGTATTGATTAAATCGACTGACGTTCAAACGATCATTAGATCAATATGTGTTGTCAGGAATGGTATTGATTGGCGAACACAGATCAATGTAGTTGGATCATAGGAATATAAATTGCTACACTGATCTAGCGAATGAATCATTACACCCCTAGAATAAAGTCATAATATTACAAAAAGAAAATTTACAAAGATCGTTTAAGAAGAAAATTAAATTATTTGTAAAATAAAAAAAAAAAAAAAAAACAATAAAAAAATAAAAATAAAAAAAAGAGCAAAGGCCAAATGTTTTTTAAAGCTGAGATGCAGTTTTTTCTTAAAGTATATATAACTTCTTAGCCTATCTACATGTGTTGCTCTGCAAAATATTAAAGTGGCCCTTTAATATTATGTGGCCCTCGGGTGAAAAAGGTTGGACACCCCTACCTTAAATGATTTAACTTAATAATTTTTTTTCCAGTAGTTTTTATCTATGCAGCAGTCACCTGGTGGTACTTCTCCAGTCCCTCTTCTTGTGTAACCAAGATTGTTTGTAATATGACTATAAAAACAAGACGGCTAAAAATAAGCGGATGCACCGTCTTGCCTGCTGGGCTGGAAATGCTTGTTATGCTTTGAAGGCAACGTAATATGCAGGAACATAATCCGAGCAAGGTCCCATACTCTTGTGCAAGATTATTTGAGTGTGTGTATATGCCTGTATGTGTGTGATTTAGCATTATAGATTAAAAAAAAAAGACTGCAATCATCTGCAACAATATTTGGGGACCTTTAGCTCTCAATTAGGCTTTGCACTTCGACTTCTTGCATGCTGTGACTGTACTGGTGTGTATGTGATCCAAGTATGTCTATGTGTGTCTGTGTATGCTGATGTACTGATACTTTGCTAAAGTATATTTGGTCTGACAGTGAAGCTCATAATGAGGCGTTGCAGGTCATTCTCCCTCTCAAATTATCTGTCTCTCTGCAGCCCCTTTTATGTTTCTGTCTGACTACCGCTGTGTGCTTTGTCTCTGCCTCTTTCTTTTTCTATTTTTCCCATTTAAAATGACATGTAAAAAAAAGTGCGTCTTTGTCATGAATAATTAAAATGTGGCCATCTTTTGAGAGACATTATTGAGAGCTCAGTTTCTGGCAAAGTAAGCAAGAAAAGATGGTATCGTAAGAGTGTTAAAACCAACTAATTACTGTTACGGCTGAAGCCCAATGACCGATTCTCCACACAAAAGCCATGCAGATGCTGTTTCACTCTAGCTTGTTACAAAATTAACTTTAAACTGCAACGAGTGTTAACAGACACTATGACTACTTCTCACCTTCTTTATCAACGTTCTGGCACTTACTACACAGTACATGCTCAATTTAAAAAAACAAAAAAAAACGGTCTGAAACACTTGGTCACACACATAATAAAGATAATTAAATGATTTCCTAGCCGGAATCTGTCTATAGTGTCCGAACTCAAAAAGGACCACTATCATACTTTACACATGGATGGTTTTTTTAAACACTCCATTCCGCGGAACGATACATGGGAAAATGTGAGTAGTTTTTTAGGCCGTATGCGACCCTAATGAGGATAAGCGCCATAGAAAATGAATTGATGGATAACAAAAACTGTGACGTATTTTTGGTCATTTTCTGAATCTCATGAAAACTGTGGCATATGAAAACAGAGGCACCACTGTATATGTTAAACTAGTTTTTCTTATTTTATACCAACGATCATGTCACCACATGTTATTCTATCATATTTTTCTGCTTCTCTGTACGAAGCATAACACGAGATCCGCATCGTCAGCACAAATCATGTCTGTCCTCCAGTCTGACATATCTTAGAAGACAAGTGAAAGAGTGAATGCAAGCGACCTTGGCCACCTTTTCTTGTCCTCTTTTCTTTTTTTTCCCTCCTTGAGCAAAGGAGGAGGTAGAGGAGGTAAGAAGAGGAGGAGAGATGGATTTAATTTGATATCATGCCCCCCGCTCAGGGAATACTCCCCCCTTTTTGTCTGTTTCGGCCTTGCTATCTGCGGGTATTCTCTTTGGTTTACAGCAGAATAAAAGCTGCCTTTGGAATTAATGGCTTGTTTTTTCATCTCAGTTTACATGAAAGTCCAACATGATCTGCTTGGGGATCGTGGTTAGATTTTATGGGACAGACTGCAGCTTGTATTGCTTTAAAACTCAAAATTAGAGTCCGTTGAGATTAGCGCGCAGTCTCGTCACTGTGGAAAGAGATGATAGTGTATACACTAAGCTTTCTCTACCAGCCTTTAAGAGCTCCGTGATGTGTTTATTGCACATCACAGAGCAAACACTATATAAATGTTTCAAATAAAATGTCCCTTTTTTTCTTGGTGTTGTTCATGTGTTCCCATCCTGTTTCCCAAAGAACCTCGGGAGCAGAAGGTCCCACGGGAGTAGATGCTATTCTCCAGATATGTTAGAGTATCAGTTCCTTCACAGTGGTAAGAAAATACAGATTGATACGCTCTTCTTAGTGTGGATCTGCAGCCAGCAAGTACATTGGCACAAAGCTAAGCCACGGCCAACACAATCACATAGCGACGGTCCTTAAATGCATAACAGCGCCATGCACTTGTAACGCTACACTGTGAAAGGGCAGCAAAAGGGATCCGGGACGACAGTACTGTATTAAAGGGCAATCATTTGAACTTAAAATGACAATTCTTGCAATCCTTCTGCAGTGGCAAAGAGCTGAGGGACCTGGGGTTGGTTGCTTCATCTGTGGAGCAAAGTTATTGGTGGCTTCAAAGGTGCCTGTTTAAATTCCAAGCCTTGCTGGGGTGCTCCAAGTTACTGAACCCCCAAACTGTTTTGGGTGCTTGTTTGTGCTCTCTGGATTGTTCTGCTCTTCGTCAAAGCCTTGGCCACACCTACAGTCCATCGTCATCTATAACGGGGCAAACGCAGAGGCCTATTTAGTCATTTGGGGTCCCAAGGGAAACTGAGTCATTGGGGCCCCTTTCACATTTTGATGGTTTTTTACAAAAGGTGAAAATGTAATGTTGGCCACTTTTTGACTGCTTTAAAAATCCGTTATCTGTCATCTTAAGTTTGCTAGTTACACCGCCATGTTTATAGACTCCACAAAAACATATTTATTAAATATGAATGTTTATCATCCACTAACAAGTGTGAATATGCGGAAATTATCCTATTCGCTCAGATAGATAAAGCCCTTAAAACCCTCCTGGGGGTTATTACCCAACGAGTGAATCATCTCAGTGCTTTTACTGCAGTTTATAGGAATTTTAACTAACACCTAATATAGTTTATCTCACATCTTTGTGATGAAAAGCATCACTCTCAACTTCATCTCTGAGACTTCAGCACTGCCTGCGCTGCTGTCAAGACGGTCTGGCCGGACCCGTGAGTCTTCGATTGTTGTGACGGCGAAAAAGATGACTCCTTTGGTAGTTTGATAAAAACGGTTTGTTTTCCTAGTGCCGTCTCCTCTTCACCTCTGTACTCCACCGGGGTAATTCCACCTCATTTTGTTTTGCTCCCATTTTCCAGAATCACTCTGCACGTGCACAGTTAACTTGGAATAGTCTATTGCATGAAAAGGGGGGTGGAGCATTCAGAACAATAATTCTAGATTACGCATTTTGATGTACTTGTAAGCATGCAAATTAAGACTAAAACAGTAATATGTAGTTTAAATTTAAAAAATTGCCAGTGTTTGCCTATTGCTAATTCCGACCCTCGGCAAAAGGAAATGGAAACTGCTCACACTTGTCAAACAATCTATACAGTACTACAGCGTTGTACTGTATAGTACAACGTATAGTAGTTGTATAGCATAGTTGTAGCTGTATAGTAAAGATGTAACTGTTTAATTACTGTATATACATATGCCTATAGTTATAGCTGTATACTAGTTATTTAATTTTAAGTCTGTTTTGATTACTCAAGTAACAGACCAGACCCTAGAACCAAACACAAATACTTTTTAGTTTGGTCCACAGCATATCAGAAAAAAGCCAAAAATGCTGATTACTGTTTTCAAAAGTCAAAGATAATGTGTCTTGTTTTGCATAAAACACAAAGATAATAGGTCCGCTTCCGTGGATGACTAAAGGAATTGAAAAAATATATGAGAAAAAAAAAGTTGGACAGGCTGAATCTAATCTGGAAGTATCAAGCGTGCCCAAGCATGGGACAGACTGTGCCAAGTGTAGGAAGAGTGCTTTTCAACCTGTGCTCTTAGTACTTTTTTCTTCAGTGACAATGGCAATGACATTCATAAATCAATTTAACAGCAACCGTAACGAGCCGTGAGAGAAACATCAAGGCGATATTTTGTCAAGTACAAACATACAGTACATAAACGTTGACCTCCGAATAGTATGGAACGTAGCACGTGTAATGGGTGTCTGCAGCTGCTTAATGGACTTATGACGTACGGCGTGTCCAGAAAGGACGAATACTTAGTCTGTGGTTTTCAGGTTTATTCTGAAGGACAAAAAAATAAAATAAATGTCCTCTTGTCTGCTCACTTCTGGACCCTCATCCATGCCAAGCACATTATGGCCACTTGGATGCAAAATATAAACATTACATTTTCAATATAATAACATTATATTAAAAAATGAATGGATTGATGGACGGATGCACTCCATTTACTGGAAATGTACAAACACTGCCAACTAGTGGCCGAAGCGAGGAACTGGGTGGGCGAGGAGTGACCGATGAAAATCAAGATTAACAGAATCAAATTAAGTAAGAAAAACAATAAAATCTTGGGTGAATAAATCAACAAAAATAAATAAGTCATTGAGATGAATAGTAGCGCAGTAGGCGTCTTTTCAGTACCCCGAGACCAATTGAGGGAGTTAAGTTCCTTCCTCAAAGGCGCTGTGACTATTACACTCCATCTTCCCTTAAAAACTTGAAAAGAAATTGTCATGAAACTTTATGCATCTCTAATCGGCCGTAGCTCATTAGTGCACTCATTGTCATTCGCAATAGCACCGAACCACTTTTCATACTGCAGGATTTGAACTCCCCAACTGGTCCAGATATTTAGACTGCTTAATGTCCCCAGGGCCTCTGCGACGCATCTGCCAGTCTCTCTGATCGGCACTGTGAATAGTTTACACGTAGCAATCCAAAGGAGATTCGGGCCGACGTGCTTAGCAAACACGTACTTGGTTCTGATGTTTTTTTTTGTCAATCTAAAAAAAAGAAAAAATATTTGCATATTAAACCTGCCTGTGTTTTGTATGGAATGTAGTCTGATTTTGATTGGGCTCACACAAAATCACATGTATTTCTGTTATTATTATTATGTATTATTGTGTTTATAAAAAGTAATAGAGTGCATAAAAGGCAGTGGAGAAAGGGCGCCGCTGGGCACACGTGGCGGGGTTAAAATGTCAATTTAAGTTACTCTATAATTTACAACTTGCTGCCAACCTCATTGCCTTTTACAATCCCACCCACGTTTCCTGTTACCACCAAGCAGCAGTTTAGTTCTCCCATGGTATGATTTGGAACTGAAAGAAGTAAGCTGTAAACTGTTGCCAGTGTGGAATGCCAACAGTTGGGTCAAAACAACTCTGGAGCTGTATATACTGTAATCCATGGTGTGGCCATGGTAAAAATATGGCCCATTTTTTGTTCTTCCAGTTCCCAGTCCATGATTTGACTGCAGTGTGTCTACTAGCTCTACCTTACCATTGATGTGTCTGCGGGAGCACTTTGGGCAAAGTTCATAAATAGGCACAGCGGGAGGTCCAGTCATCCATTCTCCATCGCTTTTTTTCTGGCGCAGCCTATGCCAGTTGACTTTAGGTGATAGGCGGACTACACTCTAGAGTGGTTGCCATTAACACAGCAACAGTGGAATGTTTCAGTTTAATATGCACTACACTCTAGAGTGGTTGCCATTAACACAGCAACAGTGGAATGTTTCAGTTTAATATGCAGCTTTTCATCAGTTGCAATATATATATATA
>QODF01000025.1:601558-715280 GCA_024372805.1 Oostethus manadensis
AAGAACCTCACAGACATATTTCAACCATATTATTAAACAACCGTGATAATCACAATTTCAGCAACAACCAGAACAGTCACAGAGCAAAATGAGCAAAAATACAGGGGAAAGAAAAAAAATATATATATAGTAATATCATCATATCATATATATGATATATCATCAGTTGCAATATTAACTTAACTCAATCTACAAATGATTGTAAGTGACCCTCTGGTCCCTTTTTGTCCAAAATGGCCTTCTTTTTTCTAATTTTTTTATCAAGGCAAAAGCTCTAAGCTTTGGGTTGCAAAAGGGCAGTATTCCGTGTCATGTGTTTATGTATTTATGGCATGACTGAAAAGCTTCAAGACTGTTTGCGTTCTGTTGCCACATAAATTATTCACTTGGCATGCAATTTGTGACCGAAAATGGTGCGCATTGGCACGAAATGGCCAAACTCCAGCACAACCGATTCACACCCTGAGAAGTATCGATTACGGCCAGTGCATGACAAGCGTACTCAACGCATTGTTTCCACATGTGTATGTGTCAAGTACAGCGTGAGCAGAGGTTAGGACCCCAAGTGCAGAGACGAGTCGAGTTACAAATGAACAGAAATATTTTAATAGAAAAAGTGTCCTCGGTGAGGAAAAAGGCACAAAATCAGTCCCAAACTAAGAATAGGCTAAGCCACACAACACTGAGAAAAACACAAAACACTGCCCGGAAAAAAGGTCTGGCAGGAGAAAAAACAGTAAACTAAGGGAGCTTCTGAAAATGGCGACCAGAAAACTACACAATAAAGCCAAGGAACGCTACGCAGGAGAACACGAGAAGGCGAGGTAATCCGAGGAACGATCTGGCAAAAACTGCTTGTTGCTGCCATGCTTAAAAAAGGCCAGACTGGTAATGGGCACCAAGTATGCGCTGACTGCTCCGCCTCTGCAGGGCAGCAATGCACTGAAAGACATGTCAGACTGGCGGCAGCAGAGCGACGACACAGAACATGACAGGTATGCATTGTCACCACCCCTTGGATGTGTGCATCTCATGCAACACCTCGATCAAAGAGATGACACGTGACGCTGTACGACCACAATGCAATGCGCCTTTACGCTGCTAGATGGCGCGGGTGACCACTGGAAACGCCCTTTAGGCGGGGGAATGCTCTCCAAACACCTCCCGTTGCTTATAGGTGCAAAAACTTCATCGTCAAAATGTCCCTTTATGCAGAAGATAAACATGATGCATTGTTCAGGCATAGGTTGCAGTGCGATCACAGTGTTTTCAGGACTACTTTGCGGAAAATAAGCCTGCCATAAATTTTGAACATTTTTAAATTTGTACATTTTCTTACTGCACACAGCCCCGCACAGTTTACACATACTGTACGTCACACATTTTTACAACCAGATAACTCATTGGTAGGCCATTGGCACCAAAAATTGAGTATCACAGCAAGGACAAAATGGTCAAGTGTGAACAAGGGTTAAGCAGAAAAAGCTAGACTTCCCTTTCCCCGGCTACTTTGTCCAGCTCCTTCCAGGGGATCCTGGAGAGAAAATCATTCCAACTTGTCCTAGGTCATTCCCGTGGCCTCCAGCTGGTCGGACGTGCCCGGAGCATCTCGGCAGGGAGACGTCCGGGAAGTGTCCCATCCAGATGCCCAAGCTGGCTTCTCTCAATGTGGAGGAGCAGCGCCTCCCTCCTAGATGACAGAGCTTTTCATTGTTTGTCTAAGGAAGAGCCCAGCCACCCTATGTAGAAAACTCATTCTGGCTGCTTGTACCCACCATCTTGTCCTTCCGGTCGGTCCTCAAAGCTCGTGACTATAGGCCATCATCGTAGGCCAGTGTTCCAACTCGTTTAACCCTGGGTTCTCATGACAATACTCAAGACTTCACAGTGTGTGTCCAGTCTAGAGCATAGCCTGTGGAAACTTCACATGTACAAAGTTGCGAGAGGATTAATCAGTGGCCTTGGGGAAGGGAATACCTACTTCAACTTCATGTGTGTTGTGCCAAAAGCTGTGCACGAAGGCCACTATGCCCAAAACCAAACACTCATTAAGCCAAGCCAGAAAGAACTGTCTGGTGGTTTATGACATGATATGGTTGGTTTGGAACCATATTGCTCACTTCTGCAACAGAATTATTCTGTTCCTTGGGGCTGTAGCTCAGTGATCCCTGGCATCCCCAAATTCCTTAATTTCCCTTGTGGGATTAATAAGGTCGACTGATTGGACACATTGTACTGTATTTTCCCTAATGGACAGAGCACAGGTCTATTAATTGTGCAAGACATAATCCAGGCTCTGCCACAAGCATTCAAAGAGCAGTCTTTCAGATTAAATTAGTGTTTATTTACTTGTTTTCATGTCCGTGGGACGATAATTAAGATGTTTTAAAATTCATTAACTATGTGGCAAAAGAACAGCCTAGTATCAGAATAATATAAAATCTCAAATTTACTAGGACACTCATCAGTCACCATCCAAAAATAAAACAATTTCTAAACAATCTGTTTTCACTTTTTCACATGATTGGATGATTGGGGCTTTTCCCCCAAATCGTGTCAACAAATTACATTAATAATGAATTCATTTGTAAAAGCAATAACATACTCTTGCCAGCGTCAGTATTGTGGTAAGATAACAATTTAAACAGTAGACAGTCAAAGTGTTTTGTCTATTAATGTGACCATAACAACGTCTGGCACATATTTCACTACGACCAATAAACCGCAAACCATTAAAGGTGATCTGGAAGGACAGGTATGCATATCAAGCAAGCCTTGCAAACTTAACTCAGCATGTTAAAGGCCACAGAAATTAAACTATCCACTGTAGTGCAGTGTCTCTTTAACAAATATGTTTGGGCTTTCTGGAGATACAACCTCAAGTGTGCTTACTCGCCTGATCCCAACTGGTAACTGCAGGGGTAGACAGCTTCTGGAAGGCAGTGATAGACAGAATGAGGTGAGTTGCATGCGGGCTTGACTGTAAAGAAGCTAAATTATTAGGTACACCAGTACAATGCTTTTGTCAAGGAAGTATTTGTTTTTCTTCTAACTGGCAATCAGTCCAGGCTGTACAAATGTTATTATCATACTTTGTTAAATACATTAGACAGAGAGGTGTATTTATGATTAGTATCTCTGTACCAAGCATTCAAAGTATAAGGCAAGAGGTTATGTTCTGATTGCTGTTTGTTAGCTGATAATGTAGTTAATAGAACATCATGCCATCATCATGCGTGACTTCAGCATCATCTAGCTGAGAGATTAGTGTTTTGCTTTTTCTGTGACTTCACAAATTGTATCTGTATAATGTAAGCGATACAGTTAATAATATACAAATTACATACATACACTACATATATACTGTGTTGAGCATCTTACATTACATGCATACAAGGAGGCTTCACGATGTGTTCTTAGGCTGCCCGCCTGCAGCCACACAATAGTTACTATGTGCATTCGGAATACATGAAATACCACTACTGTAACTGTAAACATATTTCTGTTGGGTTTTTTTTGTCAAAGATTTAGTATTTTTTACTTCGTTTTGATTTATTTTTTGTTCAATTCCTGGTTTAGCTTTCGTTTACACTTATACATAAGTTCATTTATTCATTCATTCCTTTTCTATTCCGCTTACCCTCATTAGGGTCACGGGTACTGTATGCTGGAGCCTTTGGGCAAGAGGCGGGGTACACCCTATTATACTGGTCGCCAGTCAATTGCAGGGCAGACAAACAAACATTCACACTCACATTCATACCGATGGACAATTTAGAGTCGCCATTTAACCTAACATGCATGTTTTTGGAGTGTGGGAGGAAACCGGAGTACCCGGGAGAAAACCCACGCACGCACGGGGAGAACATGCAAACTCCACACAGAGATGCCCAACGGAGATTCGAACCCCGAACCTCCTAACTGTGAGGCCAATGTGCTACCCACTCGACCACCGTGCGGCCTGTACATGAGTTAAGAATGTTAAAATGTGACTTACTTGTACACTTGATAAAGATTTTTGGATCACAAAGGCTTAAATAAATCTCTTCACGTTTACATTATTTACTACAGGGATTTATTGTTGTACTTTTAGAGCAATGCCCCTGTGCACATTGTGGTTGACTTTAGAGGTTCCAACGTATTTTCCATGTGTGTATTCTAACATAACAGGAATGTCAATGTGACTGACATTCTGCTTTTGTGTACTGCTGTGTGAGCATGTGTGTTTTAGAGAACTCACATAGCTGACAAGTAGATGGATGGTTACTGCACCACATATCACCAGTTTCTCACTAGAGTGCCTCCAAGGTGAACAAATGCTGTTGTCAAAATCAAATACCTCACTTTGCAGCAAGGTTCACCAACGACTGGCGAGAAACAGTCCAAACGCTTATGACCCACAGTCAAAAGCACAAATTGAAAGTTGGCACACTTATGGCTCAGCGCCCTCGAAATGAATAGAAGTACTCACTTCGTACACCTTTTAGAATAATGTTGAAATGCATAGGCTATGCATCATAGACGGGAGACTCGAGTCACATGACTTGTCTCGAGTCAGATTCATCTTGTGACTTGACCAATGTTTCAAAAAGACTGGACTTGACTTTGACTTGATGTTCCTGACTTTAGACTTAACTCAGACTTGAGCTAATTGAATTAAAATGACTTTTTTTTGGTTTAACGCTTTGTTGTGTTTTCAAATATCCCAAATATTACCAAATATTCCAATGTTTCCCAAATATTACCTGTGCCCGTAACACGGCAGTCAAAAGGGCTCAAAACAAAACAGAAAAGTCGATGTTTTTATTCATCCTCCTCCTGGTTTTACGACTTAAAATCTCGAGATCTTAAATCCATCCATCCATTTTCTATGCCGCTTATCCTCATTAGGGTCCCGGGTATGCTGGAGCCTATCCCAGCTGCCCTTGGGCGAGAGGCGGGGTTCACCCTGGACTGGCCAATCACAGGGCACATGTAGACAAACAAACATTCACACTCACATTCATACCTTGGGACAATTTAGAGCGGACAATGAAGCTAACATGCATGTTTTTGGAATGTGGGAGGAAAGCGGAGTACCCGAAGAAAACCCACACACGCACGGGGAGAACATGCAAACTCCACACAGAGATGCCCAACGGAGGTTCGAACCCTGAAGCTCCTGACTGTGAGGCCAACGTGCTACCCACTCATCCACTGTGCGGCCTTCAGGACAACTAATTTTATTTATTCTTTCATTTAATTATTTATTTTGTAATAAAAAGGTCTAAAAGTTTATAACTTGTGAACTTTGAATCTGTAAAACTGGCCTAAATAAAACGTGTATGACTTGACACAACTTGCAGGCGAAAAGCAGTGACTCGACTTGACTTGCTTGGTTCTCATAAAGATTGACTCGCACTTGCTTGTACTTGAAGGTGCTTACTTGTGACTTGTACTTGAGTGACTTACTCCCACCTCTGGTATGCATACCCTCCAGCAAATGATATATCTTCTGTAGTATCACACAAACACCAACAAAAAGTGCATATTGCACAGAGATCTAGCTATTGACTGCACACATGTCCAATAATCAAGACCCCAGTCACTCTTTATTCTTCTTTCACCTCAATGCAACTCATTTTCTCCTTTTGTATTCTGTCACTTAAATTGTCATCACCATCATCATCTTCTTTCAGTAATCAAAGGCTGTCACACCGGCAAACAACACAGTTTAAGGACTAGGGACCACTTGCTGAGCCAAATATGCTGCAGTCACAAATTGGTAGAATGGACAGACTGGAAGTGTTCCAGACTTTCTGATCTGGTATTGTTCATGCATAATTCTTTGGCATTTATCCCCACTGTCTGCTTTCCAGCACCACTACCACTACTCTGTTGAGGGAAACTGGATGTGTGTCTTTGTATTTTTCTCCATTTGGAAAAGGTGCCATTTCTCTTTGATCAATATTTGATGGTTACCTCAGTGTAACATTCGCAATGTAGGGGCACCTCAGCAAGTCCGGTACTAAGAATCCACTTCATGGGGGGGGGCTTTTTAACAATTTTTATCAGTTTAAGCGTGACTTCACACGCAAGACTACAACTGCCTTTCTCAAGAGCCGGACTTAAGATGAGCTTCATCATTACCCTGTTATGTAAGTACCGCAGTCCCCACATATCAATGATGGATGGCTTTGACTCGGTTATGTGGCACCCATGCAAGAGAACCACAGTGAGAACAGAGAGTAGAAGTTCAAAAGTCATTGTTCCATTTTGTAAATAGCCTACACATTCGAGGTGATAGTTGCAGTGACAGACAGACACACAGAACAGGAACCGAAAATACAAGGTCCATGAACAGAGAGGGTTGCATCGGTAAAAATAGAGGTTGTATTCAAAGAACATGGTAGGGTTACTGCTAGAGGTTATTGTCTGTGAGAGCTGATGGCTGGGCCCAAGGATTGAGTTAAGGAACCGGTTCAGCAGTGGAACCCAAGGGGGTAAGTAGCAGCAACTAAGTTCTTGACGTAAGGGGTGTCAACAGAAAGTGTGGCTTCAAGTCTGGCTATTTCAAGCAAATATAATGCAGATGTCTAAGCGTGTTCATCCTTAATGCTGGATTGAGTTCTGATAGAACTGCTTTTGATGGTGTCTCTGCAGCTATGTTGCCGCTGGTTGAATCTATAATCTTTGTGACAGATAAGGACTGGGCAAAATTTAGACTGTCAGAACTTCCAGACACCAATTGTTTTTTTTTAAATAAAATCGTAACTCTTATAAGAAGAGTGCTTTTTCTATGCTCTCTTCTATTTTCCTTTCTTCGTCACTCAGCCTTTTAAGATTTATTTGGTCTTTCGCACCACTGGAGGAAGCCTCGTGGCTCTTGTTCCTCATGCAGGTCCAATATTATGTTGCTGCTCTTTAAACAGGCTGTCTGCCTGCAGGGCTGTGCTGTGTTTGGTATTCCCGATGTGGGGGAATGGAAAATGGAGGAGGAGGACAAAAGGATGGAGATAAATACAGGTGGAGAGAGATGACTCTTCGCTTTATTGCTGCAGGCAGCTGTTGCTCTACAACGCCAATGAGCAAACCTCTTTGGTCGCACTTCATCTTACAGATTAGTCTAGACACTCGTGATTTTTAAGATGGGAAATCATGGAATGTCAAGAAAGCTAAAAACCCGTGTGTGACAAATGAAAAGAGATGGGTCGCCTTTATTTTTCCAAGAACATGGCGACATAGAAGCTCAGGCGTCACTTGAGCTGCCATTGGCTGCAGAATTTTCTTCCAATCTTAAGCAGTATACTTTGTTTTCCTTTCCTTTTTTTTCCCTCAACACATACAAACCCTGAAAAGGAATGAGTAAGAGAGTAAAACATTGTTTTGTTTGCATGTTGCTGGATCCAGACAAGGGAAGAATTCCCACAACAGTGAGTTTATTTACCAAGCTAAGACCTATTTACTTTCCAGTAAATAGGTCCAATAGCTAAGACTTTTTACTTTCCAGTAAAAAGTCCAACACTGACAAAAGACCCCCAATTGGCCAGATAAAGACATGGTTGTTTGGCATGAGCAAGACTTAGTCTGTATTTTCAGCAGCTGCAACACAAATCCGGTTATCTGAGGTCTTGTTTTTGTAAATCTAACTTTTATACTAAATAGTATTTATCGCATTTACAGTCTGTCCTGTTTTCACAAAGTTGAGATTTGTCTGAATTATTCAGACTAGGTCACAAACCTACAGCAGAACTATTAGGTTAGCCTCATTTACATGTTTTAGGCTGCTGCCTTGTCTTCTGTTTTTTTTGTATTTAGTATCTAAAACAACAAGCAAGGCTGAGTAATAACTTGATTGTGGCTGTGGTCTTTGATCTGGACAGCCTTTTCCTGTAAGACTGAACTCCGATGACCTGCGTGGGTGAGAGACTACACAGGCTTCAGACATGGATATAATCCATCCATCCATCCATTTTCTTTGCCGCTTATCCTCATTAGGGTCACGGGGATGCTGGAGCCTATCCCAGCAGACTTTGGGCGAGAGGCGGGGTACACCCTGGACTGGTCGCCAGTCAATCGCAGGGCACATATAGACAAACAAACATTCACACTCACATTCATACCTATGGACAATTTAGAGTCACCAATTAACCTAACATGCATGTTTTTGGAATGTGGGAGGAAAACGGAGTACCCGGAGAAAACCCACACACGCACGGGGAGAACATGCAAACTCCACACAGAGATGCCCAACGGAGATTTGAACCCAGGTCTTCTAGATCTCCTGTCTGTGTGGCCAATGTGCTAACCACTCAGCCACCGTGCGGCCCCCATGGATATAATATCATTACTAATAATCATTGCAAAAACAATAATAATAATCAATACAGGCCAAAAAAATAAGTATTTTGAAAATAAACATAGTTTGCATGATGAACACTTGTAGAGTAACTGTTACTGTTGACAAGAAGAAATATGGTAGCCGAGTGCAAATGAAACCAGTTGCTGCTATTTCTAGTTGCTAATGTGCGGTCGGTGTGTGGCTATGGAAGGGCTGGGACAGCATGGGTCAAATGCAGCTGTATCCAAATGACAGAGATTTTAATTGTCCGGACAGAAGTGGAACATAGAAAAGGCTTAAGAAACCAGAGAACCGTGACACTCTTACCTTAAACCGTAAAAAGGAAACATCCGGGCAAGTCTGAATGTCTGGGAAACATGACCGGCATACAGAAGTGGATCCAGGAACTGAGACTATATGGCTTGCATGTGCAATTTTACTGTCCCCAATGTTCATATCCGCTCTTTTTTGCATTTTACTCCCCTTCAAGCCTGCACATACACTGTCTGAACATAGGACGCCCGACCTTTACACCAACAGGACCTGCACCTGACTACCTCCAGGTGCAGAGCCGGCTAGCCCATTAGGCATTATAGGCGAATGCTCAGGGCTCTGTGACCTTGGTATTATACTGTATTTATATTGGTGTTCCAATCCCAGCACAGTGAAAACTTGTTTCCCTCGAAAATTAGGTTTTATCGCTGGTTGTATGTGTATTTGTACTAAGGGTACTGTTTTTATCATGTTTGTTAAAGTGTGCTGAGGCATTCAGGTGCTCGTAATTATGAGTGTCAGGCGTTGTCTGTCATCTGTCTATTTTGTCCACGTATCCCATGACAATTGGCATAGCCCTGGCAGGATGCATACCCCACTTTGGGAACCATAGGTCTATCACAAAGAGATTTACATTCCTAGTGCTGTACTTGGAGCATAGAAAACCTGTTTATGACAAAAATAAATACAATACTAAATAACATTTTAACATTGTTGCCCACTAGACATGAAATAACACCCCTATAGTCATGTTTACCTTTGTACTTAATTACAGGATATGTATTTAGCGGTAAGAATATTTACATTGATGGTTAGAATGTTGGTGTCACAGTCAGGAGATCTTGGGTTCGTACCTCCATTGGAACATACGGACTTTGCATGTTCTTGCCCAAAGACAGCTGGGATAGGCTCTAGCATGCCTGTGACCCTAGTGAGGACAAGTGGTACAGAAAATGGATGGATGGATATTCAGTATCAGTTTTTTTGTATTTTTGTGTAAGTAGAGAAAATATTCAAATTATGTTCACGATTTACTGAGCATAGTAGCACCAACTAAAGGGATAATTGTACCATGACATCACATGCTCAAGAAATAAATATGGAGGAAATTAAAGGGTCGGTTCCCCCTTTTCAAGTTATAACAGTTTCCATTATTTCTGTATTTTGAATTGTGTTTATGGATTATGAATGATATTAATGTTGGAAACGAGGGCCTAGCTCACAATTTCCTTTTTAGTTCGTTGAAAAAGACCTTGATAGAGTATAGGTAGGGTCTCTCAAGTTCAACTCAAGTACTAACTAAAGTTGGTCAACCGTCCTGGTGGACAACTACATGATGGATTTTCTTTATGTAAGCGTGTCGATATTTTTACATGTTAAGTAAATGCACCAGAAAAGGATTGTTTCAAGTGTCACTTGCACTGCGTCATTGCATCACATGCATGAGAGGAATGCTTATTTCCTCGCAGGGTTCAAGTTGGTGTGAACATTGCCTTTGGTTGCCCCTGACGCACACGCACATTCATGCATTTGCAAAGGTTCAGGTCATTTCCACCTGAGCAGTGAAGTGTATTCTGTGCTCAGTTCAGGGGGCGTCGTTTTCAATGTAAAAACAGCCCATTCCCTCCCTTATCAGCAACTGGTTTTCCTCAGGATGTCTGCCAGCCCAGGCCCAGACTCACACACACACACACACACACACACACAGAGAGATGCAAAAATATGTCCGTGGTGGAAAATCCTGGTCATAGTTGTTCCACCTAAAACTATCTCAGTGATGGATACTTGTAGTAAAAAACTCTCAAGCAGCCCGTTATTTTTTCCCCGCAGTTTTTCCGTGCACCCGAAATAGCTTTTTTGCATCCATCATATAAGTACGGATTTCATTGTCTTGTCACATGGCCGACAGACAACAAGGCTTTGAATGAAATGTATGTCTTTTCAAGGATATTTTCCAAGTAAACAGCCTTGCAGTTTTGTGGAATTCTGATTGAATGCTCTGTCAAACAGTAACTAGTTATGAGGCTTTAAAAATCCCCCAAATCAATGCTTATATATCATTTGCATCCCAGCCATGTACACCTGCTAATATAAATTCCACCAAGACAACATAGTTGATGATGCACATTCCAAAACACCCCAAGTATTTGCACTCTTTTTTAAAGTGTGCGTATATGAAGTCCCGGGATGCAGTGAAAAACACTGTGGAAGAAGGGGAAGTTAAGACTGTTTGCGGATAAAGGGGGCTAATTTAAAATGAACATCCTGCTTTGTCTCTGCATGTTTTTATTCTGCAGGCAACAATTTAATAGTATTTTGACCAGATGGGAATAAGGGGGAAAATAAAGCCTTTGTGGGTACACAATATAATTAATTAATATATTAATATACTGTATGACAGATATGATGTGTCTTTCCTCGCTCTGTCACACTTTGAATTATGAGGCTTCACTTTATTTATTTATTTCAGAAATCTTTGTGTTATTTATGATTATGTATTTCCCCATATCTCCACGCAATAAGTTAGATACTGTATGGTGATACCAGAGAGCCTTAGAAAGTATGGAGTGATTTTTGGTCCAGAAAACATTTTGCTTTATTCAGTATTGAGGTATTTCTCACCAATTTAGGTTGTAGATTTTGAATGTGAGCTTTCCAGCACATATTTTCGTCTATTATGACCCCCAGAAATGTATTTTTGTTCTACATTTCTATGGCAGCTCTGTATTCGTATTAGCTGTCCGCAAGTAATTTGTTTTTATTAATACATTTGTCCAACCTGTTGTTGCTTTCAAATGATTTTGGAATTTAGGTGATTTGTGGTAATAAGGAAAACATTCGGAAAATAAATAAAAATGAGACATGTATTGATGTCTTAAATGTTTGGAATTTTTTTAATTAAAAAAGACAAAAAAAAAAATTTTAAAGAAAAAAAAAAAAATTTACAATTAAAAAAAAAAAAAACAAAATAAAAAAAAAAAATCAGAAAAAGAAACAAATAAAAAAAAAAAAAAAAGGAATAAAAAAAAAGAAAAATAAAATAAATAGAAAAAAAATAAAATAATTAAAAAAAAAACTGACCTGAGTCAAACCTAAATACTGTATCTGTAAAGAATCAGAACTGTGGCTGAAGTAGAACATTAATAATTCTCAGTCTTGCCATCTGCTATAATGGTGTCGGTGAAGCTTTAGTGTTGCTAGTAGAAACAGATTTTGTGTTAATTCACACTTGCACCCACTCAGAACATCCAACCGTTTTCTATTCCGCTTATCCTCACTAGGGTGGCGGGGGTATGCTGGAACCTATCCCAGCTGACTTTGGACACCCTGGACTGGCCAACATGCTAACCACTCGACCACCGTGCAGCCACTCAGACCATAGAACATGCAAATACCGCATGTAGTGCGTTTGGCAACAGTTAGTGTTTTACAACTCTAAAAGCAAGTTTAAAAGCAATGTAACCTAATTTGGTGATTGAATGATGCTGGCCTGCAGCGGTCACTTATCACAATTGAACAAATATTACAAATGATTTATTTGGGAAATGGTTTGTCAAATTAGTAGTCTCGCTCCAACTGTTGTTCTTGCTCGGTGTGTGAGCTGCGTAGTCAAACAAAGCGTGTTTTGTTTTCACTGAGTCCCAATAAAACATATGCACACTGAACCCTGGGGTGCCGGAGTATGAATACCACTTCACATTAACACGGTGGTATCCCCAAATATGGAAAACGGACATACCGACGATGTGTGTGTGTGTTTTTGTAGGAATGCTTAAATTAAATTTCAGATTAAATCCAAACGACCCCATGTCCTCGTCTTAGACACTTGACTGAGCACAAGGCATATTTTGCACTAATTCTTATAGTGCCTGCCAGCCACAACGTGGTCTCTTTGTGCTTAGCCAATGGGTCGATGAGAGAAACCAAGCCACCGGCAAGCACCCCTCACATGGATTGCGCCAGACCAGTTTTATTCTTCACAGTCGTGTGCTTGCTTATCTTTCTCAAGATGCCTGCTTGCTACTGAATGGTCTAACACCTTACCTTTTTGTTGCTGGGATTCAAGGTAAATGGTTTAAATTATGTTTTTAGGCACTTTTTAAAGCAATCTAATTAGTGTAAACCGAGTTTTTCAAAAAGGATGGATTACTTTTTAAGAAGGATCTTCTGAAATATGACATGCTCTCACCCTAACTCAAAATTAAGTTACAATATTTCATTGTAATGATGCAATGTTTTCAGTGATTCAGTGAGTGGAACATAATCCATTCCATAGCTCTAAACCACCTTCAATTTATTTTCGATTTGTAAAACATTTTTCTTCCAGGGAATAATCCAAAGAATCTAGTCATTGTCAAAATCAACATTTTAACCTTCTTAGCAGTTTATTTGCTGTAGGTAAAAGATAAGTAAGTGAGGTCAAATTTAACCTGTCCTAATTACGTTATGTTTCTTATTTTAACTTGTCCTGGTTTTTAGCCCAGTGGTCACAGGACAGATTATCCTGTCATCTCGGTGTCAAGACCATGCGTAGTGACAAACACAAACTTCCGCATTGCTTTAAATGCTGCAGCGTTTTGATTTGTTTAAACAAAAGTGGAATGCATTATCCTAGTTTATCTTAAAATATGCAGAAAGATGCAATAGTAGTGCAAGTCTAAAAGTCCCAGTGGTTTCAGATGGTATCTGATCCCCACTGACAGTTCATGTGATCGGAAAGCGAGAAGCTTAACCCCCTGGGCCAAATTACACCCACTTTCAGATGGCTGCATTAGATGAAAGGGGCCAAGTTGATTTTATGCAACGTGTTGGATGTGCAGGCAGGATTTAGCTACAAAACATTCCTCATGCACATCACTAGAACATTTTAGAACAACGTATTCTTAATATATGACATATGACCAAGACTATGTTCTGCACCAGTGATTCTCAACCACTGGATGGATCACGACCCAAAAGTGGGTCCCGGAGTCATTTTCAATGGCATTGCTGGGTCTTTGCCAAAAATAATAGTGTAATGACCCGATGTCCCTGAATGCACTTTGCGTTTTTCCTATTCACTTGCTACGCGCCATGAGGTGTGTGTCATGTTTATGATTTGGTCAAGCTTAAGGGGGAGGGGAAGGACTTAAGGCGCCGTCCGACAAAGCAAGATCGCTATAGAGCTCTACTGAAGAAGAGTGTGGCATAAAGCGGAAGCTCATGATGTGTTGCATGGGGAATTCCGCCCACAATGAAGGCCGCCAGGTAAAGTATGACAATGCTGTCTAATCCCACTTTGATCTATTGACCCAGGTAGATGGGTAAAGTACAGAAGAAATGGTCCTCCTACTATTAATAAACTTACCTACCATGTTGGTTCTACAGTACAGTGGTATGTACAGAGTGAACCCTCCGGTCAGTCATTCAGTCTCTTTTTGCGATTAAAGGGGGGTCGGGGCTGCTAGTCTGCAGGTGTAGCCTGCAAGTGAGCAAACGTAAATATGAATGGGAGCACAAAAGCAATGGTTAGTATGGTGAATATCACAGCCTTAGTGTGAGAGTCCATCCATCCATCCATTTTCTTCCGCTTATCCGAGGTCGGGTCCCCTTAGCAGGGAAGCCCAGACTTCGTCCAGCTCTTCTTGGCGGATCCTGAGGCGTTCCCAGGACAGCTGAGAGACAGAGTCTCTCCAACATGTTCTGGGTCTTCCCCGAGGCCTCCTATCAGTAGGACATGCCCGGAACACCTCCCCAGGGAGGCGTCCGGAAGGCATCCTAAGCGGATGCACGAGAGCCACTTCATCTGGCTCCTCTCAATGCGGAGGAGCAGTGGTTGTATTCCCAGTCTCCCCCGGATGACAGTGCTTCTAACCCTATCTCTAAAGGAGAGCCCAGCCACCCTGTGGAGAAAACTAATTTCAGCCGCTTGTACCAGCAATCGTGTCCTTTGGGTCACTACAAATGGCACTCCTCCGCTTTCAGGTGGGGGGACAGATTCTGACTGTTGTTTGCACTTATGCGTCAAACAGCAGTTCAGAATACCCACCCTTTTTGGATTCTCTTGTTCCCCTGCGGGACTTCAACGCTCATGTTGGCTGCGACAGTGAGACCTGGAGAGGCGTGATTGTGAGGAACAGCCCCCCTGATCTGAACTCGAGCAGTGTTTTGTTATTGGACTTCTGTGCCCGTCACGGATTGTCCATAGCAAACACCATGTTCGAACCTTAGGTTGTCCACATGTGCACTTGGCACCAGGACACCCCGGGCCGCAGTTCGATGATTGAGTTTGTATTCGTGTCAAGAGACTTCCGGACATGTTTTGGACACTCTGGTAAAGAGAGGGGCGGTGGTGGTGAGTTGGTTTTGATGGCGGGGGAGGATGCCAGTCAGACGAGGCAGACCCAAACGTGTTGTGAGGGTCTGCTGGGAACATCTGTCAGAATCCCCTGTCAGAAGGAGTTTCAACTCCCACCTCCAGGAGAGCTTCAACTATGTTCTGAGGGGGGCAACGGACATTGAGTTCGAGTGGGCTATGTTTTGTGTCTCCATTGTGGCGGCGGATGATCGGAGCTGTGGCTGTAAGATGGTTGGTGCCTGTGGTGGTGGTAATCCCAGAACCCGTTGTTGGACACCCCTGGTGAGGGATGCCATCAAGCTGAAGAAGGTGTCCATTTGGGCATTTTTTGGTCCATGGGACTCCGGAAACAGCGTACAGGTACCGGCAGGCCAAGCGGTCTGCGGCTCTGGCGGTCACTGAGGCAAAAACTTGGGCATGGGAGGAGTTTGTAGAGGCCATTGAAAATTACTTTCGGATTGAATCCATTTTCTATGCCGCTTGACCTCATTAGGGTTGCGGGTATGCTGGAGCCTATCCCAGTTGTAATACCCATTTATTGAAATAATTGAAATAGGGTAATAATTGAAAATGGATTCAATTATCATCCAGCAACATGTATCATGACACGCATATTACCTACTGGATATTGAATCAGAGCAACTGGACTCACTTGATTTTTCATTTCTTCTTTCACTTCTTATCCAGGTCCATGTGCAAATGCTCTGATTAAACTCGCTAGATATAACATGTACTGAGAACCTTGACCTTTTTTTCAGAACATGTTTGAATTGGTGGATAAAGACATGTTGTTCCTAAATTGATCATTAAACATGCTTTGTGCTGGCACACCGTGTTTTTTTTTGCAGTAACGCAAATTCAAACTTCACTTTAATTACTTTTTATCAAAGGGACTGTTTGCAACTGGCTCAAAATTACACCACCAGAGCTTATCAAATGTCCTGTGCTTGTGTGTGTTACTTGGGGTACAATTTAAATGCTTGGAGCAGGCGGAGGGGGGGATATAATGCTTGCAACATGCTCAAAATTTGGGAACCTCTTGGCACCCATGTAACCATTTCAAACAACATTTTTCCATTTAAATTCTAAATAAATAAATTGTATTTTTTATTTAAGAAGTTTACGTTAAAAAATGTTCTGCAATTTGGGTCAGTGTTTGTCATTGAAGGGTGATGGTGGTTCCCATAGCCAAACCAGGTCAGAGCCAGTAACTGCTGTAACCTTCAGAGTCAAATACAGTCCATTTTGCATTGCTGGCTGACTTCGAAGTTGTCGTGTTATTTCCCATAGGAAATTCAGCCAAGCCTGCATAAAGTACAGTTAAATATATTGTGTATAGCCCTTTTTTGTATGAATCCGTTTACATTGAGCATGTTAATATTCAACTGTGAATAAGAATATGAGTATATTTTAATAATAATTAAGTACAGCTAAAATAGACAGAATAGCATAATTGCATAATAGAAGCTGTTTGCAGAGCAATACTATTGCATAGAGAAGTCATCCTTCCATTGTATACTTTGGGTCGTTGTGCACCACAAGTGCATCTGTCTATCAAACTGGTCCCGGGCATTACTTTAAGCGTGTCATATAAGGAAATCAATATTTAAGGTTATTCACATTTCTATGCACACTCTACTCTTCATTTTACAGCGGGTGCATGTTTGCTGCAGCCCTGCTTTAGGTTTGTCTTGTAAATGTGTTCTACACAACCATCTAGTTGGAAATGACCAACACTTTTCTTTGTGGGATCATGCAGGAGAAAGATCAAATGTAGGGCCATTAGCCTGGGCAGTTAGGTTATTTAAAGGCTGTTAATCATTTGCCTTATTTACTCTCAGAACCATCTGAGGCAGTCTAGTTTTAGCATTAAACTACTTTCTGTTATTGATCTGAGCATAGACATCTTGAGAGTCATTACAGAGACATCATATCTCCACTCACCAACATGATGTCTCAAGAATTGCTTACATGTATAGTTGTTATGTGGTGATGCCTGGAAGTCCTCCAGTTATAATTAGACTGGTGCATGGTGGTTCATATTAGCACACACACCCACACACGCAAATGCAGTACACACACATCCATGAATGAATACAGTCACGTCTCTCCTGAGGTTATTTGCACTCGAGGAAAACCTAATCATACCGAGAAAGCTTTACACACTCACACCCATGCTTGGAAAAGCACACGTTACAATGACAAAAACATCAAGACAAGTCTCTTAAAATGTATTGTTTCTTGTTATCTTCCCAAGACAGTTTGCATAATTTTATGTGGGAACTTATTTTCTGCTCCAGCCTGATTCTGATTCAGTGCACAAAACAAGAATCATAAAGGCGCAGTTGGATGAGTTGGTGTGGAAGAAGTCAACTTCAGCCACGAGTCTGATCTTACCAACGTTCTTCTGGATGAACTGAAAACACATTACAGCGTATGGTAGATCAAAGTTCCCAAATGTGTAATATATCGGGATCCATTATCAGTATCGTCTTCCGATATCGTAAATTGCTGATACTACCTGCGGAGATTTCAGACGCCTGCGCCATGTTGTCAGCTTGAAGTGTAGCTCAAACAATATCAGCAAACGTAGCCTAAAGAGCATCAGCAAATGTAACTGTTTCCACACATGTCCTCCTCACTTCTAGCACACACACACACACACACACACACATACAAACTCTGCCTGACGTGTTCACGGGCACACAAAGCAGTCGGACATCACAAACAACAGAAAACCTCACGATATCATACTTGCTTTTAAAGAGGCCCAGTGCTTCTCCAATACTGGGGCGGGCCTACAACGGGAGCGCAGTGTACTGTCGAGGGGATGAATGAGAGGCACGGAGGACTTTCAATATTAGTGCCTGCCAACGTGTATGAATTTGTAGTACTCAGCATGCAGATTGACTACAGAATAAGCGTGTACGCCTCCTTGCTCTCCATTTTGCTGATTCAGTCTGTACAGTACAGATAAATAAATACATATTATCTGTTGCTCAGTACTGTATTATATTATTTCTAGTATTTCAAATCAGGAGTGTGCACAAATATTTCTGTCCCCCAGTGGGGTCATGGCAGAAAATAAATGAAACCACTGCTACAGCCTTAAATAAAATTAACAATAATGATGATGTCGCGGGTACAAGGGCCAAAATGAGTTTTCTCCGCAGGGTGGCTGGGCTCTCCCTTAGAGATAGGGAGAGAAGCACTGTCATCCGGGAGAGACTCGGAGTAGAACCGCTGCTCCTCCGCATCGAGAGGAGTCAGATGAGGTGGCTCAGGCATCTGGTTAGGATGCCCCCCGAACGCCTTCCTGGGGAGGTGCTCAGGGCACGTCTAACCGGTAGGAGGCCTCGGGGAAGACCCAGGACACGTTGGAGAGACTATGTCTCTCAGCTGGCCTAGGAACACCTCGGCATCCGCCGGGAAGAGCTGGACGAAGTGGCCGGGGAGAGGGACCTCTGGGCTTCCCTGCTTAGGTTGCTGCCCCCGCGACCCGACCTCGGATAAGCGGGAGAAAATGGATGGATGGATGGATGGATGATGTAGCAAAGTTTTGTTTACAAACTCTCAGGCTGAGCGTTTGTATTTGCGTATGGAAACAACAATTTCCATGTATTCTACTTGCTACATATGCTGATGTTCTTTTGGCGTGACTGTATAATTAAATGCAAAGGTCTGGTATCGGAATCGTCCAAATTCATGTATCGGGATTGGATCAGAAGTGAAAAACCGTGGATTGGTGCATCCCTAGTAGTATCACAACATTTTTATTCCTACAGTGTACATTAGAGGCACTGGTGGTGTCCACACTTCTGGCCTAGTAGGTTGAAGTGGACATACTGGTGAATGAAGCATAGATTCCGCCTTTCTCTCGTCTCCCCTTTTTCTACACCCCTCAACCACCTCTGTCAACACCTCCACCCATTTCCCACCCATGTCGCTCTGGCCTCCTCCCCTCTTTTTTGTATTTTGTTTGACACATTTGGTCTGCACTGAGATGACGACAGACAAGGTCTGATACTGATACTGAGGAAGGACAGGAGCTGTGGAGGTATGAAGCAGGTAAGACCCTTCATGATCATTTCTTCCTTCTTCTGACTCTCGCTACACCATCTCATATCTTCTTACCCAATCTGTTCTTTTTCTTGCCCTTCCCGTGCTCATGTATAATTTGATATTCTTTATGTCACACGTTTTCGTCTGGACCACTCCTTCCACTTTTCTTACTCCCTCTTTCACTTGCTATTTTTGCTGGTGAGAATATAGGTCACATGGCGTTGCCTAGGATGTGTGAGAAACAGTGTGAAAGAGACAATGGCTATATAATTGTAGGTGAGATGGTTTTTTTTGCTCACAAAGCTTCGGCTAGTGACAGAAGGCAGTACATGCAAATGAGTGGTTTTGAACAGCATGACTGCCACATTTCCACTGTGTTATGTCAACACTTGTCTATAGCCACGTGTGTTCTGGAACCAGAGAGCTCCCGCTAGGCAAAGATCAATAAACAGTGAATTAATGTTAATCACTGAGGGCCTGCATTGCAGAATGGGCAGAATGTACTGAGCCACCATGTTACGCAGATGCTTCAAACCACGCCAGTGTGAGACAAGCTTTTTATTGTGTCAGAAGCCGGGAGTAGGTTCAAATACAGTAAATAGGGTATTAATGTGTACACAGCTCTTATCTCATGTTCAAGTGTGGGGGAATTTTCTTAGGTGTAGCTGGGCACCACTAATTACTGTCCCACTTGTTGCATCACATGAGAGCGTCTACTGTATATGGCATATTATATGTCCCAGGTGTTTGAGGTGGGAATCGAAGAGTAACTTGGTGTACAATATTATTGAAGTATTCCATATACAGTCCATTGAGAAAAAACATATCTGATACATTACAATGTCAGTGCAACTAAAGTGAGGTATTCAAAAAAATCATATTTTCTAATCCAATGAAATATTTTAGTTTATTTACTTTTTGTCCAATTTTTCAAGTAATGCTCCAAAAATGATACCTGTCAACCCTCCCGATTTCCCCAAGAAACTAATGTATTTTGGCCCTCCCATTGAAATAAGTCCCAATTTTTGTTTAAAACCATACACACACGCACAAGAGGTTTTGATTTTCGGGGTTTGCCGTGTCAGTTGTGCGGTAGTGTGGTGAGAACGAGAAGGTGTTTGCGAGTTGAGATGCGTGACGTGCAGTCAGAGTTTGCATGTTCTCTTCGTGCGTGCCTGGGTTTTCACTGGATACATTCCAAAAACATGCATGTTGGGTTAATTGGCGGTTCTAAAATTGTCCACAGGTATGAATGTGAGTGTGAACGGTTGTTTGTCTACAGTACCAGTGACCTGCGACTGGCTGGTGACCAGTCCAGGGTGTACCTCGCCTCTTACTCAAAGTCAGCTGCAATAGGCTACAGCATACCCTCACTATCCTAGTGGGGCATAGAAAATGGATGTATGATATTGATATATGTCCATTGAACTATTTGATTCTAAATGTCTAATTGTTTTTAACATTTTCTAAAGTAAAACTTGCTGAGTTTACTAATTTGGCGGTTGCATGCCTGCACACCACTGCACACCAAGTTGGATCATGGCCCCTGCCAGTTTGTGTTTGTCATTTTGTGTTTGCCAGCATGGCACCATTATTGTAATGTTGCAGAAACATATATTATAAAAATAAACACATAAAAAAAAGTCAGTGCCTCACCAGCCATTATGATATCTACAGTATTTATTTTTTTAAACTTAGTTAAATAAATCAGTTGTCGATGTTACCACGGTATGTTTAAAAGGCCTACAGACTACAGCAAATTAGCTCATCACATAGTCGACAGTTACAATGATGCATCAAACCCTATATTTTAGTTTTTCACATCCCTGCTAGAAATATGGCAAAACGTTAAGCACAGTTGGCCATTACCTCTCACTTTCCCTTTAAGGTAATTATCACTAGCACATGTTCCCACTCTTATCACATTTTCACTTACTGCTGATGAGTGGCATCCCACACAATAATAAGCAGTAGTACTTACTTCACAATGTTCATGGACCTCCAAGGAGGAGAGGAAGCTTATGTGATGCTAGAGGTCCAGCTAAGAGGCTGTCTCTGTGCTCCACTTAATAATAGATGGTGGGTTACTTCCTTTATTGCTAATAAAAGCAGGCCCTCGTGCTGGGATAGCTCAATAGGAGCACAGGAAAGGAAGATGCTGACATTCTTTGGAGGAAATAAGACATCGAGATCAAGACCGAGCTTGAGAGAATACAGTATGACTGGTAACAGCATTTGTCCATAACCTTTTTTTAAAAAGCTTTTGTGCAATGTCTTCCTCTTAACCCTTTGCACACTATATAAAAAAAAACATTAACAGGGAACCAAACAGAAAATAAAATGGAAAGTCTGAAGCTTTTTCTCTTCTGGAAAGACCTTCTCCAATATTTTGAAGTGGTTTTGTCTTTTTAACCAGAAAAGATATTTGCAAGATCAGTGTTAATTTTGTTGACAGATAATTTTTGCCGTACTTTTCCTCAAAAAAGAGAGGATAACCAGAGCCACCCCTCCCTACATGCAGAGCACGTACTGTGCACCGCGTAGGGCCCCACAATCCACGGGGGGCGAATTTTGGCAAATGTGGGCTGCTGTGAGGCATGAAGTCAGCCCGAAACAGGAGGGAAAAAACACAAAAGGTAATCTGACAATGCGACCTGTTGCCACAGTGACTGACAGCACACAACAGAATACAAGAATACACCTACCCATCTATCAGTTCCTGGTGGTGTGATGGTACAGCTGCAATGTAAATCTGTGTTGTGATATGGTATGTTATGCATTTTGCTTTTTTTAGTAAGAATATATTTATGGTCTTGGGACATTAGTTAAAATATTAGCCACCATAGACTGCATTAACAACTGCATTTTATGGATTATTTATTTAGAAATAATTCAGTTATTTATATGAAATACATATGTTCCACCTCCATCATCCATCTGCTATGCCGCTTTTGCCATCGAGTTGTGACCTAGTGCATGTGTTTTTTTGAACCACTTGTGGACCAAATGATAAAAATCACCAAATGGGAAACTAGGGATAGTGGCCAATAGTGGAGTCATTTATTGATGCAAGAGATTGTATCATTATGTGAAAACAGCTGATCAAATAATACAAGCGAGTGGATGTGTTAGATCTCGGGAGTTAACCATCTGTTTAGCAGGTGGAGTTTTTAGCACTCAGCAAAACACTTGCGGACTTTCATGCATCGCTCATGCAGGAGCAACATTTGTTTTGTCTGTCATAAACCCCTGCAGTGTGTATTCAGCGATATTTGAAATTGAGAACGGACAAACAGGGTTGGATAACTCTGCTGTGAAAAGCTGTTCCGGTGGATTTGTTTATTCCCAGGCCACAATCGCATAGACAATGAAGTACATCTTTTCAATGCTCGCTCGCTCAAGCTGGGCAGAAATGTCAGCCTCATCTCTGTCTCCATTGGACAACAATTACTTAAGATGATTAAATGCAGGGGTCATAAAAGCTTCTGATTACATTGAGTGTGGGATGTTGCTGTTTTTAATGAATTGACTCACCACATGAGAAGCATGGTATTTCTTTTAAAAGTAACATTTCTCATTAGCTAGTGAATTGAACTGACAGTTTCTGTGACATTCCGGAGATTAGGGCCTCAAGTAGATTGTGACAATAGACTTTTGCGTAATT
Organism: Oostethus manadensis; assembly: GCA_024372805.1. Taxonomy (NCBI): domain Eukaryota; kingdom Metazoa; phylum Chordata; class Actinopteri; order Syngnathiformes; family Syngnathidae; genus Oostethus; species Oostethus manadensis. The sequence continues at coordinate 624,215 of QODF01000025.1, forward strand.
ATGCATCTCAGCATTCCAGTCACATTGTATTTAGCCGCACCATCTTTCCTCATGTCAGAGGTCTCATTCCACTTCCATCCTGATCATTTGCAGATATTTTCCGTCATTCATCCATCCATCCATTTTCCACTGCTTATCCGGGTCCGGTTCACGGGGGCAGCAGTTTCAGTAGGGAAGTCCAGACTTCCCGGTCCCCAGCGACCTCTTCCAGCTCCATCGGGAGGACACCAAGGCGTTCCCAGGCCAGCTGTGAGACATAGTCCCTCCAGCGTGTCCTAGGTCTTCCCGGGGGCCTTCTCCCGACTGGGCATGCCCGAAACACCTCACCAGGGAGGCGCCCGGGAGGCATCCGGACTAGATGCCCGAGCCACCTCAACTGGCTCCTCTCGATGTGAAGGAGCAGCGGCTCTACTCTGAGCTCCTCCCGGATGGCCGAGCTCCTCACCCTATCTCTTAGGGTGAGTCCAGCCACCCTACGAAGGAAACTCATTTCCGCCGCTTGTATCCGCGATCTCATTCTTTCGGTCATGACCCATAACTCATGACCATAGGTGAGGGTGGGAACGTAGATCGATCGGTAAACAGAGAGCTTTGCCTTCCGGCTCAGCTCTCTCTTCACCACGACGGTCCGGTACAGCGACCGCATTACTGCAGATGCTGCACCGATCCGTCTGTCGATCTCACGCTCCAACCTTCCCTCACTCGTGAACAAGAACCCGAGATACTTGAACTCCTCCACCTGAGGCAAGACCTCACTCCCAACCCGGAGGGTACAGTCCACCCGTTTCCGACTGAGAACCATGGCCTCGGATTTGGAGGTGCTGAGTCTCATCCCAGAAGCTTCACACTCAGCTGCAAACCGCTCCAGTAAACGCTGAAGGTCACAGCCTGATGAGGCCATAAGGACCACATCGTCTGCAAATAGCAGAGACGAGATCCTAAGGTCACCAAGCTGGACTCCCTCAACACCTTGACTGCGCCTAGAAATTCTGTCCATGAAGATTATGAACAGAATCGGTGACAAAGGGCAGCCTTGGCGGAGGCCAACGTTCACCGGAAACAAGCTCGACTTACTGCTGGCAATGCGAACCAGGCTCCTGCTTCGATTGTACAAGGACCGAATGGCACGTAGAAGCGGACCATCAATCCCGTACTCCCGGAGCACCCCCCACAGGACACCACGAGGGACACGGTCGAATGCCTTTTCCAGGTCTACAAAGCACATGTAGACTGGTTGGGCAAACTCCCACATACCCTCGAGTACCCTTGCAAGGGTGTAGAGCTGGTCCAGTGTTCCGCGACCGGGACGAAAACCACATTGCAGCTCCTCTAACCGAGGTTCGACTAACGGTCGTACCCTTCTCTCCAGCACCCTGGAGTAGACTTTCCCAGGAAGGCTGAGGAGTGTGATCCCCCTATAGTTGGAACACACCCTCCGGTCACCCTTTTTAAAAATGGGGACCACCACCCCGGTCTGCCAGTCCAGAGGTACTGTTCCTGACTTCCATGCAATGTTGTAGAGGCGTGTCAACCAACACAGTCCTCCAACATCCAGAGCCTTGAGAAATTCTGAGCGGAACTCGTCTACCCCCGGAGCCTTGCCACTGGGGAGTGATTTGACTACCCCAATTACCTCAGCCACGGTGATAGAACTGTCCACGTACGTATCCTCAGACTCTGCTTCCTCTATGGAAGGCATGTCAGTGGGATTGAGAAGGGCCTCGAAGTATTCCTTCCACCGACCAACTATATCCACAGTCGTGGTCAGCAAGCCCCCGTCCGCACTGTAAACAGTGTGAACTGGGGGCTGCTTCCCCTTTCTGAGGTGTCGGACGGTTTGCCAGAACCTCTTCGAGGCCGACCGAAAGTCGTGCTCCATAGCCTCACCGAACTCCTCCCACACCCGAGTTTTTGCCTCGACCACCGCCGAAGCCGCGTGCCGCTTGGCCTGCCGGTACCTGTCAGCTGCTTCGGGAGTCCCGCAAGCCATCCATGCTCGATAGGACTCCTTTTTCAGCTTGACGGCAGCCCTAACCCCCGGTGTCCACCATCGGGTTCGGGGCTTGCCACCACGACTGGCACCGACCACCTTGCGGCCGCAACCACAACTGGCTGCCTCAGCAATAGAGGCACGGAATACGGCCCATTCGGACTCAATATCCCGGTCCTCCCTCGAAATGCAGGCGAAGCTCTGCCGGAGATGAGAGTTGAAGACTCGACGAACGGGAGATTCTGCCAGACGTTCCCAGCACACCCTCACTACGCGTTTGGGTCTGCCAGGTCTGTCCGGCATCCTTCCCCGCCATCTAATCCAACTCATCACCAGGTGGTGGTCAGTTGACAGCTCAGCCCCTCTCTTCACCCGCGTGTCCAGAACATACGGACGCAGGTCTGATGATACGACCACAAAGTCGATCATAGACCTGCGACCTAGGGTGTCCTGGTGCCAAGTGCACTTATGGGCATCCTTATGTTCGAACATGGTGTTCGTTATGGACAAACTGTAATTCGCACAGAAGTCCAGCAACAACACACCGCACGGGTTCAGGTCAGGGAGGCCGTTCCTCCCAACCACGCCCCTCCAAGTCACACTGTCATTGCCCACATGGGCGTTGAAGTCTCCCAGCAGAACTATGGAGTCACCAGCTGGGGTGCTCTCCAGCACCCCTCTGATAGACTCCAAGAAGGCTGGGTACTCTGAACTGCCGTTCGGCGCATAGGCACAAACCACAGTCAGGACCCTTTCCCCAGCCCTAAGGCGTAGGGAAATAACCCTCTCGTTTACTGGGGATGACTCCAACACAGAGGCACCAAGCCGGGGGGCTAACAATAAGCCCACACCAGCTCGCCGCCTCTCCCCTGCGGCAACTCCAGAGAAGAACAAGGTCCAGCCCCTCTCAAGGAATTTGGTTCCAGAGCCTAAACTGTGGGTTGAGGTGAGTCCGACTATATCTAGTCGGAATCTCTCCGCCTCTTCCACAAGCTCGGGCTCCTTCCCCACCAGAGAAGTGACATTCCATGTCCCAAGAACCAGATTTGGCCGCCGAAGACCAGGTCGCCCGGACACCCGCCCTCGACCACTGCCCAAATCACACAGCATCGGACCCTTATGCTTGCCCCTGCAGGTGGTGGGTCTGCGGGGGGGAGTTCCCGTGCGGCTTCTTCGGTCTAGGCCCGGCCAGGTCCCACGGGTGAAGACCTGACCACCAGGCGCTCGCCTGCGAGCCCCTCCCCCAGGCCTGGCTCCAGGGTGAGGCCCCGGTCCCTTGTTCGGGCGAGGTGCGGTCACTCTTCTTGTTTTTTTTCATAAGGGTCTTTTGAATCACTCTTAGTCTGGCTCGTCACCTAGAACCTGTTTGCCTTGGGAGACCCTACTAGGGGCAGAAAGCCCCCGACAACATAGCTCCTAGGATCACTTGGGCACTCAAACCCCTCCACCGCGGTAAGGTGGTGATTCACGGAGGGGAATTTTCCGTCATGTAAACTGAAACCCTTAACCCTACAAATACCTATTTACATTACAAATTAGACAAAGGAAACTTGTGTTTAAACAATAGAAAGACACATTTACAGTACTTTTACTTTCTGTTTGACTCTGTGCATTGTCTGTGATACTGTTTAAACCATTCATTCATTCATTTTCTATACCGCGTATCCTCATTAGGGTCACGGGGATGCTGGAGCCTATCCCAGCAGACTTTGGGCGAGAGCCGGGGTACACCCTGGACTGGTCGCCAGTCAATCGCAGGGCACATACAGACAAACAACCAGTCACACTCACATTCATACCGATGGACAATTTAGAGTCGCCAATTAACCTAACATGCATGTTTTTGGAATGTGGGAGGAAAGCGGAGTACCCGGAGAAAACCCACGCACGCACGGGGAGAACATGCAAACTCCACACAGAGATGCCCAACGGAGATTTGAACCCAGGTCTTCAAGATCTCCTGACTGTGTGGCCAATGTGCTAACCACTCAGCCACCGTGCGGCCCCTGTTTAAACCAATACTCAGTTATTCTGTGTAGAATTTAAACATTTTCTGACGTTCCATCTCAAAGAATTGGGCAAAAGCCATGAACTGATATTGTCATTTGTCACTAAAAGGAGGCTCTTTTGACCCACATTAAAGGATATGTGGATCTTTCAGCTGCTGCTTAATCAAGCCCATCAACAGAATTTGGTTTCTTGTTGTATCTGTGGAATGGAGCTGGCCAGCTGCTGTGTAGCACAAAGGGAATACTCTGGTCTCTGATGAATCCAGACACTGATGTACTGGATTTGTACCACATACTGTATTATTGGATTAGGACTGAATGAAGATGTCTGCAATAGGAGGATAAAATGAATCTAACAGAAGGGAGTGACATAGATTAAAATAGAATTTCAGACAAAACATAAGTACAATACGTCGTTCAGAGCCGTTTTTTTTTTTTTTTTTTAACTTTTGTTCTAATCAGTACGGGTTGGTCATTAAGAAGCTAACAAGAAAAAAAGACTTGTCACAGATGTTTTCAAATACAATTGTCATTTGCCTCTTTACAGTTAATTTCCAAGGTGCGCTGTAGTAATTCTACACCTGATATTTAAGGTTGTGTCAGCTCCTACGACTGCATATGACGTCTATCAAAACCTTGCATGCTATTTTAGAAATTCCCCACTTTCTTGTTCCACACCCATGGAAGAATCATGGCAACTGTAAACGTAAAACCAATCTACTATTTGCAATCAATTGTACGAGTGTCTTTTTTATAACTATATGTCACCATGAATGATTAATATTGACAGCAACAACTGCCCTCATTATTTAAACCAGTGGCTCCCAAACTTTTTTTGCAGTTCCCCACACCCGCCCCAAATCCCCATCCACCAACCCCGCCTCCCCACCCACTCGTACGTCGCGGATAGAAATGTTGTGTAATAGAAGATTTACACAGAAAGACTTTGTACATGGTTTTGTTTTTTTACATACCTTGTTTCCAAACAGTGCCTGTAACACAGCAGTAAAACATCTCAGCCTTTAGAAATCATTTAGTGAACTCTGCCGTGGCTGCCTGTGTGAAAGAGAAACCGTGCTTCCGGACCACCGGCCGCCGTCGTCGTCATCGCCGGCCGCCCGTCCCGGGTCGGTGCCCGGTGAGAATTTACGAGGGTTCCGGGGGCCGAGCCGGCTCAAGGTGCATTGAACAGCATACTCCAAGAGCGTGAAGATACACACGAAAACTCAAGAGTGTTGTTGGAACACTTGCGCTAAGTCAGTAGAAAATTTGAACACACCCAAAGTGGCAAATAAATCCATAAACTAGGTGCTTTGTTATTAAAGCCACAAGGTTGTAAGGGAGAGAAAAAAGTAGCTGCTTGTAGTCCAAAAAATCTGGTACTAGTGTGTTCATGGTAGCCCCACGCTCCCCCTGCCATAGTGCCATATAGTCACATCTTGTTTTCTTGACCTCAGTATCGTGAATCATCTCATCTTGTGAGCTGAGTGAATTGAAACACCCCCATTAAAAAGTGAAATACTTTTATACCACTGGTGACTGTTATCATTATCTGGGTTTTTTTTCCATCATGACTGTGCCTCGCCTTTTTCCCCTGACTGTGCATTACTGTAAGGCATACATTCTGACAACAAAGAAGAGTTACTGTAAAAGTAACAGTGCAACTTAATTGAGTAATTATTGTTTGTCTGCCAGAGTAAAGGCTGTTATATTTTAGCAGTGTACATAAGCTTCATGAAGTAATACTAATTTAGTAATTTTAATCATGTGTCCGTCTGGCTTCCTGTTTGCCATTCAAAGAGGTCCATGTCAGTTTTTCATTGGCATGATGAGCAACAATTGACCAGACAGTGATGTGTTAAGTTCTTAGGTGTCGTCTGTATGATTTATAACATTGTCACTGCAGGATAAATTGGAATTTTAAAAGAGCTTTTCAGGTGGGGTAGTACTGTTGTTTTCCTGGTATGTTGCCAACCTAAGTGGTCGGTGCCCCACATTCTTTTTTCATACAAAACTGCAGCTGTTCTAACAATGCACCATTGTTTGATTTTGCTTGTGTCTTCCCCAGGCTGAGTGTGAGTGAATTGGGCTACACGATGGTACAAAGCTGCCTAAATTCTCAGGGTAGAAAAAACATAAACAGAGATAACTGGGCCCATGTCAGGACTGTGATAAAGACTTGGTTATTTTTGCAGGCCTTGCTCGGCAGTTTAACCCTTTAGACGACCGAGCTCAACTGCAGATGCATCCAGTGTGCGAACAGGATATCATAAGGCATTCACGTTTTCTAAATTGGATAGAGAACTGTGGCGAAAATGACAGAAGGGCAAAGTTAACAGTAAAGCTGCTCTGCATGTATGAGATATGAATGCGTACAGCTGCCACTCCTGAGCCTGCCCGTTTTCACTCTCTCTCGTCTAACCGCCCACCCCCTGTCTACTGCCTGCTCTCGCCAATTCTGCTTCCTGTTACTCCGTCATCTCCTGAGCCTGCACAGTGTCACCGTATGAGGCTAATTCGATCTCTTGCACTGAGGCGACCATTGTAACTAATGATTTTCCCGCTTCCTGGTGGACTGGCCCAGGCGAAGTTGAACACGTGTTTATGGACTTTATGTTTGACGTGTGCCCGAGGGGGTTTATAGCATTGTGTATTAACAACTCATCTCAATGTGGATATTGTTTTCCTGCCAGTGCCAGTTTTTGATGATTTAAAGGTTTACTCTCTAAATAAAACTCCAAATAACTATGCTGATAACATTTAATGACACCTTGTTATCAGTAGGAGCTTATTAACGGCACTGCCGTTACGCCTCTTTTCCGTCGCTTCTCAGCCAGCTGTCATGGCCTCTGGACAGAGAGAATGTGGCATATGTCCAAGAGCCCTTATAAGCAAGCCAATAAACAATACCGATACAGGTACAAAGACACAATCCTTAACGCAGTGATGGGGCCGTGCATTTGGTACCTGGGCCTTCAGTGAGGACTTTCATCTCTGAATACAAAAAACTGAATAAACGAAACACAGTGTAACAATGTATTTGGCATTACAGAGTTGGGGATGAATACGGATAATCCTTTATCTTCTTCTTCTTCTTCTGTGAATAACTCCGGACTCTGAAATCTGACACCACAACATTATCTCAAGCAGTTCAGGATCAATATTTATTTAATACCATGACACAAACTATTGCTCCTTAGAGGATCTAAGTCAGCCGCTTGCAAGAACTGTCCTGGAAAGTGGCAAAACTGGGAACGCCATCAGGACCACGTCGTCTGCAAACAGCAGAAATGAGATGCTAAGGCCACCAAACTAGACTCCCTTGACGCCTTGGCTGCACCTAGAAATTCTGTCCATAAAAATAATGAACAAAACTGTTGACAAAAGGCAGCCTTGTCAGAGGCCAACGTTCACTGGAAACAGGCTCGACTTACTGCTGGCAATGCAAACCTTTATGGTTTATAGACCATCAGTCTAATGGAGGCCTTGAAATTAAGATCTCCTAATCTTAAATCTCTGAAAGGGGTACAAACAGTGTGAATTGGTAACCTGTTTTGTCCAATCATATGTCTTCCTGCGCTTTTAGTCTTAAGGGTTTGTCATTTTAAGGTGAGCATCCCCATAGCTCTTCCAAAGCTCCCCAAATGAAATCTAGTGCTGCTGTGAGGCCATCATTAGGAAAGATGTTCCTCATTTGTGGTCTTCTTACAGCTGTTTGTCTTTCTTAATATTTTACATTGATTCTCATTTACTAGATCTCTACTTTGACTTTCCATCCTCCTTGTATGTTTTATCTTTCCCTTAATTCTTCTCACAATATACCTTTCTTTCTCAGTAATGTTTTAATTAAAGGGGGTTTGTTGTGTGCCCGCAGTGTATAATTGCAATGGAGGTGTGCGACAGACTCGCTGTCTCCCAATTACAATCAGCATTTTTCAGCCACCAAATTGGCTAATTAAGCCTCAAGGACAGTAAGATGCAGTCCCATTAAATTCCGGGAGAAGTTTGGAATGCCTGTACTCTTCCTACCCCTGGGACAGGAAAGACTTGGGGGTTAACGAATTGCTGCCATGGTAACATAGTCTCATGGCGTGACATCTTATGCAGTGGTTGTCAGAAATGTATCTCTGACAGAGACAACAATTGTGTTGCAGATCACTATTTCTTCTTCTTAAGGTCCGTTTGTGAAGATGGGGTAGACGCCAAATAAATCTGGTCATACTTCAAGAATACAAGCGGCGGAAACGAATTTCCTCCATAGGGTGGCTGTCAGACTGATTGATGACTTTACAGCTCATGCAGCACTTGCCTTACAAAGGCCTTGCATAGCATTGCACAACCACACTTATTTCAGCTTCACAAATACGATTTCAGTAATACTGTACATTACTTCGTGTTTGTGTGTGGTTGGCAAGCCACTGTAATGGCCAGGTGGTTATGGTTTTAATTTCTGTTAAGACCTCCCTGTTTGGATTTAGCCCGTTTTTCCCATGCTTGCAAGCATTCCATTCCATTCCATTTTCTTCCGCTTATGCGGGTCCCTGTTGCGGGGGCAGCAGTCTCAGTAGGGAAGTCCAGACTTCCCGGTCTCCGGCGACCTCTTCCAGCTCCACCGGGAGGACACCAAGGTGTTCCCAGGCCAGCTGTGAGACATAGTCCCTCCAGCGTGTCCTAGGTCTTCCCCGGGGCCTTCTCCCGGCTGTGCATGCCCGAAAACACCACATCTGGACTAGATGCCTGAGCCACCTCAACTGGCTCCTCTCGATGTGAAGGAGCAGCGGCTCTACTCTGAGCTCCTCCCGGATGGCCGAGCTCCTCACCCTATATCTTATGATGAGTCCAGCCACCCTACGAAGGAAACTCATTTCCGCCGCTTGTATCCGCGATGTCATTCTTCCGGTCATGACCCATAACTCATGACCATAGGTGAGAGTGGGAACGTAGATCGATCGGTAAACAGAGAGCTTTGCCTTCCGGCTCAGCTTTTTCTTCACCACGACAGTCCGGTACAGCGACCGCATTACTGCTGACGCTGCACAGATCCGTCTGTTGACCTCACGCTTCAACCGTCCCTCACTCGTGAACAAGACTCCGAGATACTTGAACTCCTCCACCTAAAGCAAGACCTCACTCCCAACCCGCAGGGTACAGTCCACCCGTTTCCCACTGGGAACCATGGCCTCGGATTTGGAGGTGCTGAGTCTCATCCCAGAAGCTTCACACTCAGCTGCAAACTGTTCCAGTAAACGCTGAAGGTCACAGCGTGATGAGGCCATAAGGACCACATCGTCTGCGAATAGCAGAGACGAGATCCTAAGTTCACCAAGCTGGACTCCCTCAACGCCTTTACTGCGCCTAGAAATTCTGTCCATGAAGATTATGAACAGAATCAGTGACAAAGGGCAGCCTTGGCGGAAGCCAACGTTCACCGGAAACAAGCTCGACTTACTGCTGGCAATGCGAACCAGGCTCCTGCTTCGATTGTACAAGGACCGAATGGCACGTAGAAGCGGACCATCAATCCCGTACTCCCGGAGCACCCCCCACAGGACACCACGAGGGACACGGTCGAATGCCTTTTCCAGGTCTACAAAGCACATGTAGACTGGTTGGGCAAACTCCCACATACCCTCGAGTACCCTTGCAAGGGTGTAGAGCTGGTCCAGTGTTCCGCGACCGGGACGAAAACCACATTGCAGCTCCTCTAACCGAGGTTCGACTAACGGTCGTACCCTTCTCTCCAGCACCCTGGAGTAGACTTTCCCAGGAAGGCTGAGGAGTGTGATCCCCCTATAGTTGGAACACACCCTCCGGTCACCCTTTTTAAAAATGGGGACCACCACCCCGGTCTGCCAGTCCAGAGGTACTGTTCCTGACTTCCATGCAATGTTGTAGAGGCGTGTCAACCAACACAGTCCTCCAACATCCAGAGCCTTGAGAAATTCTGAGCGGAACTCGTCTACCCCCGGAGCCTTGCCACTGGGGAGTGATTTGACTACCCCAATTACCTCAGCCACGGTGATAGAACTGTCCACGTACGTATCCTCAGACTCTGCTTCCTCTATGGAAGGCATGTCAGTGGGATTGAGAAGGGCCTCGAAGTATTCCTTCCACCGACCAACTATATCCACAGTCGTGGTCAGCAAGCCCCCGTCCGCACTGTAAACAGTGTGAACTGGGGGCTGCTTCCCCTTTCTGAGGTGTCGGACGGTTTGCCAGAACCTCTTCGAGGCCGACCGAAAGTCGTGCTCCATAGCCTCACCGAACTCCTCCCACACCCGAGTTTTTGCCTCGACCACCGCCGAAGCCGCGTGCCGCTTGGCCTGCCGGTACCTGTCAGCTGCTTCGGGAGTCCCGCAAGCCATCCATGCTCGATAGGACTCCTTTTTCAGCTTGACGGCAGCCCTAACCCCCGGTGTCCACCATCGGGTTCGGGGCTTGCCACCACGACTGGCACCGACCACCTTGCGGCCGCAACTACAACTGGCTGCCTCAGCAATAGAGGCACGGAATACGGCCCATTCGGACTCAATATCCCGGTCCTCCCTCGAGATGCAGGCAAAGCTCTGCCGGAGATGAGAGTTGAAGACTCGACAAACGGGAGACTCTGCCAGACGTTCCCAGCAAACCCTCACTACGCGTTTGGGTCTGCCAGGTCTGTCCGGCATCCTTCCCCGCCATCTAATCCAACTCATCACCAAGTGGTGGTCAGTTCACAGCTCAGCCCCTCTCTTCACCGAGTGTCCAGAACATGCGGACCCAGCTCTTATGATACGACCACAAAGCCGATCATAGACCTGCAACCTAGGGTTTACTGGTGCCAAGTGCCTTATAGACATACTTATGTTATGGACAAACTATGGTTCGCACAGAAGTCCAACAAAAACACACCGCACGGGTTCAGATCAGGGAGGCTGTCCCTTCCAACCACGCCCCTCACATGCCAAGTCACATGCCATGTGACTCCGAGTCATTGTCCACATGGTTGTTGAAGTCTCCCAGTAGAACTATGGAGTCACCAGCTGGGATGCTCTCCAGAACGCCTCTGATAGACTCCAAGAAGGATGAGTACTCTGAGCTGCTGTTTGGCGCGTACGCACAAACCACAGTCAGGACCCTTTCCCCAGCCTGAAGGCATAAGGAAATAACCCTCTCGTTCACCAGGTATGACTCCAGCACAGAGGCACCAAGCCGGGGGGCTATTAATAAGCCAGCCCCAGCTCGCTGCCTCTCCCCTGCAGCAACTCCAGAGAAGAACAAGGTCCAGCCCATCTCAAAGAATTTGGTTCCAGAGCCAAAACTGTGGGTTGAGGTGAGTCCGACTATATCTAGTCGGAATGTCTCCACCTCTTTCACAAGCTCGGGGTCCTTCCCCACCAGAGATGTTCCAAGACATTCCATGTCCCAAGAACCAGATTTGGCCGCCGAAGACCAGGTCGCCCGGACACCCACCCTTGACCACAGCCCAAATCGCATTGCACCGGACTCTTATGTCCGGTGCAATGCGACACCTGCAGGTGGTGGGTCTGCGGGGGGGAGTTCCCGTGTTCCTGATTTGCGCTATGCCCGGCCAGGCCCCACGGGTGAAGGCCTGGCCACCAGGCGCTCGCCTGCGAGCCCCTCCCCTAGGCCTGGCTCCAGGGTGAGGCCCCGGTGTACCACGTCCGGGCGAGGTGCGGTCACTCCTCTTGGTATTTTTCATAGGGGTCTTCTGAATCACTCTTAGTCTGGCCCGTCACCTAGAACCTGTTTGCTTTGGGAGACCCTACCAGGGGCATAAAGCCCCCGACAACATAGATCACTCGGGCACTCAAACCCCTCCACCACGATGAGGTGGTGATTCAAACGGGGGCTTGCAAGCATTATCTTAAAAAATGTTAAGTGAATAATTTGCAACCCAATACTTGTGAAGCATTTTGATGATAACTTACTAAGTAATAGAAACCATGGCTTTGTTGCTTCATTGAAACACATTGTGCTACAGTATTCAATCAGTAACAGTGCTTGTTAATTTATACCTTGGAACATAATAGAATGCGCATAATGAGGTGCAGGTTAGAAAAATAAATCTCCATCACTCATATGTTGCATATCAGCAATTTCCCCACTGAAAGTATGCATCATTTATACCTTGGAAATTACATTATGGTAAGCAGGTTCTGTGAACATACAGGGCTAGGACAACAGTCTGAGTTGTATAAGTAGTATTGTCTTGTTAAGAAACTTCACATAATCCCGGAAAGGTATTGACAGTTATTGCTGGATTGTCTTTCATATTACTTCCTTTCTATGCAGCTTGAAGCTCACGTTGTAAAGTATTAAAACATACACCACCGGTCAAAAGTTTTAGAAAACTCCAACTTCTCTGGAGGAAAAACATACATTATGACGTAGTGTCAAGACTCTCTTCCATTGTTAATTGCCTTTTTATTGGCGTTTATGTCGAAACAAATTACTTTCTCCAGTACAATGCTGTGGGTGCAGTGCTGGGTGAATACAATGTGCTCACAAAGGAATGAAGAGTAAGTCGTAAGGGTGATAGTGATTAGATGTAGCATTGACAAGTAAAAAAGAACAGAACATAGCTGGGGAATGGATGAGTACAGACAATTTACTCACAAAGGAATGAAGTAGTGATTAGCATTGGGTGTACACAGTAGTATTTTGTAAACATTAACTGCTTGAACTGTTCCATAGTTTGATTCCACATACTGGAACACTAAAGGTTTTTAGTGTTGTTCTCACATATAAGTATTTAACGTTTAATTTTTCCCTTCGGTCTCATTCTACTCTCTTGTTGAAAAGAATCGTATGACATTTGGGGTGGCAGGTTATGTTTGCTTTAATAGTTGTGATTTTAGAAATAGAGGGTTTGTATGTTGTCTATACGCTGCTTTATGGATTATCCTCACTCTTTTATTTATTTTTTGCAGTACATTTAGCGAGTGAACTGTACTGGTTTTGTAGTTATTTTCCCATATCTCCACACAATCAGTTAGATATGGTAATATCAGTGTCGTGGGTTCACTGTTGGTGATGTTTATTCACACCAATTCCCAAGCAATGCAAAAAAGTGCACAATTATTTACAGTGCCAGACATTGTGCAAAATATTTACTGGGCAAAATTGAAAAAAAAAAAAAAAAAAAATATTTACAGGGAGAAACATCAGGCAGCACGTAACCAACACTGTTCGTCACAACTCACACTTTTCCACTTCCAACCTAGTCCTCAACTACTAAAAGTGGAAAAACCTTCCCTTTAAATACCCCCTTATCCTCTACCTCAGGCATCCTTAACAGAGGTATTCTAGATGGAATTAATCAGTGCAATTAATCAATGCACAAATATCATAAACACTATTGGCATGATGGGCCTCCAATGGCAAAGAAAATGGGGCAACAAACACATATTAGATTAAACCTGGCAACTTGGTTTAGTCCATAGTCACCTGACCACCACAATTTGTGCTTTATAATGCATATTATGGACGTGCTTCATTTGGCGCGTGTCAGCAGGCGGGATAGCAGCCATGCGATTCGACGGGGTGAGACTTTGATGGGTGTGACGTGATATGTAACGTGGGGCATATGTGTGGCGTTTCGACATTGAGTGTGCACCTTCAAATGTCCACACGTGGGAACAGGATGTCTGGACACAGCGAACAATTTGTGGGTGTGCCAAGAATAGTCCGTGAAAGTGACAGTACACGTGCTTCCAGCGCGTGCACACTCCCTTGGCCAAAGAGAGACAGCAACGCTGTGTTTTAAAGGGACGGAGGGGTTCCTTTTACTCCATGACAGAACAATAGAGAGTCTGGAGTGCTTTATTGCTTTATTCAGTATTACGGTATCTCTTGCCACTTTATAGTACCACAGTGTCTTCCAAACACTGCCTTTATTCAGACAGAGGAGGTAGTAAGTGATCCAAAACGTGGAACACCTGTAGGAATTAGTTGCACCAACTGCCAACAGCTTTAAATTGTTGACCCATTTGGTGATCCCCGAAACAGACCTTTTTGTATAATTCTGGCACTTCACCACTTACTTTTGAACAATTTCAAACTATTCATTGGACCCAAACAACTTATTGTGAAGTGAGGTATTGTGAAGCGTGCACAAACCTGAAAGTACAAAAAATAAAATAAAAATACCTTGAACTACCACAGTATCTGGCTTGTCAGCATGACAGTTTCAGACAACTTATAGAAGGTAACACTTCCACAATGTTTGTTACACTATCCGCTGTGCTTTATTGTGCAAGTTGATTATGATGAATATATTATTATAAATTTTGTTGTGGTTGTAGTTATCATGAAATATATGATTTTTATACATTGATTTTAATTTTATCATGTAATTTTCTAACAAGTGTCTTTTTTCTCTTCTCTAAAGGCTGCACTGTTGTCCATGACTGACATCTCTGCATCCCATGATGGACAAAAAAAGTGGTGAGGCTGATGGCTGTTGGCAATATCAATTTCATACAGTTCATGAGCACACAAGTGTAATGCAATGCAATATTTGTTTCTTTATTTTTATATTTAATATACAATGTTCCCTCGTTCATTGTGGGGTATAAGTTCCCAAAATAGCCCACAATAAGTGAAATCCGCAAAGTAGCCATCTTTGTTATTTTGCAATTATTCTATATGTTTTAAGGCTGTAAAACCCCTCACCATACATTTTATAGACTTTTCTCAGACAGGCATTAACATTTCCTTGCACTTATCTCTTCTTTAAACGCTCTTTAAGTTTAGCAGATTTAAAAAAAATAAGTGTCATGTTTTGGCTTGCGGCGTGGCTGCTGCACCCCGGGGATGCAAAGAGAGAGAACCCAAGTAAAAGTCTTAATTATTATTAAATGCTGCCATGCAGCAGCAGAATCCCCAACTGAGCAGTAACATTGACAACCAACAATGTTTCAACACCAAACAATGGACGTCATGGCATCCTTCCAGACTTCCACTCTCCTTCTGCATGTCAATAAGTCATTGTGCAATGGTTAGCGTCCTCATTTGCCATTCAGGTGCGGCTGTAGGTGCCTCTAATGGTGGAGAACGTTTCGTCGACATTGTGGGTGTTGTCGGGGATAAAACTTGCAAACATACAGAACAGAGTCACACTACTAGCAATTGAACATTTGGCAAATCGAACGCGTTCTGTACTGCACAGGAAGGAACAGAGGAAATTGAAAATGGTCTACAGTCTCATAGCCAATCAGGACGCAGAACATAATGCGTGAGTTCTCTCTTAGCCAATCAGGACGCAGACACAACACGTGGGTTCTCTCTGACACAATCAGAATGAAGAGCACAATGCGCGTTAATACTTGTAAAAAAAATAAATAAAATAGAAATAGCGAGTCGGCAAAAGGTGAACCGCGATGTCGAGAAACAACACTGTACCGTATATATTTCATGATGCAACATATGCTGTACAAAAAATAGTAATACCCTGTTGCTATTGTGGCCAAAAAAATGCTTATATTTCAGGAATTAACTGTCCTCCTCTCCAAGTCTGATTCTGAGATTGAACAACATAAGCAGCTTTTGGGATAATTTATTTTTTTTGGTATAATCACTGCATGATGATTGCTTCCCAGTAAGTGATACAATTTTAGATTTTGAAGCAGTTTGTTTTAGCACAGGTTTATATAAATACCAATGGTAATTTCTATCTGCAAATAATGAATGTGGATTTTGAAATGATAGTCGAAACATTGACAATGTTACTGTTTATTCCTCCATACCAGCCAATGGCTTTCAGTCCAAGGCCAGTGAAAGTGGTGTTCAGAGAAAGCAACTCCCGTACTCAGTGGAAACTCCTTATGGCTTCCACCTGGACTTGGATTTTCTCAAATATGTTGATGATATCGAAAAAGGCAATACCATCAAACGGGTCCATATCCAGCGTCGGGTCAGGGGCCCACCCAAATTCAGTACTCTGCCCAGAAATTTCAGTCTCCCGGGACATGGGATACGGCCAACCCCCAAAGACAGTCCGTGGTCTGGGACATCCACATTGGGACCAAAACCCAAGTCACGGTTAACAGAGGTACACCAGATCTCTGATTTGAGAACAAATGAAGGAGGAACTTTAAGCAGAGGGACGGCTAGCCAGGGAACTAGTGTTGTTTCAGCAAAGCTCAGAGATGAAGGTGTTCTTGGGGCCCAGGGAATTGAAGATAACATTGTTAGCAATCAGAATCGGCCAAACCTGCTTCGAGCATCAAGTATGCCAATCACATTACAACAACGAAAAGGTTCTGATT
Source organism: Oostethus manadensis (assembly GCA_024372805.1). NCBI lineage: Eukaryota > Metazoa > Chordata > Actinopteri > Syngnathiformes > Syngnathidae > Oostethus > Oostethus manadensis. The sequence goes on from QODF01000025.1 coordinate 640,486, forward strand.
CAAGTAGTCCAGATCGTATTGTTGGAACCCCAGAGAATGGATCAACTGAAAACATGTTCAGAGTGTCACCAGATATAACAGAAAGAAAATGCGTACCCCAGGAACGAGTGGGAATTCACCAGCAGATCACAGTTGCATTGAAGCGGGTCAGAGAGCTTGAAGAACAGGTCAAAACCATTCCTGAACTTAAGGCTCAGATTTGCTCACTGAGGATGGAGAGAGAACAGCTACTACGTCAGCTTCAGTCCCAAGAAAAAGCCCACATTTCCACATCATCATCTAAAACGGCTATGGTTACTGATACTGGGATAAACACACAGCCACAAACAAGAAGACATAAAGAAGGTTTGAATTTGTCTCTGTCTCCCCAAACCAATGAGAATTTGGAGACTTCAAAGGATTTGACAACAAAGCAAGTAACGGAGGGAGAGAAACTGTGTATTGCAGATGCAAATAGTTTGCTTGAAAAAGAGGCAGGAAATCAGGGATTGGCGAAGAGCTCAATACCATATGATGACACTTGTGAGCAGAACGAGACAGTAGGTAGTCCACTGGAACATGCATCGCAGGAAGATAGTAATTTAGCAAAATGTGGGAATTTTGAGGACTCAGGGAGTATCCAGAATTTGCATGAAAAGCTGGTAGCACTTGAGGCTAAACTTCTTCAGGCTAGTCAAGAGCTGGAGAGAACTAATGCTTTGCTGAAAGAACAAATAGCAGAGAACAAAGTGAAAGAAGAGAGAATACTAGAGTTGAGGGAGGGCATTAGAGTTGAGGTGTCTCCAATGGAAACATACAGCAGGCCAAGAAGAGAAAGTATAGACACTGGAACAGAGACGGAGAGAGTACATTATTCCAACCAAGAGACAGAGACAAAATTACCTGGTACAGTTGATCAAGGAACTGATACTGAAAGAATATGTATTGAAGTATCTGTGTCTACACCAACATCTGGAAGTATCAATCAGGGAACAGAGACTACCAGATTAGACACTCATGAGAAATTGACAGAGGTCGAGGCAGAATCGGTATCTGTTAGTCCACAAAGGTCTATAGTCAACCGTATGGAACAGGGTACAGTAACTGAAAGAGCAACCACTCAAGATCAGATGACCGAGACACCAGTAGCCGAATGGGTAAACCAGGTCACAGAAACAGAGGGAGAAACAGAGACTGACCATCCACAGAGACCAAGGGCCAGCAGTGTCGACAGGGGGACTGAGACAGAGAGAGTGGACACAGTGGACAGGGTGACAGAGACAGAGGTTACACAGAGAATTGACCAGCATACTGAGACAGAACTAGAAAGACCACATGACAACAATCCAGCCAGAAATATTGAAGTAGAGAGTCGGGTGAGAGTAGATACGGGCAGCCAGGGAAGTGAAGCTAAAAGTGTGGTCAGTGAAAATATAGAAGACAACAAGAAAGTAAATGAAGGAATTCAGAAAGATCACGGAGAGGATGAAAAACTGGTATTGGAAGTTATTAGTGAGAGTTCTGTTGTAGTTGAAGGAAGTGTAGGTGAACAAGTTATGAGTTTAGAATTTGTAAGCCAGCCCGAAGACAGTAAAAATCCATGTGTTGCAACAGAAAAACATGCAGACTCTGCAACTGAAATAAACCCGCCGCAAACAAACTCAGAAACAAAGTCAGTCTTACTCCCAGAAAGTGTTGAATTGCAGCAGGTTACACAGAGTGCAATAAATAACTTTGATACTATCACTGCTTCAGTAGCACCGGAAAGTGCCATTGTAAAGACAGGCGTTCCAGTGAGACCCCAAAGAGGCCGTAGGCCATCAGCAGATCAGCAGGCGCCTCCTCAACTTCAAGCCACTCTTGTTCGTCCTCGTAGGGGTTTCTGTGAAACTCAAAGTCAGCAGTCAAAAACAGTCAAAGAAATTAAATCCCCCGCGGAACTCTCTGAACGACCAGCAAAACACAGATCACCATGTCAGGCTCAGTCGGGGAGCACCACCAGGCAACCATCCTGTGAAAAACAATTTCAAACACAACCTCAAATTGAGATTCAGTGCCCGTCTCCAATGTCCAAAGAGGTTCAGACTCGTCCCAAATCAATTCAAGCCCAGTCTAAAACGACAAACCGACGGGACTCAAAAGAGCTGAAAGCACCTACTCGGGCATCTAGTGTATCACAGCCTTTAAGACGTGGATCTGGAGAGGACCACATGCACCCAAAACGCCAGGGATCAGGTGAGGTTCAAACTCAGTTTCGAAGACGTTCTGATGAAAGCCAATCTTTCCAGAAAGACACTGAAGTACAGACATCACACAGAGGCTCCACTGAATTGGCTCATCGTCGGAGTTCTGGTGAAGCTGTGGTCTCCCACCATGATACTGGCGAGGCGCAGCAAGCACGCAGAAGCTCAAGTGAGTCACCAACCTCGCCTGCAGCTTTGGGCCAAGTTGTAACCCGGCTAACAGGTCTCCTGGGGGAGCAGTGGGCTCAGCTAGGAAGCAGCTCTGGGGCTCAACAATTGGTCAACCAGCAAGAAAGCCCGGGCACAGAAAAACAAACAGCAGGGAAAAGGGCAGAGGCAGCTTCGGCCAAACCCGCGGGGAAAGCATCAACCATAGGGAAATCAGCAGGGAAGCCTGGCCCTTCCAAAATGAGCTCAATTCAGAGTCAGCTGGTCAGTTCCCTTAGTGTTCTTTCTGCCTTCTACTCACCGGGCCAGAAATCTGCTACTGCCAACAAGCAGCAAGAACAAGGTAAGTTATTTGCTTACAGTACATCCCGACATTTGTCAAAGTCATGCAATTGCAAGGTTGTTTTCATTCATTCATAATAGTTTTTTACATTTTATTGGCTTCTGAATTGAAAACTGCCGCAAGAAGGTCCAAGTCGAGATTGACTGACAGATAAATAAAGTCTGCTCAAACCCACTTTGTTTCCATTATTATGTAATATTCCTGTAGTGATCCACACAACCTCTCAGGGGCATATCTGCAGAGACTTGAGAATACTGTATATACTTTATCCAATGTCTTTTTTCAGTTACATCTTTTGCTTATTATACTACTGTAGTATACACACCCCCTTATCTATATGCATACACACACTTTGTATGTGTACTTGATTGGACAGTGGAATGGATTGGACAGTGCACACATCAAAGAAGCTATGTCTTTTTTTCCTCCCTTGACGTTTCACAGTTCTGTTTATGGCCTGGAAGCTGGAGAACAGACTACTTCTTTGGGCTGAGTTCATTTTAAGTTCAGTGTGGGAGCACAAAAGCTGTTTAATATGTGTCTGTGATTTGATCTACTTAAGCTCATCATAATTTAATTGTTTGTAACTGTCATCATTTTGTTTGTGATTTCTATTTACCATTATTATTCCTACTAGCAAAGTTTTTTTTTTATTTTGGCATGAGAAAGCAATGAGACCTCTTAAGGTCTGCATTAGATTACATTTTCATTTCTAAACACAATTGATAATCTCAGACTAAGTGAAGGTTAAATCATGCATCACATTATTCTAAAAGATAATCATTACATTCCAACATGCCCCTGTGGCTTCCTTAGTAAAACTGCATACACAAACAATGAGGGACAATAACTTAGTCAGAAAGTAGACTAGCATCTCTCCGACAACTAGAAGCAATTTACTATTGTTTGCATGTTAGTATGTTGGCCATACGCCTGCTCCTTTTTCCTGGACGATTTGACAAAAAGTCACACAGACACACATTAAAGTGTTGCAAAGTTTTCCTAGATTATTCATCTTGTCGGTGGAGGGATCAGCCCCATTTTTCCTTTTCAGTTTCATTATCGGTCATCAGAATTCATAATACTTTTGTACATGGTGTTACATAGTGTGTGAAATGACGAATAAGAAGAAGTAGGGAATAAATAAGGAATTCAAGACGGACAGAAGGACAGTGTACGCATGGGTGAATTGATTGATCGATGGACAAATGGACAAACAGACACAATGTGCCTTGCAAACTCTAAAATCAGCCTGTCTTTTCCCTCTCTCATTTTCTGCACTACTCCCCAGGTCTCAAATCGATTATGAAGAAAAATGGGGTTGCTGACAAGCCGGGGAACAAGGGAACTAAGAAAAACCTGAAGTTTGTCGGGGTGAATGGAGGGTAAAATCACTTTAATCAGTGTCCATTCTGTGTGATTCATAGCCTAATATGGTTTGCACTAGTGCACGTATATTTGTCTGTGTGAGGTTGATCTTCTCAACTTTATTATCTGTCAACATTCTTGCCTAGGTACACACTAACATAATTTTTTACTTAACACATTGGATTTGGGGCTGCACGGTGGATGACTGGGTAGCACGTTGGCCTCACAGTCAGGAGGTTCAGGGTTCGAATCTCTGTTGAGCATCTCTGTGTGGAGTTTGCATGTTCTCCCCGTCCGCGCGTAGGTTTTCTCCGGGTACTCCGGGTTCCCCCACATTCCAAAAACATGCATAGTTAGGTTAATTGGTGACTCTAAATTGTCCATTAGAGTGTGAATGGTTGTATGTGTGCCCTGCAATTGACTGGCGACCGGTCCAGGTTTTACCCCGCCCCCCGCCCAAAGTCAGCTGGGATATGCTCCAGCATACCCGCGACACTAATAAGGATAAGCGGTATAGAAAATGGATGGATGGATGGACGGACATTGGATTTGCTTGAATTGTCAAGTTTGATGGGTTTTTTTGGTGTCTGTAGCATTCAGTAACTTCTCATTACAAGAGGATGAATATAAAACAGGCTTTCCAGTTAACACGGCATACAAGCGAGAGATGCAAACACAAAATAGTCCTATTTTAAACTCTTGTCATTTCTCTGGTACATACTGAGGCACAATAGACGACACACTTCTGTGAATTTTACCTTTGAAATTTGGTAGCGGATACTACCAGTGTGAATAGAATGTTTACTGTTGGATGGGTTGATGTATGCATTCATATTTGTTAGTAGAAATTATATAATAAGGCCTTTGGTAGCCATGAATCAAACATTGACAGCAAATAGGCAATGTTCTCATAAAGGATACATTTTATAACACGGTAATGCATTTTGGAACTGGCCCAAGAACATTCAGGTGTTCTCCTTGTTCCTATGGGATTCTTTCCAGATTCTTAATCTCACATATAAAATACAATATAATTTGATTTGGTATGTTTTATTTTGTTTTTAAAATAATAAAAGTGCTCAAAGTAACAGTAAAGAACATTAGTTTTTTTTTCTTGTTTTTATTTTCCTCAGCTGAGATGTGAAATTTACTGTAAAGCTATGCATGTGGTAAATATAGACTGACAGCAATATATCAATTTCCAATAAAGTCATGCCCAGACACCAAGAAGGCCCAACTGTTAGCATCCACTGTTACAATCGCATTCATTCATGCATTTTCAGTAGGCGTGTAACTTTTTCAGTATTGGCAACTACCAATATCGATCCAATACGATAGGAAATTGGCCTCTCTTTTCTATTATGGCTAATGACCATTTGCCATCCAGTGAAAGTTTGTCACTTTGCAAATGTTTCGGACAATGTTGGTTGCTTGAGGGAGCCAGAGGTTGGTCTTTTTGCGAAAATCCTTATGCTGTTTTTTGTTATGCTACTTTAAAAGCGGGATGAGGTTGTTCATATTAAAGTTCCCTGTTTCTGTGCCACCACAAGAAAGGGCGTTCGAACTTGACTTAAAAAAACTTTTTTCTGATTTTAGTAAAAGATGCTACCACACGGCCGACATCACTCCTGCTCCTTGCTACTTTCTTATTATCCAGAAGGTGCTGGAGCAGAGACTGGAATGGACTGCTTGTATCAGAGATTTTAGATGCAAGCCGATATAATACGATACTTGTTTTTTTTGCTGATCTCGAAACAGCGTCAATATAAGATCAAGACCTAATTTTTAGTTGCACACATCCTGGTTATGGGTTGTGGTGGTTTAAAGCAGCTGAACGGCATACATTATCATAATGTTAACTGCAAAACATCCATTTTTATTGTGTTCAGGGTTACACAGGTAGAAGTGGCTGCCTGAAAGCTAGTGGTGAAGTCTACCTAGTAAATGCAACTTCAGCAGGTGGTCTTTTTAGACTTAAGACAAGAATGGATGGTAATTGCTCACTATAATAGGATTTCTCCTGTGAATACCTTAGTGGATCAAATCTGCCACTGGACATGGATGTCAATATCTTCCTGATGAAACTACTATAATCTAGGTGAGTTGGTGCCCATCCCAGCTGACTATGGGAAAGAAGCGAACATGCTGGACTGGCCACCAGTCAGTCACAGGACACATATCAACGTACAATGTATTCACACCTATTTGACAATAATACATTTTCCAATTAAACCTAACACGCGTCTTTGGATTGGTGTAATTATTATTAGTTTTATTTTTCAAGAAAACCTATTTTATTCACACCTGAGATCCTTTGGTATCCAGAATATGTTGTGTCCCCAGAATATCTTATTTATGTAAACCATAAACCAAATAACCATGAATAATTTGCAATCAATATAAGACTGACCCTCTGAGAGGTGCACTCATTATACATACCCTTATGCATACGCTCCTTGTATGATAAACTTTCTTCACTAAATAAGACTGCATTTTGGAAAATAGGGTACACATGTGTGCAGGCAAACATACCATAAATAAATCTTTATTTAAGTGCTTGACTGTGAAGGATGTTTTGGATATGTGAGCCAAGATTGTATTAAACAAGCATCTTTTTCATTTACCTTTTTGTGTGTATCTAAACTTGGCCCATGTTGACTTTACACTGATGGCTTTCAAATTAGTTTTAGCAGATTCTGTGTTTCAGGGATGTGGGCATGGGGTGTATTTTTTCAAAGCTTGTACACATGTTTACATTTAGGGAAGGCACATAAGCCAGAAAAAAGATCTGTCCTGCCCGATAAAGAAAAGCTATTTCAAGAAAATCCCCCATGTTTTTTGTTGGTTACCATTATGACTTTGCTGTTCCTCTCCAGGTATGAGAGCACATCTAGTGACGAGTCCAGTGGAGAGGAGAAGGCAAAAATGGATGTGGAAGAGGGTGCCAGCTCAGAGGCAGAGGAAGAAAGAGACAAGGAGCCTAAATCAGCAGAAAAGCCTCAGGAGGGAGCAGATGCACAGGAGAAAGATGCAGAAATCCTGCATAGTGAAGGGGGTGCAGTGGCAGCAGTAAAAGAGAGAGAAAAAGACCTGCTGGACCGAGAGAGCAGCCAGGAGTTCCTGGAGGAACCATCTGCAGGGTGAGATAGAGTGAAAGAAGCGAGTCATTGCAGCTGACATAGATGACATTTTTATGGTGAACTTCAAATATTTTTGTAGTCATTCCAACTCCTAAATAAACACAAAACTGGTATTTACCTTGGCAACTAAATACCTTGGCAATACCTCATGCCAAATGATCACTATTACCAAGGGTCATGTTGGCTTTTCCCATTGAGAAGAAATGATGTCTTAATTCACTGAGGTACAAACATTGACCCTCACACTGTGAGCCACTGCTTACACATACAGTACAAGTGCAGAAGTTTGCCTACACTTATTGTGGCTATGAATGGGATAATTATTTAAGCCCCTTGCTTTGAATGAGAATATTCACTGGCACAGCCCCTTGATTATTTATTCGATTTCTTTCCTAGGTGGAATGATTGAACAATTCATTCATTCATTCATTTTCTATACCGCTTATCCTCATTAGGGTCGCGGGAATGACTATATGTGCCTTGTGATTGACTGGCGACCAGTCCAGGGTGTACCCCGCCTCTTGTCCAAAGTTAACTGGGATGATTGAACAATGTGGACATCAAATTCAAATGAAAAATTGGCTTTGAAATGAAAGAATACACGTTTTAAATTATTTTGAGTTTTGGATTTGCACAGGATTGAAAAAGTCCATATTAAATAAATTACACATTCTCCAAACCTGCTGACTAAAAACTGGAGTGAAAATTTAAAGTGCACTTTTATAGTGTTCAATCGCCACATCATGCAAATATGATTTTAAAAAAGCTGTACAATGTTAAGTTTGTGAAAAAGTAAATAAAACCTTGCACTCACAAAACATGCATGTCTTTCATGATAACAGTCAGTACATAATTAACTTAACGTTTTATTGATGTGGAGGAATTTGGCCCCCTAACCATAGCCTAGCTTCTTGCTTTGTAGATTGTGTGTAAGAAGCAAAACCAGAAGCCGTTCAAGGAGCTTCTCGCGCTAATTATCACACACGAAGGACACAAAAGGTAATGACTATTATCGAGTTTTAAAGTACCTTCACTTTGTCAATATTATCTGTGTTTTGTAAGTTTTGCAAACGGCACACTAGTAATGACTTCCACTGCAAATCTTTTTACAGGATGTAATTAGGCAGGTTCCGAGAATGTCTTTATGCCACCCTGATTGGCATTGTCATTTCCAGCATTCCAAATTAAGATGACACACTATCACAGCAAAAATATTTATTTTCTGCTGACAGATCACCAGTGCAGTGCAAAAGTGTACCGTACGATGCATAAATAAAAGCACGTTAAACAGCACTTTGAGTACCTTGGAAGATGGTGATGGCATGCAACATATTTTTTTGCAGCACCCCAACACTGTGCTAGTAATTCACAGCTATGATGTGGAGGTCAGATGACCCACTCAGGCTACAAGATGCCATTTTTCTCCTCTGACAAGATGCAGGTTTTCCATACAGCCTCTTCAACGCTATGGGCAATATGGACAATAACTTTGTCAAACATTTTCAACATATGTTTTGCAGTCGGCTGTAAAGGAAAGCACTACTGGGCCCCCTACTGACAATGACATGAGCATGAGCATATGAAGTCACACCAAGTCAGGCTGGGCAAATTCGCCGGCTGTATACTCTTATACTCCGCATACTCCCACAGACGCCCCTTTTCATGCAGCGCTGTCCCCGCTGACCCGGGACTGGTCGTCAGCAAATCGCAAATTGGAAAATCATTTTTTTCCATTTAAATAGTTTCTCTTTTACACTTATTTTATCAGCATAGAGTGTGTACTTTTGTCACAGTAAATAAAATGAATGCAAAAATCCTTACATTTATTGATGCAAAACATCATTGGCCAATTTTGCCCAGTATTTGGATAACTTTTCTAATGCAATGTGTCTCCACACACAAAATCCTCAACAAATCGCCGTGCCCGTGATTGTATTTAAGCGGTTGTACCATCTCCTACAGCCGGTCTACATCCACAAAAATGCAATAAATGCATGGAGGGGTGCACATGTGACGTGCTGATTTTCGAGCCGTAGACAGCCAGTACAAATGTAAGCACTTTGTATGTTTTTGTGCATCCTTTGCACGACCAACGTGTGTCTTTTGTATGTTTTGCTAGTGTCAGGTTTGGGCAAAATGTTTTCAGACGTTGCACTTACAGACTCCTATGTGTGTCGTGCGCCACACGTGCACCCCACATATGTAATCAGTGCAGCCGGCGCACAATCAGATATTTTGTACGTTCTCCATGCATGTGGAGATTTTACTCCTTCGTGGTCACCACAACTAAGTTCTTCGCAAACAAAAAAAAAAACGCAGCAATTTGGGGAACGTCAAAAATCGCACAACCAAAAAATGGTATGTCCGGTTGTTACATCACCGATGCAAAAACGAACCAATTTAGAGTAACTTGATGAACTGTGCCAATACTAGTACCGGTATTGTACCGGTATTTATATCCTTCCAGAATCTGACGGACACCTTATGGTTAAACTTGGATATTAACATTATAGGTAATAAATAATTGACAATATATTTATGTGTGTTGTATAATCATTTGACTCAAAAGAATTCTTCAAATAATAACCGAGGGCCCATGACGAGTGTACGTACACTTCTGACAGCAACTGTACACATCTGCAGACCATGAAAGAAAACCACACATTCCTTGCATCTGCACACATCTCAGCTTAAGTGTTGAAGGAACTGGTTTCAAAAATAAATAGCCACTAGTGTTATGAACCCTATCATTGGCATTTATTGGTTTGTTGAGCAGGTATAAAGGCAAGGCTGATGGCTGTGGGCGACTGGGAGATGGTACTTCTTGTATTAAGTCATCACTCAAAACAATTGTTGCATTAGAGCAAATAATGGACAACTGTGAGGTCTTCAGGTTTATGATTTACTGTGGATAACTGAAGGTCAAGAAGAGAATGTGGCGGATATTTTACCACACGTCCCCATTGAGTATATATAAGATACAAGAATTAAATAAAAGAGTAATGAAAAGAGAGAAAAAAATCTTAGCTTTATACCAGTTTAATATTGGGAGGAGAAAGGTGAAGAGGCAGGAGAACAAATAAAACTATCTTCTCACTGGATATTAATTCAGGTTTCCGGGCCAACAATAAGACCACTGCACTGCTTAATTATTACTATTGCTTTGGTTGGAACAGATCCTTTAACATGCTGAAGGATACAATCTTTATCCTTCATCCTAAACGTTGTGACAGTCCAACAGTTAAGTGTGGCAAATATCGGTTGGTGATTCTCCCTCCTCGGGAGCTTTTTATAAGGGTTCATTTCATTTCCATGGCGATGGCTTTTCTGTTTGTTCCTGATGGAGACATAATGAAGTGCAAAAAGTTAATTAATATGCAATGTTATTCACTTTGTGTAGCTGCAAATGAGGCACACACTGTCTTCATCCGCAGCATGCTCGACGAGGCATACATTGCATCCTTGCAGTGTGCAGCAGGTTTTATTGTTTTTGTTTTGTTTTTGTCTTGTCCAGCATCATAACAGCTGAATGGGAGTCAAGCTGCCTTTAAATGCTGAGCAAAAATTTCTTTGCCAAGGGAGACTTCATAATCCAAATGAGTCTCCCTTGACATTTGACTGCATTTATTATGAATTTTGTTGCGCCACATTTCGATGCCGGACCTGACCTGAAAAGGGACCAGTGGGGGGTGGGGTGAGGGATATAAGAAAGGGTGCAGAAGAACCTCAAAAACATATTTCAACCATATTATAAACAACCGTAATAATCACAATTTCAGCAACAACCAGAACAGTCACAGAGCAAATAGAGCAAAAATACAGGGGAAAGAAGAAAAAAAAATATATATATAATGATAATAATGATAATACTAATATACCTGTACACACATTCATATACATATATATATACATATACACATATATACATATACACACACACACACACATATATACACATACATGCATATACATACACACACACATATATACATGTATATACACACACACACACATATATACATATATATATGCACATATTCGTACACGTATACATACACATACTGTGCACATACACATATCCATGCAGTACATACACACATACATACACACACATACAGTGTGCATATATATGTTTACACATATACATACATATTTACTAATAATGATAAACATACAAGAAAAACAACGAGAAAAGAAACAAAACCTCTTGAACAATGACCATCCAAATGACACGTGCAACAAATCTACATTAAATCTACATTACTCTGCAGTGACAGGATAACCGCATCAGAGTGAAACAGAGAATGAGGAGATGTTCGTGGTGAACACCGCCATGCATCCCAAACCACACTCCCTCCAAAAGTGAGGGTCCGACTAGGAAGACGCCGGAGCACGGCCCCCCAGCAGGCTCCCTACAGAGGGGAAGGCCCGACCCCGTCACCCCAAGAGGCAAACGCGAGTCCACTCCGAAGAGGTGCAAGGGAGACCCGGCCGGACGCCACTTGGCAGCCGAGCAAGCCAACACACATACTAAACTTACACACCTACATTTTCACATATGCACCTGGATGTGCCACCCCCCCGATGCAGCGAGCAGCATCTCCGCGAGCTCCCCCGAGACACGGGGCCATACCAACATACCCGGCCGCCGGAAAATCCACAGAGCGCCGCACGCACGCAGGCACTCCTCCCAGCACTGCCGCCGACTGAGATCCAGAGCCGAAACAATCCCCCCCCCCACCGCCCCCGGCACCAGGGAGCGTCCAAGAAAACAGGAGTGTAATAGGACCCTCTAATTCCCGCCTCCCCACCCAACTAAAAGTGTTATGAAGTGTGAGATGTGTGTGTGTAGGCAATTAAAATTGAGGAGCCGAAACTGCGTGACACCATGGGCAGAACCACTCCGCCGGCTGAGCACGGCTAAGTAGCTCTGCCCACCCTGTGACACAAGTCCCGCCCCCCAAAAATGAATGTGAGGTGTCTATGAGTCTATGTATAGTGAGTAAGTGTAACTAAAACTGGGGAGTTTGCAGCCCCCAGGGCATGACAGAAGGAGGTCATGTTTGTGACCCCCCCCGCCGCACCCCGTTGGAGCACGCGCACTCCCCAAGATCCTTTGTGCTTGTTTGCAGGGAGTGGGGGGGCGAGGGATAGTAAGACTAGGAGGGAAATTATATATATTTTTCCCTCCCAGAGGACGAGCCATGGGGCAGTAGGCACCCCTGTTTCCCGGGACCCACCGCGGGGCAGGCACGAGGCAAGGCGAGGCCCCGGACGCCCAGCGACCGCAGTCCGGGAGCAGCCTCACCCAGATGTTACACACTAGCCACCATGCGCGCCACTGTAGGAGACCCCGGCGGCCCACACCCCCGAACTCCACCACCGCCATCCCCACCCCGTATCAGAGAGGAACCTGGGCAACACACCCCACCACTCGAAGAGGCAGCAATCATCCAGGCACACTCACACACCTCACCCCCCACCACTGCCCCCTGTGCCCACAAAACCTGTTCATTCCCCTGCACCTCAACATACGACATGCAACATACACACAAACACACTGACACACACCTGCATTCTCGCACACACACCCACCCAACCCCCTGCACACTCCCCCAACCCCGGTCCTCCCAGGCACCAATCCAGCACCGGGACGCGCACCCATCCACCCCCGCAGCAGCGAGTCCAGCAGGTTTTGATCTGCTGCATGTGCTGTAACTAGTTCTCTAGCAAGTCGAGTGTTTTTAATAACATTTTTAATTAATTTATGGGTGTGCGTTCATAACCACGAAACCAAATGGGATAACCAATCGACACAACAAATACCAAAACTGACCAAAAAAATCACCAGAACCTGACTTCCATCATCATGAACTCTATTTTCCCTTCCTCTCTCCCTAGTTAAGAGTCTGAATGTTCTCCTCAACAGCATAATGTTCTTTCATTTTTAATTGCTTGAACATTACATTGCCTGAGTATTTTTTCTACTTACCTCCTAGTCAGCTCCCATTCTACTCCATTTGACATGTTACACATTTTCATATTTAAAGTTTGTTTTCTAGCGAGGGCCGCATTGTAAAAACGAAAGAATGCAAGGGCCACTTTGATATTTTGCGAATCAACACATGCAGATATGCTAGGAAGTTATGAATATTTAAAAAAAACCTGCATCTCAGCTTGGTGATATAGGTTAAAAAGCATATTATTAGTATGTTTTTTTGCTGTTTTCTTACATTTCCAAATATTTAATCTTTCTTCAAAATTCCCAATATTCCCATTATTTTGAATTGATTTCCGTAATGTTATATTTTTTCCTAACCTGGTTTTCCTGACTTTTTGGAAATTTTTGCTGTTGTTTTTTATATTTAGTTTTATTGCTAAATTATACCTTTAGAATGTGCTGCGGGCCAATAAATAAAAACAGTCGCTGGCCGCAAATGGCCCCCGGGTTCCGGATGCACCGTGCTATAAGGCAGTTCTTAGTGGGGCAGTGCCCCATAGGGGGACTCAGTGAGCTTTTGTGGGGGGCGTGAGAAGCAGGGAGTACTTTTAATTAGTTAGTGTAAACCTGCCAACGTGTCCAAACGTATTATACTCAACACGCCATTTGACTCTTGAATACTCTTCACGGCTCTCCTTTTTGTTGCATTTTCCTGGTTTCAGTTTGTACGGTAAAGATAGATAAATAGATAATATCAGTTTGGCAATAGTATTTGAAATTACGGGGCATTTCTGATGAGAACAACTGCTGGAAGGTGATGTTGAGTGCCCTTAAAGGGGCCTACATATGAACCGTATTATGACAATGTCCAAAGGAAACTTATTCTAAACCTAATTGTGAATGTGACTTCTTGTCTTTGGATTCAGGGAAAAGGTTGACAAAGGTTTTATCGATGCCTGCCTTTATGTTAAGGATCGCATGGAGGAGGTTACATCCCCAGATAAAGAAATGGTAAGCATTTTTTTATTACTGAAAGTTATTATCTACATATGCGCAACTGCAAGACAGATGGGTTCATTAGTTGACGTATCGCACTTCCACGTGCTGGAAACACAAGCCAAATCCACATTCCTCATGCTGGGAAGAAGATGCCCTGTCATGCTCCTTCATTCCTTAATTGACTGTTTGCAAATGTAATTAAAGGGCAAATGTAGTTTGTACTTCTTAGAGAGGGGCAATATGCAGTAATATGGTTTAAATTAAGGACCATCTTACATGATGTTTACATGTAAGATGTTAACTTACATGTAAGTTTACTTACATGCACATGATGTTTCTGTTTCTTTTTTAATCTCCATATTCTCTCACATTTCTCTGCCCTCAGCGTCAGGTTTTAGTGGTCCTCTACCAAGAGTGGTTCAAAGTTTCAAGTCAGAAAACCTCACAGGCAGACACCGTTAGATTATACCTGCGACAAGTGGGCTTGACCACGCCCACTCTCCTGCCATACGTGGTTAACCTGACGGACGGAAACGGGAATATGGCTCTCCACTACAGTGTATCACATTCAAACTTCCCTGTGGTGAAACTGTTGCTTGATACCGGTGAGCAGCATGTCACAAAGTTGGCGCCTGCACACACACCTGCACACACACACACTAAGTACAACAAAATACCTGTAAAAAATGTCTTTCTGTTCAGGTCTTTGTGAAACAGACAACATAAACAAGGCGGGCTACACTCCGGTGATGCTGGCCGCTCTCACAGCTGCTGAGAGTCCAGATGATTTGGAGGTGGCACACCAGCTGCTGCAGCTTGGTGACGTTAATGCACGCTCAAGACAGGTGAGATGGTCATGAACATTCAATTTGACTCTCAAATAGGGTTATATGATTCACTGCTCTCTATATTGCTGCATTTTCTGTTTCAAGTTCAGTCTGTACTGCACAGATACATAAAGGGATATTATCCGTTTATCAATAGTATTTCCTTCTGTCCCTCAGTGGGGCCACGAAAGAATTGCCCTAGAGCAAAAATCTATCATGTCCCTTGCTCCCACGGTTGGTGGCCAGTTTTTATGACCTCATCAACATAAACTCTCCACCCTTATGGGCATGACATCGCCTCTGATTCGCCTCCAGCGGGATGAGCCTACCCCATGGATACACCCGCCGCTTACGAAGACCAGCTCAAAGAAGGCTATCCATCAGTCAGCTACAGACCTGGGAGCTTTTTCTCAGCAAATGTTCAAATGACTCCATCGGACTGTGAGCACCGTAGCTCACGTAGCCATTAGTGGGGCTGTCACAAGATTAGATTTCTCGTTCAGAAAAAAATAGGCACCAGGCCCGAGGCGAAAATAAATGAATGAATCATTCAATGAATGAAAATGAACTGGATCATTTTGCATTTTCCTCATCTCCCGCCCACAAACAGGCAGAAAGAGGATTCACTCTGTGCATTGGTTTCAACACCTTGGCATGTTTGTTCCATAGAACAACAGCATGAACAGAGCGATCCCTTTTGCCAGCTGTACAGTCTCTTTGTTACGGTGGGTGGAGGCGGGCCCGGAAGCATACACACAAAGTGCAGAAGATTGTAACGTAGTAGAAATTCAATAAGCAGATTGCAATATATTCATAGTCATAGTCACGTAGTCGTATATTCACCATTAAACTCCATTAAAAGGTTACAGATGCACAATACCACTGATTTTTTTCCCCAAACTGATACTGAGTAAAATTAATGATCAAGAACCTCTATAAAAATCAACTATATTCACAGCTCACACGTGCTTACAGTCGGCAGTCGTTTCAGCCGAATTAGACTGACTGACGGAGCAACGTGCTGCTGCACTTAGAAAACATGTCAACAATTGATACTGTGCCGATGTGTTACCTCAGGTGACCGACGTATCAAAGTATTGATATTTTGATTTGAGAATAGATTTTAGAGCATGAAGTTGTGGCATGTGAGGTGTCGTTATTTCAGTATTGAGCTGCACCTCGCTTAGTTATACTAGCGCTGCTGACGTTTTGCTTGTTCATTGGATCTGATAGTACCTGAAAGGGCACAAGGGCACTTCTTGGAGACACTTGGATGTGGACAAACACAAAACTTGAATGAAATCTACAGACATACAATGGTGTGTTCCCAGTAGGGCACTTTTAAAGGGTCTAAATTCCAACATCGACTCGATTTTGGGCGGCATATTTTAAATACACAATTCTGTGACCTCTGAGGCTAATTTAAAATCAAGCGTACAGGAATTGCTCCTATGATTAGTGGTGAGAACAGGAGTGTCCACACTTTTTCACCAAGTGTGGGACATTTACAGAGAAAAACAGCCTGCATCTCAGTTTTTTTTATCATTAGTGTTTTCAGTACTTTACAGTGCTTTTTTTTGCTGTTTTTTTATTTTTACAAATGTTTTTCTTCTTGTACATTTTTTCTACTAAAACTTAGATCTTATTCTCATATTTTTGGCTTATTATAGTTTTGAATTATTATTATATTATACTTTTCCCACCCTAATTTCCCCCCCAAAAATGCTTTATGCTTTGTTTTGTCTCTCATATCACTACATTTTCCTCTAATAATTCAACTTTATGTTGTTTTTTTCTTCTCACTGTCATGACTTCATTTTCCTAATATTTTGTCCTTATTGTTGAAAAAAATACTACTTTATTGAGTATTTATTGCGCTAGTTTTTAGAAAAAAAAGTTGAATTGTATTTTAGAATGTGCCAACAAAAAAACAGCCACGGGTCCCACATTTTCATTTTTGTTCTTTTTATGCAAGACCGTGTATTTTCAGACGACCACGTTCACAACAGAATCAATATTCAGAGTTTGTGCCACCACATTAGGATTTAATTAAACTCCCTTATGACCTGCCTTCCCCATCACTTTCATCCTCCGTCTCTCTTCTGAGCCTTGACTCTGCATCGGGACCGATTCTACTCTCCTCTGCCTTTTTTCCCTCCCTTTTTACTCTCCAACGTTCCCGGAGCCTCACTTTTCATTGAAATCTCACTCCTCCTTTAGACGGGTCAAACAGCGCTGATGCTCGCCGTGTGCCACGGGCGCCTCTCCATGGTGAAGCTGCTGCTGAGTTGCGGCGCAGATGTAAACGCTCAGGATGGCGAGGGCTCCACGGCCATGATGTGTGCGAGCGAGCACGGCCACACTCTCATTGCCCGCCTGCTGCTGGAGACGGGGCACTGTGACACCAGCCTCACTGATAAGGTACCTTCACAAATATGACAGGGTATATTATCTGATTATTATTATATTGTTGGATTAGGCAGGCTTTGCTGAGATGTGCTCCTAATTGATTGTGTTTTTTATTTACTTAGGGTTAACCAAACTTATTCTTACCTTATGATATTAAACACCACCCAAAACTAGAACTCAAATGTGACAATCCCTACAAAGCAGTGCTTCTCAAATAGTGAGGCGGGCCCCCCTGGGGGGGACACAGTGAACTATAAGGTGGGCTGTGAGAGGCAGGGAGGATTTTCAATATTGGTGCAGACCTGCCAACGTGTATGAATTTGTCATACTCAGCATGCAGTCCTGACTCGTGAATACGCTTGCATGCTTCACCGCTCTCGGGGGACTGATCGGGGGCTGCGAAGACAGTAGAAAATAATTGCGAACCACTGCCATAAATGAATGTGTTCATGGCTTTGCACATTGCCTGCCTTACTTTGACGTTCATACTGTAATATTACGTGTTTGAAATCATGAAAATACATTAAACATAGCAAGACAACTTGAAGACCAATGCAGTTGCTTAATTAAAAGTTAGCAAAAACCCATCCGACCCCTCAACACAGAAAACAGGGTTAAGCAAAATATTTTCTATTAAACAACACAGACTATTTTAATTGTCCTTGCAAGTGTGGAGAATTAACTCAGCAAAATGGAACTTCATCTTAAATACATGCAACCTAAAGCGGACCTATTGTACTCATTTTCGGGCCTTTGTATCGAGTTCTTATAGAGCAGCTACACACGATAACCGCACAGAAAGATTTTCCAGAGTCTGCATCTTTTCCTGCAGTCTTTACTGGGGTTTCCTGCCTCACACCCAAACGCTTCTCCAGGTGCGCTTCCCGCCGAGCCCACACCGCAGTGATTGGTCACATTCCATAGCGCTCCCGTGGACATCCGGACAGCTGCCGAACCCCACTTCCTAATTTTGCTCGTTCAGGGGTTGATAGTAAACGGAGATTTGTCATTTTAAAAATGGCACTTTTAGCAGCTCCAGACAACGGTGAGCGAAAGGAGTGTTATCTGCATGCATCCAGGTAACACTCTATATTGCTACACTTACAAGCCCTTTTGTTCCATTGCTTACTCAAAATAAACAGTTAAAACACTGATAAATCAGTCAAAACCGTATAAAAATCAAAATACTGCCTCGTTATACATACAGTATATTTTCTGGTTAGCATGCATTCTGTTGCGTAATAATACATTACACTGTGTGAGTTAATCTGGCGACCAGTCCAGGGTGTACCCCGCCTCCCGCCCAAAAGTCAGCTGGGATAGGCTCCAGCATACCCGCGACCCTAATGAGTATAAGCGGTATAGAAAATGAATGAATGAATGAATGAAAAACCTTCCGAACTCAGGTAGTATTTTAATAACACACCGAGTCGTGTACCATATTGTACGTTAACCAGAAAATGTACACAACCTGGGGCAAAGTTTGGGTACAAACTAAAGAAACATGCTAACCAGGGAGTAAGCAAACTGGGGTTCCACTGTATTTTGGTTGCACTCAAATGAAATGATGACACTTTTATGAGTTTCTGTCAAATCCATAACATCCATCCATCCATTTTTTATGCTGCTTATCCTCATAAGGGTCGTGGGGGTATGCTGGAGCCTATCCCCGCTGACATTTGGTGAAACTAATAGATCAATAAATTAGAGCAGTGGCTTCCAAACCTTTTGGAAATAACATGATTTTCAGCACCCACTGAAAAACCACTGAGTTAGAATATCTTTGAAAGGTTAATTTATTCGTTCAGTAGCTCAATTCAAGAAGTGAGACATAATGAAGAAAGTTTTTGGCAATATTTATGGTGATACACCGAATTGAGTATCTAATAAAGGTATTTACCAAATGAACTGCAAAAAACAGCCTTTTCCTGGGCTGCACTCTATACCTCTCTGACTTTCTTCATGATGCCCAGAAGAGTTACATTTATAGTTGCAGGCTGTTCAGATCAAATTGGAAAGGAAATCACAGAATTGGCCAAATTGTCATCTCAAATATGATTTGGTATGTTTTGGTAACACAAACAGCACAATACTGCCACCGTGGGGAGTAGAATATCCACTGCAGCTACCTTCAAAAAGAAATAAATGTTATTTTCTCTACTATGCTTGCTCAAGAATGGACAGACCGCTCGGGAGGTGGCGGAGGGAGCCTCCCACCCGGACATCGTCGACCTTCTCAAGGCCCACGGCACGTCGCAGTCTGACCACTGAGCCCAAGCTGATGTCTCCTGCAAGCCTCCCCGGCTCATCCTGCCACCATCGTGGAGATGCACAGATAGGCCACACTCTGCCTCTTTTTCTGCACATGTGCTGTTTACCTGGAAGCCCACAAACAAATTACGGAGGCCGACGCGTCGAACAGTTCACGGCTACAATTTGTCTCCTCCAAAAGTCTGCCAACGTGCCCCGCGGGGCTTTCAAAGATATGCTGCATTAGCCAGGCCACTCACCGGACACCCGGGTGGCCGCCTTGATGGAAGAGGTCATGTCACAGCGAGAAGAGGAATTTTGGACAAGGAGAATTCATTCCAAGGAGAATGAAAAGAGAAGGAATGAAAGACGAGGGACACATGGAACTGCTGCTGCTTCTTTATAATACTCAATCTGAATAATAAGCACATGCTCTACCTTTATATGCGTGTACGTGTAATATATATACTATGACTTTCGTCGTATTTTGTTCCCCTTCATCGACGTATTTTTTTTTAATGTGGACATAAGCCATTATTTTACAACACATGTACAATACATCAGATTATAAGCAAACACAAACACCAAATCTGTATTTTCGACCGATTTTATGTGTAAATAATCATTTTGGTGTGTAGAGGCCTATAGCGTATTGAAAAATAGTGGTAGTAATATAATTCCTGTAGTACTTCCCAACACCCAAAGTCAGGGTCTTCATTTTATTTTTATTTTTCTCATAAATTCATGCTGAAACAGGAAAATAAGAAACACAGATGAGATAAAACTGTTTGTATAGTTAGAGAACTGATCCATTTTATCCCAAAAATATAATACATAAAGTATTTTTTTAAAACTCAGAAGATTGTATTGTGCAGATGTTACTGCATGGAATACACTTAGTTGCTGTCCATTAAGTTCTAAACAACAGTATGTTGTAGTACTGTCTGACACCCCTCGGTGTGTGCAAATATTATGCTTGTCTTCTTCACACGTTTAGATTTTATATGCAACATGATGAACGATGAATGTTTGGCTGCCGCAATCCCAAATGTAGCAATTGGAACTCTCCTTGGAGCTGCAGAAAGCCAATATTCCGGAAATACCTGACACAATATTCTCTATTTGCATCATATTACAGCAGCGGCCGAGGAAAAATACCCTGTATGTTTTTGCAGTACTGATAACCCAGATTTGAATAGAATGACAACAAATTGCAGTTCCTTTCTTCAGCTACGATAAATATCTACTGTCATTCTGTGCTTTGTAGTATTTGTGCTAAAATGAAAAAGTATAGACGTAAAGAGTTCTTCAAGTACATCAATTCCGTGCGCTAATATCAGACAGATACTGCGAATGCATTACACAACCGAAGGTATTTTCAAGAGTGGCAATCAGACAGTAAGGCTTCGTTTGCACGGACTTGCCAGAACATTGTCTTATTTGTATTTTTTTTAATCAGATAGCTTCCCGAAGTTGTGTTATGAAAATAATTTGGTGTATTGATCTTCTGTGCCATTGGGTCTACATGGACATCTCATATATATGCTTAATCCAGCGTGACCCAGATGTTACCGTAGGAAGGTTTTGCCAAAGACTTGAAATGAAATGGACTTCACGCGGGATTAAATCTATATTTATGTGTTCCTGTAATGCCAGCCAAACACATGTACATGTACAAACAGCATTGTGAAAACTGTATAACCTCTATTGTCCAACAATACTCTCTACAAATAATATGAAATATTTATTCTAAATGATATATTTTTTACCATATATTGACATGTATGCGGTATATATGTGTATGCATGATTCCAGTGATTGAACTCGGACACTGGCCAGTCAGTGGTGGTTTTAGACGGATTGACAGGTGGCGTAGTACTGGTAACGTTTTCCCGTGCCCTTCCATGTTACAGGTGACGTGTTCAAGCTACAATGGTAAGCTATATCCAACATGCAACTTCAATTAGAAATTGTTGTCTCTGACAGTGACATATAATAAGATGTGTATTATCTCAGTGGAACCAGAGAAGGACTACAAAATAAACCCATATAAAACATGCCTTTTTGGCCTGGTTTACCATTTTCAATACATGCACTCAACAAAAATAGAAACACTTGTTTTTACCCCCATCTTTCATTGTCATCTTTCATCGTTCGGCTACGACAACAAACTGTCGTCGGGTGGGAAGACCCGTGAGGACGACGGCAATGATAGTTGACGATAGTGTGTGCAGAAATTGTTTATGCACACTGGTTGTTGCGGCAGCTCCACGGGGAGCCGCTTTCTGACAATCTTTGAGGTGAAGATGCTGATGTAGAGGTCCAGGGCTGGTGTGGTCTGTGCTAGTGAGGGCTTTAGAGATGGCTTATGGTAGGGAAGTTATTATTCAATTGATGGGCGACAGCTCTAGCGGAATTCCTTGCAGCCAGCATGCCCATTGTGCACTCCCTCAACATTTGCAACATCTGTGGCATTGTTGTAAGACTGCACACTTTGGAGCGGCCTTCTGTTTTGAGCAGCATACGCCTATGCAGTTATCATGCTGTCCAACCAACAGGCCAAACCTGTGAGGCGGATGGCTTATCTCGGAAAAGGAGAAATGCTCATTAGCACAGATTTAGACAGATTTGTAAAAAGTATTTCCCAAAAATAGGCCACAGAAAAAGTTTTAGATCTTAGTTCAGCTCTTGTAAGATAGGAGGAAAAGCAAAAGTGTTGCAGTTATATTTGTTCTTACGTGTGAATGAGGTGCGTAACCCAACCTCTCTGACCATTTTGTCTGCTCCAACCAAGGTTAAGTGCAGGGGTGTCCAAAGTGCAACCCAGGGGATATTTGTGGCCCATGACTTGCTTATTTGTAGCTTGCGGAAAGATGTAGAAATAAAATTAAAGACTGAAAATAGCAGTGAAAAAAGGCACGACATGAAGAAAAAAGCTGAAATATTGGTAATAATAATGAATAACACAGCTTTGACTTTAAATATACAGTATACAAATGTGTTTGTTTGCCTTTTTATAAAATAAAATTGAAAATGAAGAAAATGGATGGATGGTAAAAAGAGATTTTCCCTTAACCTTAGTAAAAGGAAAATAATGCTGTTTGGTAATAACAGAAAAGATACTTACGAGAAAAGACAAATAGATGGTGTGGAAGCTGAAAGGATGAATGAACATTAATTTGTAGGATTCACAGCGGATGACAGAATGAGCTGGAAACCTCACATCAAAAACACACAACCTCAACATTGAAAAAAACAAAATTTGTCCCAGACCAAAATTCACTATTTTTTCCCTGTATTACCATATTTAACAAATTGCATGAATATGGGTACACTAAACTCGCTAAATGTACTGCAAAAACGATCAGTAATCCATAATACGGCATCTAGAGAACATACAAATCCACTATTTCAAAAACCACAATTATTAAAATTTGATGATCTAGTACAAGGGCCGCACGGTGGCTGAGTGGTTAGCACATTGGCCACACAGTCAGGAGATCTGGAAGACCTGGGTTCGAATCTCGGTTGGGCATCTTTGTGTGGAGTTTGCATGTTCTCCCCGTGCGTGCGTGGGTATTCTCCGGGTACTCCGCTTTCCTCCCACATTCCAAAAACATGCATGTTAGCTTCATTGGCCGCTCTAAATTGTCCATCGGTATGAATGTGAGTGTGAATGGTTGTTTGTCTATATGTGCCCTTCCATTGACTGGCGACCAGTCCAGGGTGTACCCCGCCTCTCGCCCAAAGCCAGCTGGGATAGGCTCCAGCATCCCCCACGACCCTAATGAGGATAAGCGGCATAGAAAATGAATGATCTAGTACATTTTCAAACAGATAAAATGATGCATAAAGCAAACAACAACCAATTACCCAAGAATGTCACACAATCACTCAACAAGAAAGGAAATATCATTTCAGGGAAAAATTCAAAAGCTAAAATCTAAAAACATGCATGCTTCGGTATGTGGAATCAAATTATGCAACAGATTGAGGAACTTAAACAGGCACGCTTGGGACTTGTCTCAAATAGCTAAGACTGTTCAAGTGTGGTGAAAACAATACACTACTTTATAAAGAAACATTCTATGTTTTGATTTTCCACAATAATGTAGTATCATTTAACTGAAAATAATGCAATTGGCTGGTCCACTCTGCTTATGTATAAAGCTCATAGTGGTGAGTGAGGCGACCACTACCAGCAACAAAGCGTAATGCACAACGTTAAACAAGTGTCCGATGCCCGAAGACCTAAGGAGGCATTCATGTTCAAAACATCACCATAATCAATCAACGGCAGAAAAGTTGCAGAGACAAGATATTGTTGAGCTTGAGCCTGGGAATAGAGTTCTTGGTCAAGCAGAAAGCCAAGGTACTTATATCCTATATCTCATATAATGGTCTTGACGGGCTCTGTGACTTCACCTTTATGAGAGAATACCATGATTTTAGTTTTCTCTGCATTTAAAACCAGTTGCAAAAATTGTAGACGAGTCTGAATTGTGTAAAAAGCTATCTGTAAAAATTGAACAAGTGAGGAAGAGCAGCAAAACATGACGGTGTCGTCAGCAAAAAAGGCGGTGCATGGCATTTGATAAGTTATCACGCAAGTTGTTGATAAAAAAAGTAAATAAAATTGGTCCCGAGTCGGAACCTTGAGGTACTCCTTTAGGGATGTTCAGGAAAACATGAAGAGGAACCTGCCAGACGGACAGGCTGTGTTTCGTTGGAAAGATAAACTACAAACCAGGTAGAAGCCTGGCTTGGTAGAAGCCTGGTAGTCAATAAATGTTTTACAATCTAAAACCTAAATAAAATAATATCATAAAATAATGGGTGCAAAATATACTAACACAACTTAATACAAACCGGGCCTTCCTAGCTGCCTACAGTTACCCACCACATGAATGTGCTTTTTAAATATACTACACTATAAATGAGAATTTTTGCAGCACAGTAACTGACACAAATGGTTGTAATGACAAAATTAACCACAAGAGGGCAGTGTTACAACGTGAGCGGCCTCCCGCCCATGAAGTCAACCACATACCCCTACAACGTTAGTATCTATCTATCTATCTATCTGTCTATCTATCTATCTATCTATCTATCTATCTATCTATCTATCTATCTATCTATCTATCTATCTATCTATCTATCTATTATCAATAGAATCACGTTCAAGGAAGGCTGGAATCTATCTTCACTTGACTTTGCCTGGACTGATCATCTGTCAATCACAGGACAGACTCTCAGAGGGACTATTGGCTTTCATATTTACACCGAGCCATAAACAGGAAACAAATGACAATGTGGTACGGTATCATCCCAACCGAATGTCGCTCAGCAATTCAGGCCACATTTATTGTGAAGAATTAAAAAGGGGAGTAAATGATCTTGCATATGGTAAATATTTTGATGCATATGTGTTCTATATTTGTGGAACTCCAAAGATTCCTTTGGGAGGTCTACTAAAACAAAGTGTTGAGTAATTATTGATCATTTTATCAACATTGTTTTACTTGAAATGTGTGCTTATTTGCTCTTATTTGTTCTGGGTTGATTTTATTCCTACAATGTGCAGCGGACCGATATAAAAAAAACAACCGCAGGCTACGTGTGCATATGTAAAGTACTTTACAGAGTGCTGAGTCGGATCAGCTGTAATCTAACCAGAACGTTGCGCCCATAGATCAACATCTTGGTGTGTTTGAATATATAGAATTTATTATTACCATCATCTTTGTCATTATTGTTTTGACCGTTACAGATTGTTCTCTGACGAGATAACTACGCTTGCAAGGTCGATTGATTTTAGTAATCCCTTGCTCATCGTGCTGAGTTGGTTCCAGACCCAACCGTTACAAGTGACTTTTCCATCCACTTATCCAGATTAAGGTCATGGGGGAATGCTGGAGCCTATCCCAGCTGATTTTGGGCGGGGTACACTCTGGACCGGTTGCCAGCCAATGGCAGGGCACAAAGTAAGATCAGTCCCTCATAAATAGAATATTTTTGCAATCAGAGCGTTGAAAATGTCTTTGCGACCTTCTAAATACAGTTTGTAACATAATTAGCTCCCTTGCGGCAGGAGCAGGACACCCTTTACACTCGTATGACCCAAAATAGAGTAACTGAGCCATTTAAGACACAAATAAGGCAAGTGCTTGTGTGTTGCTGTAAATGCGCTCCCTGAAGGAGGGGGTGAGCGGCAGACAGGAAGTACCCCTGGAAGTCCAGAGTTGCAACAGTAGGGATAATCAGATAACTCAAACTTGCAGGAAAAGCCTGGTGTTCCGACCATCACGTACGTGTCGCACTAAACATTACGGTAACGTAACACGGACACCGAGTGGCCAACGTCTTTGGGTGAGTCTTTGGGATGCCTTGAGTTAGTTTTAGCCATTTTTATGCCTGAAAAGTTGCTGAAATACGCATTTGCTCTGACTTACAAGAGGCCAAATTCAACAAGAGAACAGCATCATGGGTAAGTTGATTTACTGTTGGAAAAGGGTGAAGCGCAAAGCGGGGGGGGGGGCAGCACACAGGAACCGGTTTGCACCGGAACCAGACGGCTCGTCATCACAGAATGGGGTGAGGAGAGTAGTGTGTTTTTGCATGAAGTGGAGAAAAGGATGTCAGTGCTGTTGTTCCATCTGCAGTGAGTCTAACAAAATGGCATACACGCTTGCAAGCTGCAAAACACACGCACACACACACACACACACACACACACACACACGCACACACATAATGAGTCCCGTGCTTTATTAATACTACTACGTAGAGTATTATGTTCATGTAACTGCACCAGTGGTACACTGGTGCAAATCCTTCTGTAATCGGGGCTCTGGTGGAATTTAGTGCACCCTCACATGAGCCGGGCTGTAACGGTACATCTATTCAGAACCACCTTTTTCCGCACAGAACCTTTGGATACCGAGTTCCCACGGGCCACGCATTGAGAGAGGAATGGAAGTCTAACTACCGCAAGGTGGTATTCTCTAGGTGCTGCAAGAACACGTTCTTATTTATTTGTGCCCGGTGTGGGAGGAAAACCCATACTACTCACACCAGTTAGGTGGGTTCGCTACTGGACATCAGCGCTTGTGTAATTAGATGGAAGACGTACTTTTCAGAAGAACTTGTTTAAATATCAAATAAAGAACGCTGTTGTTATAGAATAGTACCGAGTATATCGCACTATTTGTACTGTTATTTGTATTGCTGCACTATGAACATGTTGGATAACACAACTGACTGCTAGTTCAAGTGTCAGGAAAAGAGAAAGTCAAAAACATCAGGTGCACAATTGACTTAAAAAAAGCAAACAAAGAAATGGGCCAAAGATAAACAGTTCTGCTTTCAGACCCGACCGTGAGAAGGGAATCTCCACGGGGCAGGATCCTTCTTGACAAGTAAAATATTTTTGAAGTGGCCACGTGGTGGTGGAGTGGTTAGCATGTTGGCCACACAGTTAGGAGATCCTGGCCCGAATCTCTGCTCGGCATCTCAGTGTGGAGTTTGCATGTTCTCCCCTCGCGTGGGTTTCCTCACATTTTTGGTTAATTGGCAACTCTAAATTGTCAATAGGTATGAATGTGAGTGTGAATGCTTATTTTTCAGTAGCCAAGGGTAGTCAGTAGCCCGCCTCTTGCCCAAAGTCACCTGGGATAGGCTCCAGCATACCCTTGAGACCCGAATGAGGATACGCGGAATAGAAAAGGGATGGATATTTTCATAGTTAGAGCATTAACAATGTTTGTGACTTTCTAAATATGATTGTTGACATTATTAGAGCCTTCTAAACATCAAATGACACCCTTATAGTCATCTTTGCACTCTACACCCGATATCGTACACATGGTAAAAGTAAATACGCCATTTAAGACATAAATAAGACGTGTGGTGCTATAAGTGTGTTCCTAAGTTCACCAGAAGTTTGTAGCTTTTGTAATGTTGGCTTATCTAATACCATCTTCTCCATAATATGGCATGCAGTTGTCCCCACAGTTCCAGTTTCCTGGCTTCACTCTATCAAGGTTTTCAAAAATACATTAAATAATAATTCATGCTGGTTTGTGGTTGGATGGGGAGCATATTTAAACAAATGTTGTTTTTGCCTGAATCAAGCATTTCCCATCATAAAAATGTCTAAATAAAGTAAATTACAAACACAAGACATTCGAAAGATGCGTTTAAAGGCGCTGGTGAAATGCAGTATTTGAAATGCAAATTAGGATGCACTGTTTTGAAGCACTTTCTGCATCTGCTCAGGTGGTCCTCCCCAGACACAGGACATGCGTTTGTAGATGTCCTCCTCAGTCACACGGGCCGCCACAGAAGGGACTTTGGATCCTCAGCCTCAGGATGAGCGGCCATCACTCCTCCACTGAACCTGCTTCTCCACACTTCAGGACACTTGGTGTGAATGTGTGTGTAAATATCCTAACATTGCTGTCTTTTGATATTGTCGATTATGTTGATCTTAGGTCATTTAGATGGTTGTTTTGTAGTAACACTTTGGTTTTAGTTTAGTTTTGCCTTATACATCTCAGAATTATATAGGGTATATTTGTTATTACAGAGTACTGAATTTCCTCCCTTAAAGCTGCAGAAACATCAGC
Organism: Oostethus manadensis; assembly: GCA_024372805.1. Classification (NCBI taxonomy): domain Eukaryota; kingdom Metazoa; phylum Chordata; class Actinopteri; order Syngnathiformes; family Syngnathidae; genus Oostethus; species Oostethus manadensis. The sequence goes on from QODF01000025.1 coordinate 668,780, forward strand.
TTCATTATTGAAAAGAATTATATTATTTATGCATATGTGTGATGTTCCTGCACTACACAGGCTGTGACTAATGCTTGCATCCCTTTTCTCTCTCTAGCAGAAGTGCACCAAGGAAGAGCAGAAAGATCAGGCGGAAGATTACAGTTGAACACTTCAACCGGTTTTTCATTGCAAGTGTGCAAGGTGTGTGAAAGCCATCTTGGTATTTGTCTTAGAAGGATTTGTGCACTGCAAAAAAGAACTTTATATTTGATTGTTGAATTAAAGTGATGTTTTTTATGTCAATTTCCACTTATCCTATTTTCTGCCTTTTTGGGACAACTATAACTATATACACTGTTTTTCAATAGAAATGTTTAACAAACACAAACCAGGTGTGTGAACGTGTATTCGTCTACTCAGTAAACAAATACAGTGTAATTGTGACCTTTTTAAAAAATCCTCCATCTTCTATGCTGCTTATGCACTGGGGTAGCGGGTATGCTGGAGCCTATCCCAGCCGACACCTTGGACTGGTCACCAGTCAATGGCAGGGCACATATAGACAAACATTCACACTCACATTCGTACCTTTTCTTTATTTTATACCCGTGTCGTTAAAAGTGTGATACATATCCGAAATGTTCCCCGGTTATTTTTTAGCAACTTTGGCTTTCTTTTTAGTAAAGTCGCTTACAGAAAAAGCTGCAAGTTGCGTGTTTTTGAATGTGTAGTTGCTTATTTGGGTTTTGCTTGTCTGTCTGTGGGAATCACTTATTTTTTTATTCATTCATTCATTTTCTATGCCGCTTATACTCATTAGGGTCGCGGGGATGCTGGAGCCTATCCCAGCTGGCTTTGGGCGAGAGGCGGGGTACACCCCGGACTGGTCGCCAGTCAATCGCAGGGCACATATAGACAAACAACCAGTCACACTCACATTCATACCTATGGACAATTTAGAGCGGCCAATGAAGCTAACATGCATGTTTTTGGAATGTGGGAGGAAAGCGGAGTACCCGGAGAAAACCCACACACGCACGGGGAGAACATGCAAACTACACACAGAGATGCCCAACGGAGATTCAAACCCAGAACCTCCTGCCTGTGAGGCCAATGTGCTACCCACTCATCCACCGTGCAGCCTGCATCATTACTACAATGTTTAAACTGTGAGGCCAATGTGCTACCGTGCGGCCCCTTATTTTTTATTCTTATTCTTCATTCCAAAGATAAAAGATGAGGATGCCTTTGTCGTCTTTATATTATATCTATATTTTTTAAATAAGGTGGATTATCTATTAATTGTATGTTTCAGCACCGTATGCTAATCCTATGCAAATTAGACAATGCTGTCATCTCAGCTTCTAAAACTAACTTTCGGACTGAAATGTTGGCAACGGCGTGTGTGGTAAGTAGTTTGTCCGTGAAACCATTCCCGGGTAACCCCGCCCGCTTCAGTCAAATTCCTGGCACGCCCCCAAACACCCTCACGTATGTGGCGTATGCCCGACTACACCTGAGTGAAGGTTGCCAGAAAAATGAGAAGGAAAAGTAGGTCAAAGATAGCAGGAGAGCCCTGAAGGACCACAGCCGACGTCCGGCGGGAGATGATCGTCCTGCCGGTCCGCTGCAAGTGTGAGATGAGGTGCATGCTCATCGTGCATGTTTAATTCAGCATGGGGCTAACGAACATGGGTTTCGCAGACAAACGGACCCCGATGTAGCCTATCACACCTCAGTTTTCTTTTTGTAATCTTTTTTTAAAGTTCAATTTTAAAGGAAAATTTCCGCTGTCACCCACTTTGTATTTTACGCTCCAAATTGCACAAATCAATGAATAAATGATTGCTGCTTTGTGGCTGAATGCAGCCTACTATTAGTCAAAAATATGCACACTTAAAAAATCTTATGTATTCTTGGCCTAACTCAACATTTCCAATCCTACTAATGACTGAATGAATGACAAATAAGAGGCATTCAGAAGACATTAAAGATGCAAAGAGTAAGAGTTAAGTCGAAAGTCAAGCACGTCCAGTCAAAGTCAAGTCCAATCTTTTTGGAGCATTTTTTTAAGCAAGTCACAAGTCCTAAAAATTGCGACCCGAGTCAAGTCATGTGACTCGCGCCTCCCATCTGTATTACAAATGTAATATAATCACTAAACATACACAAACGCTTGTCAGAGGAGGAGGAAGTAGAAGCAAGCAAATAGGAAAATAAAATGCATTAGCGCAGACACGTGCACCTCATTTGAACTGCAAAGGTCTACGTGTTTTTTCTCCATCTGCGGGCATCGAGATGATGAGCCAGCCTCCTTTTTGATGATGATCCGCTGATGGCCCTCGTCCTGTCGACTCCTCAAGTGCACATATATGTTCACACACATGCACACATCCCAGAGTACACGCAGACAGCAGACCCAGAAACAGACAGGCAGCTTCACGCACCAAGAGAAACATCCCTGCAGACAAACACGCACGGGAAGACAAATAGACGCACGGGCAAACATTAGCGAGAAGCTAATGACACGCATTCTGCACACAGACACACATTGCTTGGGCACAGGAAGACAGCGGCCTGCCCCCGCGGCTAATCTGTGCAACTTGTTATCCAGGAGATAATGGAAGTGTCCCCCGCGAGGCAGACGAGAGACAACAGCGAAGGGAGAGAGAGAAGCAGCCCCGTGTTCACTTGCTGAGAACTTTGATGACGGTACCAACGACTTGTTGCCTTTTTCGCGCTCACCTGAGCTGGTAATCGGCAACAAAAAGGGAAAAAAACAAATACGAGAAATAAAAAGGCACAGCGAGCAAACGCTTGTCGAGAAGTGAAGAAATAAAAGGTGAGGCCAAACCGCGTGCTAATTATTGTTTTACTGCACTACACTTTTGAAAGACTTGACTTGTTTTGTGCAACTTCCGCTCTCATATTAACAAACCATAAAATCAGCAGCAGTGATAAAAAAAAAGTTATAACATGAAATTGTTTTGATGCAATAGATACATCTGCTTCATTACCTGCAAGGCTTTTTGGTCTGCAACAACAGTTTAGTTACTTCTTTGTCGTTAGGGGGCAGCAGAGAGCTCAACTGCTGTCACTTTTTAGCGGGTGAGGCACGGCCAACGTCCGCTTTCATGATACCGTGGTCCTCGGTATGAAAAAAACATCACTTACTACCACATATGTTCACTTCCTGTTTTCAACATACCCCAACTCACAGTTTTCCCCACAAACAAGCAGGCAAAAAACCATAATATTGTCAGGATCCGCGGGTGGCTGTCGAGTGGTTGACCCCGGGATGCAGAGACAGAAGCGCAAAATAAAAAGTCACAGTTTCAAAACCACTAAAATTGTGCGTTATACCGTTCGTACAATAAGAGAAAGTGGAGGTCCAGCACGGCCACTGCATGGAAATACTTTGAAATAAATTCCTCGCAGTCAAAACTGGGCTCTGATGCGTTAGTTTGTTAGCATTAAGCAGCAGCGGTACGGCGAGGATAAGCAAATGTGAAGCTGTGATTGAGAACGAGAATAGGTGGAGGGTAAGCGGTATAAACTGTTTACTTTCCACCAAACAACCAGCAACCACCACTTAACAACACCGTAGGTGTCCCGGGAAGGTTTGAAAATAACAAAAAGTGACACTTTTGGGACTTTAGGCCATTTATTCAGCTGTTTTCAAGATGCTGAAACCCCAATTTTCTGGCCCAGGAGGTCAGGCAAAACAAGAAAGCTTTTTGTCAGGTCCTCCTGGAACACCTGGTGAAGTCCTGGTAGGTTTGCTCCCACTCACATCCATCCATTTTCCTCCGCTTATCCGGGTCCGGGTCGCGGGGGCAGCAGCTTCAGTAGGGAAGTCCAGACTTCCCGGTCCCCAACGACCTCTTCCAGCTCCACCGGGAGGACACCGAGGCGTTCCCGGGCCAGCTGTGAGACATAGTCCCTCCAACGTGTCCTAGGTCTTCCCGGGGGCCTTCTCCCGGCAGGGCGTGCCCGAAACACCTCACCGGGGAGGCGCCCGGGAGGCATCCGGACTAGATGCCCGAGCCACCAGCAGCGGCTCTACTCTGAGCTCCTCCCGGATGGCCGAGCTCCTCACCCTATGCCCCACTTCCAGTACCAGAAAAGTGTGTTTTCAGCAACGTGAAAAAAATTAGACTTCACAGCTGCGACGGACCTGAAAAACAGCCAAAAATGGACCCATCGGAAGAGTGGGGGTCTTTTTTTTTGCCATTCTCAGGTCCTCCCAGGACCCGTGACAAAAGTGTGGTAGGTTTGCCACACCTTATGGACCAAAAAAAGTGTGTGGTTTCAGTACCTTGAAAAAATGAGATTTCACAAGAGCTGGAAAAACAGAAAAACTGTATCAGTCTAATACAGGGGTAGGCAACCTTTAGCATCAAAAGGGCCCATTTGGCCCATTTCCACCAATTGAAAACCCACTGGGAGCCACAAAACCTCTTTGACCACTAATTTAAAGCTATCATATAGTCCCTTAAAAGTATTGACACGCTCCTTGTCTGTCTTCCTTTTCCCGTTGTTAAGCCTTCGCTACCAATTTTGCAGTCTAATTCCTTGTTTGTGTAAGCATACTTGATTCTGAACATTTGCAATAAAAGCGTTGTGACACGTCAAATAATTCCAGGTTTGGTAAGCCCCCCTGTATGGTCATTGTTCATTGGCGACAACGTAAACTGATGAACAATAGTTGCATTATGGTTTCTTAACAAGTAGACAAAACCAGAAAGAAATACCCCTTGCACGGCACACACTCAACTCCAATGCCGGCGATTTCAGGGTCTGTAGAAAAACTTTTTTGAAACCGCGTCCCAGAGTGCAAAGATTTGAGGACGACATTTACGCAGCTCCTTGGTTGCTGCCTCCCCCCATCTTCTAAGAAAACGCTTGCATCATAGTTCCACCACTTTACGAAGGCGCATGCGCTAATGGCGCCGTACATTGTTGTTTTTGTAAGCCTACTATCTAATAAGAAATGCCGTTTTTATAACTCTTTTACGAGCTTTGGGTATTGACAAGATGGCGGGTATAAACGGCCCAAATGAGTTTCCATTGAAGGGTGGCTGTGCCTTCCTTAGAGATCATTCGGGAGAAACTCGGAGTACAATTGCTGCTCCTCGAGAATCTGTCTCATTGAATGCATTCATTAACGTCCAATCCGGTTCAGGAAGGAACCAACGTACATTTCTGCTAATGCAAGACTACCCGGATGTGCCACTGAGGAAACTTTAATCGACATTCAAAAATTACAAGGCCGTGGTATTTTATTTACAAGTGCTTATGAATGGTGAGGACTCAAAAATATAAAGCCTATGACTTTGGACCTGACTCGACTTGTCTTGACTTTAGACTTGACTTGGACCTACATGTCTTGTCTCTTTACTTGAGATTTGGGATTAAAGACTCGAGACTTGTTTGAAACTTGCAAAACACAGACTTTCTTCCATCTCTGGTCTGAGTATTTGGGTGGTGGGCTGTGTCTTTGGTACCTGGGTCTTGAGATTTAACTGACTTTCTCCACCTTTTAATACCACCACTGTCAAGTTGCAGTTACACAATCAATTAATTTACAAAAACGCAATTCAACTTATTCATCAAAATGACCACAAATACGCCTGAGTTACATTTTTACTAGTAACTGTGAGCATAAAGTAAATGTAGTACTCAATTTAATAGGCAAAACTCTACAATACAACACAATAACATGCCAAAAATATTTAAAAAAGTATAAATAAAATGTCATACTCACCAGAGAGGCTGATTATTTACAGGCTAATATCCATCTTCTCTTCCAGATTGCTCAGACCAACCCATCAAAGGACAAAAATGTTTATGGGCGAGTTGTGAGGCGAATCTAAACTCAGATTGGTAAAAGAAACAGCCCCATTGCTAATAGTCAAGTGACAGGCCAGCACTTCTGATTCTGAAGGCCCTGAGTAAATAGGCGTGGTCTACTCTGGAATTGAAACTGTAAATGCCAGTCAGTGCGTTTGACTGTGCTTAGGTCAGCAGAGAAGGTCTTGGAAGGCCCACCAATGGAGTGTTTACAAAAGGTTACTGTTGAATGTCGGTCAGGTTTAAAAAAAAGGTGTAAGAGAAATGCGCGTGTGTTGGAAGCCTAACCGGACAAACTGCACTAATAACTCAATCACAATAATACAAATATTGATCCAGCCATCTCTTCATGTTCTAGCCTGCCTGTCCTCATTAGGGCTACCGGTGAGCTGGAGCCTCTCCCAGCTGACTTGGGGCGAGAGACGTCAAATGAGACACTTTGGAAAATGCTTCTCATGTTCCAAGAGCCCAATTTGTAAACATTCACACGAGTCAATTTTGGAATTTGGATGTTTTTGCATGACGATGATCATTTAGACCACTTAGAATCTAATCTGCTTGTACATGTAATTTGATGCATATTCTTCATGGATGTGCAATGTTGACCAATCTTTGTTGTTCACAAAAAGGGGCAGCGCTACGCAGCAGACTGTTTTACAAATTTAATATATCAATATATAGAGATATTTATCACCAGTTTGATTTCATAGAAACGTGAGTGAGACCATTTTGGCATACAGTACAGATCGGCCATGTAAGTACATAAGTTGCTAGCTTTTTAACTCCCACCGATGAATCCCGACTGTCCTCCTACAGACACAGAACACAGAACGACGGAGGGTAAAAGTATACAGGAGCACAAAACAAGGCACCAATAAATTAAAAGCATAACCCCCTTGAAAAATACACCCACACAACAACAAAATCTATTCAACAGAATTAAATACAATATATGAACATAAAACTCTGTTAAAAAGCCAACAAATGGAACAAACAACAGGAAAACGTCAAATAAAAACACTTTGGCAGATTATTAATTTTAGTTACAATCAAGTAGTAAAGAAATCCCGTGTTCTTGTGTACAAATAAATTCATATAGTCTACACTCGTTTTTTTTAAAACCAGAAAATTAAAAAAAATTTTTTAAAAAAAAAATTAAAAAAAAAAAAAAAAGTTGTATGAAAAAGTATTTACAAGTCATTATTCAAAACCATTGGACTGTACCACTGGACCGTCGCACTTTTCCCCCGCCCCTCCTTAATAAGAGCATTCTCTCTTTACACAGTGCAGAAGGCTTTTTGAAAAGTTTTGTGCAACAAACAGCATAAAAATGTCAACTGTAGGGCTGTGGAATGGATGGAACCCCCACTTTTCTTTTGTTATTTTTGTAAATGATAGAATAGAGACATCTTTCAGAAAAACGCACAATTATCCATCCCATGACCTCATCTCCAAAGGGGTAGAAAAAAGTTCAACCAAGGAGAAAAATGCAATTGACAGACAAATACAACCTTTTAAGTTCAAATCAGTTTTTGAAGATAGTTGGGTACGTATGGAGTGCATTTCATGGTCCAAAATGCAGGTGAAGGGGCAAAGTCTTTTGTGCGAGCATCCTTTTGAGGTGCTTCCTCCTTGGGGGAGTGTTTTCTTCTCCCTTTTCATGGGGTCGAGGGGGGAATCCAGTGTGTGTCTACCTTCATGTTAGTGATAGCCCTTGCAAAGCAAAGGTGTTGATGCTCGGATGAAAATGGGATGGCAAGACGGATGAGGGGCAATAAAATACAGGAGCATCACAACCACAGAAACAAGACATGGGAATAAAAAAGGTGCTGATGTTGCAGTCGGGTTACTCTTTAGCGATGGAGTGCATGCAGTTATGATGTGGTAAAAAGAAAACATCCGGCGTTTCCTCGGTAAGCCATTTGATTATCTGCTTAGGCAGAGATTTGGAAGACCAACTACAAGAGTGCAACAAGTTCTACAAGAAATAGCAACTATTAGGGAGCAAAAATCATGAACAACCATAGAAGTCGACAGGTCCGTTCAAATAGTGGAATGCTAAAGTGCAGAAAACAAAACTGGGCACATATCATATGGATCTTAAAGTAAAGTTCTAATTAGCGATGGGCGTACAACCAAATTTACGGTAATATGGAAGCGGCAGTACGTGATGCAGGATTGGAGCCACACATTAAGTGTTTTTCTTCATCGGTCCAACAGCTATCACGGTGTTAATGTCCAGACTTTAGTAAGTTTACATTTCATTAGAGTTTTGTAACATTTGTCACATCACTACATTGGGCTTCTATCAAAACATGAGATAGTAGCATCTTTTTTCTGAAACTCAATACTTCCCGGTCAAGCACTGCACCATCATAGCTCGGACCAACTGCAATCTTATAGAGTTATAAAAGTCCATGTCAACTCAAAGGATTACCTTTCATGTTTACCCTCCATTATGTCTCCCAAGTGGCAGTGTGCCAAAGAAAAGGAAAGCCATCGGAAATGAACATCACAGAGCTCAGGGTGGAGAAACAGCCAGCAATATTCACCACTCTTTTGGTCTCAACTGCCTGTCACGGAATTCATGAAAATGATAGTTTGGATTTTTTTTACATGAAGTTGTATGACATCCCCATCATTAGTGTAGTCAACATTGACTTTCCCCCCAAATAAGTTCTGTGATTCCAGTTCTGGTCAGATTTCGGTGACGAAGAACATGGATCCAATTAGGTACTGGGGCTACTTAAGTACAGAGTTTGGCTTCTCAAAACAATATGCGTTCAAAAAGAGTAATACATTTGCATGCCAAACAGAATCAGCCCTCACAAATCGCTTGGCTTTACTTTTTTCTTTTGTCGTATTAATGCTGGCTATGGACCGTCCATCGTTGTGTTTGTGATGGCTGATGGCGCTGATTCACAAATCTCCATCTGTTATGGAATGCACCGGAACTGGACTCGCGGGACCAATTGGGGAGGTAAGTCAATGTTGACGTACCACACTAATGATGGGGCTGTCATGCATCCTATTAAGGATCAAGATTATTGACCTCTAAAAGAGTCATGGGTTCTGTGCGCTGTTACAAGAAAATCTGATCGGAAAAGAGAGTTATCCTTCCAGACTGGGCTGGGACAATATTTTAAGACGGTAGAAAGGCCTGCAAGACAACCACTGGGATAAAAATATGCTGTCTTTGTCTTGCTATTTAATTAGTTAATTTAGTCAACTAGTTACTTAACTAGTTAATTTAGGAATATGTTCCGATTTACAATAAAACGCGACATCACAGTCTAGGAATGTAACTTGTTCGAAACCCAAGGGCCACGTCTAGTCAGCACTTCTTTTTCCCATACTAGTAACACAGCATTTGAAATATCAAAATATATTTGGATATGTCTAAATATGAAAAGATAGCAAATGACATCTCAAAACAATGACCGAAGTTATTCTGTTTTTCTTTCTGACTGACTTTGCCGTTTATTCACCCAGAGGCGTTCCCCATCATCTGCCCGAGCAGCAGCACAGGCAGGTAAAGGAAAGGTATAGAAAACACAGTCTGAGAAAAGCAAACAAAGTCAAGTTCATCATAAGTAGCGTGCATACATCTGATGCCAACACAGAGGATTACTCCTAATTCGTATTTTCCGCCGTGCTGCTTTTTGCCTTCAAGTGCTACCCTCTGGTGAAATAAATCCTTGTAGTCCCATCAAAAAAAAAGCTTCTTTCTTACTCTTCCATTCTCAAATCACCTCCAAACGTCCACACCATGTCCTACCATGTCATGTTCACAGCCTCCGTTCCTATATTTAGCTTTGCTATCTCAGTATAAGAAGGATAAAAACTCCCCTCCTCCAAAGAATGGTACTGACCAACGTTTAAGGAGAATAAGGCAAAACAAACACTTTACCAAACACTGAACGGCATTTGAACGAAGGAGAAATCTGATGACAAATTAAAGCCATTGATCTTATGAGGGCTCACTGAGGTTAGTTTGAGAAGAGCACTCACTACTACACTAGAATTAGAAAAGGAAGTAGTGCTTTCTGGTAGTAGCGATGTTAATACAGTGTGAGAACTTGGGATATACTGGTTGGAAGTGTCATCCCGGCTCCTTAAATAGGAAGCAAAAGGGGCCGCATCTCCTGTGCGCCGAGCCAGGCCTCATTGTGGAGGTGTGGACGTGGTGGGTGGAGGAGGAACCAGGGTGAGAATGAGGGCGCGGGCCGAATCCCCTTTTTCAGGGATAGCCATCGTCCTCCAGACTGAGAGCCACTAGCTGAAAACAGCAGATAAAAGATGTTACCGACGCAAACAAAGACAGCTTCAGCCATTTAGTTGAGCATTTCCATCTTTTTCCTTTTCTGGCTTTTGCTATTTGAGGAATGCGTGTTTGCCTTTGGCTGTAAATCCTTAGCCCACGAAAATCCAGCCTAATCTCTCCCTCGATCTTTGACACGCAGCGTAGCGCCACAATGTGTGGGCGCTTTACCACCCGCCCACCAAATGTTTCTTTCACTTTAAATCGTGCACCTGTTGTGTGTGTGTGTGTGTCTTCAGCTTGTCATCATGCCAACATGTCGATTGTGTGCCGCCTTCCTTGTTGGAGCGGCAGAAAGAAATCCGGGTTACCATGCCAACTGATCAAAGAACTAGACCCCCGAGCGCCCTCTTCTTTTTGGACGCCCATCTCTATGTGCTCTACTACACTGGCAACAAAATAATAGGAAATTAGCGTTTCCACTGGTTGTGCTTCCTTTTAGGGTTCGGATTGCGGTCACTGTTGGCATCGTCTCGTATGGCAACACGTAGCGGCTCCAAAACTGGAGTTTCTATCGGGGCCACCGGGGCCGTTTTTTATGTTTTCATCTGGAGGTCCTCGCCTAGGTAGCTGTGGTCAGCAGAAAAAACTGTGCCTATTGGACTTGAATCTGGATTTACTCCGATGCAGGATTTGGAGGAATACAAATACATAAAAAACAATTTTAGTGCAAAATTAGCACAAAAAAAAGGAACTGTGCACAGCTGGCATTCAACCCACTTCCTCCGCCTTCAAAGGCGGCGGCCGGACCGTTACACCAAGCGAGTGTGTGAAGCCTCCCATTTTATTCTCTTATCTTGCTGCAAGGCTGCCAGTCACTGTGGCGACAAGTGCGGTGCCGGATTGCTTGTCACTTTCTTTTCTCTTCTGTCTTAGGCCAACTTGGAGCTCCACGCCTCATGGCAGTGATCAGTCATCCTTTGTGCGCTCATAGAAACTGCGCCCCCTTGTGCAAAACCAACACTGCAGGTAGAGAGCAGCAGCCCTAAACACGGAGATGATATTTTTGGGTTCTGATTTGTGCTCCCCATTGTGTAGTAGCAGTGTGCCAACCATATTCATATTCATAAAGGGGCATTGCATAAATAGTCTAGCGTAAGTGCTGTCCTGTCGGCTTTCTTCGGTGACCTACGCAGCTCTACCCGTAATGGTCAATACCGATCAATCAATAATAGATACAGTAGCTCCGCACAGGCAAAGAGTCTTAGAGATATGCAAATCTCTCTGATGAGGATCCCAGTGTTTGTCTATTGCGGTAATAACTTTATAGAAATAAACCATCTTCCTAAAACAAAAGGTGACGTGCGTCAGTCTGTGATTTGTTTCATAACACGAACCTCGACAATAAAAAAAAAAAAAAAATGTATTCACGGAACATTTAAACACATAGAAAAACCACAAGTCCAAAAACTGGAATGAAGGTATGATATAAAAAATGATAAATGTGCGTAGCATATGAGAAATGGTAGCACGGTGTGCAGGGCTTCGTGTTGGTCTTTTCAGTAATTACTGCAAACTCGATGTGTGTGTTGTTGTGTGCATGTGCACGTTTCTTTAGACCAGGAGCACACGTAGACAACAACTGGGTTTTTCCGGATGTTCTTTCTCTCATTTGCCGCTGGATAACATGGGAGCCCCCGAGTACCAATGCGAGTTGCTGTCGCTGATGCCGCCCCCTAGAGGAAGCGCTATAAATGGCTGACTGTGGCTGCCACTCACTGCTGGGTAGACGTGACCGATGGACTCGCTGTGTCGGCCGATGTGGATTTCATCGTCGTCGTCTTCTGTGGTCTTGCGGTAAACGGGGTTGTCGAAGTTCATGCTCTTGGTGTTCTTGCTCCGCCAGTTTCGCCACACGAGGTACGCGCCGGAGCAGAGTAACCCAATGACCACTGTGGCAAGGATAGGGACTGCATGTGTTTAACACACACACACACACACACACACACACACACAACAACACACGGCGGCAGCGTTATCACAGCCCAGGGAACACAGAGCGGCACTTTAAGCACGCATACATCACACACACTGTCTGAGGCCTAATTATTTCCTTTCTTCGCTTTTCAATACCAAACGAATGGAATAGTTCAAGACACTGACGTGGGGTGAGGTTCATGGCTGGTGAGGCACTGATTCCTTATTCATATGTTAATACGGATTGTCATTAAGAGGATTACAAAGAAAAGAAGAGAATCCTTCACTTTGGATAAAAAACGTCTTTGAAGTCCTGCTTTGTTTTCAAATGCTTCTTATTGCCATTTTTTTATTAAGTGAAAAATATTGATATTGCTACCTTTTCTCTGATTATGAAGTGCATGCACCCGATGCTTCTCTAGGAAAAGCTGTGATGCTTTGTTGTAAAATCTGATCACCTCCTGGTGAGCTGGCTTATATAATCCTCCATCGTGGCAGTCAAATGTATTCATTCATTCGGCCGAGCATGAAAAGATCATTTGACTTGCTGCTCTCTAGCTGGTAAGAAAAACAAAACAAAAAAAACGCTGGCTTTTCCTCTCTATGGTTGGACGGCAGTGACACGCACGCCTTCAGCCGACAATATTTCTCCGCAGTTGACTAAAGACTTTACACGGGCTGTAGAAAATCATGGTGCAAAAAAATGAAATGCTTCTGCAATATTGTCATTTTGCTGGCAGAGACTGGCAGGCAGCATGAGCACACTCACTAAGTGCACTCACTAAGTGCACTCACTAAGTGCACTCACTAAGTGCACTCAGACGACAGGTAAGCCGATAACGTACGCTTACGGCCATCCCAGCAATCTCATTTTTCTGCCCTGTACTTGATCATGGGATGTGCAAATTCGACATTTACAATTTCAAAACGATAAACGGAATCGACGAAACCATACAGGAAATATGTTCTTAACACAGTTCAATTGACAAATGATTTGATAATAATAATAATACATTTATATTTCCACAAATATTACTTATTTGATGCCTCACCTGCCTTCCCTGACTGCACATCACTGGGTCAAAATCACTTTATCTGTAAAGTAAATGTTTAATTTGGATAAAAACCTAATATTTAATTTCAATCACAAACTTGTTTGGATGTTTCAAGGTCAAACGTGTAATACATTTAGTGAATAATTGATATATTTGGCAATTCATCCACCCGTTTTTATTATTTTTTATACCCAACTGATACAGTCAAGTACTAGTTTGGTTAGGTATGGTAAACAGCTATGACCCGACCATTTGAGAAGTGAGACCTGCAGGACCCCTCTGCTGAAAAAGTCAATTTATACCTTGACAAAAAGAAAACAATAAGCCCTCATTTGACGCAACAACAGTATGTTCCATTACATTCAACATCTCAACTCACAAACACAGAAATGCAGCATTTGTATGATGACTTGCATGCATCAACGTAGTTCTATCTCAAAAACACATTCACACAACATGCATTGTGCAGAAGCACGCGGTTGTTTACCATCAGCCTTAAATTAAATTCCTATCCTAAATCCAAAGAAGTAGATTATGTATTTTTGGGGGGATGATAAAACCTGGCAACTACATATAGGATGTGGTTTGTCATTGTACACTAGCCTCTGCCCAAATCCAAAACCAAGACTACTTGATAATGGTGTTTGGATGATTATTGAAAGCTGAGTGTTGGCTCCATGGAGTGTTTGAGATGCCTAATTACTATGGGTACTCCACAGTGCCTGGTGTGTGTAGATAAACGAATGTGACATGATTAATACAAAACCTATCAATGAGGAGGGCAAAAAAAAAGAAAAGATTAACATTAGCAAATATGTCTGTCCATAAACTCATCACGCAAATCAGCGATGGAACCCTGAAATCGCTCTTGCATTAGACATGCACTTGAGCTCCTGCACCGACTAAGATGAAACCCCGGCTTTGTTACTGTACGTTCGTTGGGTAAAAAAAGCCCCAAAGAAAACACATCAGCTTTTGCCTCATTTAGAACATTCCACTCCTATTACAGAGAAACATAAATGTCATCCTTTGGCTAAGTAGTGATTATAACAGTCGGGCAGAGTCCCCTTGAGGAGTTGTGGGTGGGCTTGCTTCATTAGCGGATGGGAGTGCGGAAGTAGGGTACAGAAATCTGGCCCTTGTAGACCTATGACAATAATTAATGTTGCAAAGCTGCCAAAAATGCAGAATGAGGGGATTTATTGGCTCAATGAAGTGTGGAATGAGGACCGGACGAGCAGGGGTTAATAATCTTGGGGGTTGTTATAATGAGCTGAGCTGATCTCTCAATTGTCCAGAGTGGGGGATAGCAGTAGCATGTTTGAGAACTGCCATTGTTCTCAATCTCAGCGATGAAAGAAGTTTCAGGCATATGTCGATGCTTTAAGGCCATTTTTACGCTCAGCTGAATTCTCACTTCGACGCCATGAAATTGGACTTTAAATCCCAGCCAGTGGAACCCGGAAACTACTACTACTCATGGGAAGACTTGATTGCGGGAGTGTATCTGTATGCCACATGTATATTTGGATTTAAACTAACAAAAGTCCCCATTTCCCAGGAATTGGATAAAACATGTAAGACAAGACATTCAGGTGTCTCCCAGGCAGTGGAGATGAGTAGTGCCTTTTTAAAATCTAATTACAGCGACCCTCGTTTATTGCCGTTAACTGGTTTCAGAACCAAACGGGATAAGTAAATTTTTGCAAAGTAGGATTGCTTATTTATGAATGGGATATTTTTGTGGTTAGAGCATAGAGAACTTGTTTAAAACATTCTAAAGACGGAATATTATTAATATTATGAGTGCCCTACAGACATGAAGTTACACTCCTCTAGTCACTTTTACACTCCTCGTGTTACCCAATATAGTAGACATACTAACAGAAAATAGGCTATTTAAGACATAAATAAGACTCGAGCTCGTATGTGTTACAATAAATGTCTTCCCCAATTGATTCGAGTAGTGGGACGGACAGAAATTGGCGTGGGGAGGTGCATGTCAAGCTCTGCTGAAAGGGCTGGGGGGGAGGAGCGAGCCATCGTTGCCTACGCTGGTGCCGTGATGCTGTAGCATCATAAAGCATTAGTGTGTCTTCCCACTGTGACCAGTTTAAGGACTAATCAATCCAACTTGTTAACCCCTTCGAAATTTGTAGCAGCAAGTTGGCGTTCTTCAAAAACACTTTTAAAAGTATGCAATTAATACGGTGAATAAATAGCAGGTAAAACACTGACTAAATAATAATGAAAAATGTGTACCTAATGTGTGGGAACATGGGGTCAAAACAAAGGTTCTACGCAGAGTGTATGTAGTTTTGTTCAAGGTTTTTATATGGTGATCTTTAAGTATTTTAAACACTAAGCCTACTTTGTTATTGCTTAAGTAACAACTACTGCATGTGCCTCCCCCATGATCAATTCCCGTCAAGCCTTTTGCTGTTTCATCTATTGAAAAAAAACCTGATTGCAGCACGGGGTTTGCCTGGGTTCAAGAACCGGGTCATTGCAGCGTATAGACTGCTGTAGGAACACACTGCATGCTGAGAGTGGGAACTTGATGCAATTTGCAGCCCCGGTCAAATGTGATGAGAAAACAAACCGAATTCCACACTTGCTCAAAAGCTCCTAATAATGCCATAAGGTGCACATTACCAAGGCCACCACTGACTGATTAGCTTACTGGCCTAAAATCGCTTCCTCTGGTGGCCCTGGAGGCTGTTGTTGAATAAAAGCACAACATTTTCTAAATCACTAAATTGTTATGTTCTTTCTGCTACCACACCACCAAGTGCAGACGTAGACGTGTCTGTGCTTGGAACTGCAAATGAAATCACATTAATCAGGCAAGTGGGCGTACAAAAATGTGTTAAGTCACACTCAGGCATGCACACACACACAAACACTCACGACTCTCACACCTACAGTCATGGAAGGAGAAGCCAGGAGGGAAAGCAGGCGAGCAAAAAAGCAAAAACAACACAGCTAGAAGTCAAGATAACTCACCGATAGGAATGACTATCCCCAAGACAGCTACTGTGATGTTGTTGCCTATGAGGTAGTGATCACTCGCAGCTGAGATGACAAGAAGGAACGAGAGGGAGGAAAAACACAACTTAGCCCAAAGTTCTTTTCAAAATCATCCCCAAAGACCTTGCTAGAGAGAAAAAAAGCACATTGCAGCAGGAAAGAAACATGTTGGAAAAGTGTGCAATAGAACTTGTATAGTGGCTGGTCTATATTCTCAGTAGACTCTAAGCTACAGCAAAATGTGTTACATTATGCAATAACTGTGCAATAAACTGTGCTTCTTTGAGTCACAAATATATTTTTATATAATTATATTTTTAATATATAATTTTTGGGCCACCACTGTTTGTATTGTTTAATTAACATTTTCCCCCACCATATTAGACCAGTAAAACATGAGATAGAATAACAGACAAGATCTATCAGGGGTCACTCTGATCGATCAGCCATTGATCAGCATCAACCGACTTCCATGAAAAAGCACGGTATCGGCGTACGCATCAATCGCAACATCCAGCCTATAGCGACCGTCTCCCGCCCACTTTCCCCTCACTTCATTCATCCATTATGCATATGTATGTTGCATGTAAAACTAGAATTATTCTTTATCAAATGTTGAAGCTATCAATTGGGTTTACATTATTTCCTATAAAAATAAATTGCTGCGGTTTTCATCGGACCTTTTGTAACAGAGTAATGACAACAACTGGGGTTGCACTTTTCCAATTTTGTTAACATTCCAGCCTTGGTGGAGTTCCGCGCTCTACTAAGTGATATTCTAGTTAACGGGGCTGCGAACGACAAAACAATATGCCGGTTTGACAGGGAGAGATACAGCCGCATCAGTAAGAATCCGCCATAAGTCCTTGGATTAATCGGATGCAGGACTTGCAATGGGTTGGTTGTCTGTCTGTCAAACAACGTGCAAGCTCGGGCTGACTGCAAACAATTCTAGTGCTAAGAGGGGAAAGAATGTTATTAGCAGCGAGCGACAGATTTTCAACATCTTTGGATTTTAGTAGGAGGGAGCAACGCTCAACAAAAGCAACACAATTTGTAAAGTCCATGCAGAGCATCTCTGAAGCCCACCACCTTGTTTACTTTCAAAGGTCAACACTCTACTAGGACGAAAACGTTGCACTGTTATTATGTACAGTATGGCATTGTTTCATAGAGTTATTTAAATTATTATTTAGCTATTTTCTTTGTTTGGATGCATTTTTGCCACTTTTGAAAGAAAAAAAATAATGATCTGAGGGTTTTCACAATTTATTTCTCATTATTGATGGGACTGACAGCCAAGAGTTGTGTTTTTTATTTGTAAATTGTATATTGATCCTATCAAACCAAAAGATTGATTGATTGACCAAGTCTTTTTTGGTATGTGTCGATTTCTGTGTTTGTTTGTCTTTTTTGACAGTGTCCTAAAGCATCCTTGGGGAAGTCAAGTGCTCTTTTACACATTAGAAAATACTGTCCCAATATCAATTTTATAGAATCGGCTTCTATATTTTATAGTGCAAGATTAACGCCTACGTGATCATTTTTACACTGTATCTGTACACTGTACACTGCTTTGTTACATCGAATCATATCATGGCCTGTGTATGACAACGAGACCAACAACTTCTTCGTGGTGGCCTCGCACATTTACACATGACTTTGGGCTTTTGGGCCAAATACTTGAATGCAAAGTTGGTATACCCATTTGGTACACCTTCTGCTTCAAGCTTTGCAACCAGCAGCAGACTAGCCATTAGTGAGAGTGGCATATGAAGTCTCCGGAGAAGATGAACAGAAGTGCCAATAGTCCCAGTATCCTTGCATACTGATTCCGCTCCAGTAACTGTACCGGACTCCGAATAGGAAGAGACTCAGTTACAGTTAGGAAGATAACAGAAAAGGAAATTAATTGTGTTTTCTTACTTGCGGGCTCCCGCTACCGTTATCGAACATAATTTACTATAACGCGACCTACATTCAGAAAGCAAATGGCGGTGAATATGCATTCTCATGTCTTACTTAGCAACTCTAGATAAGATGCATTTTGGGAGCTGTCTTGTCTCTTTTACATTTTTGAAATGGACTTGTCAAGCAAAAGAAAAACAAATCACCAATTGGCTCAAATGAAGCTATTAACTGTCTTTAGAATGAAGTGACTTATATTATACGGTATGATGCAGTAATTCAAAGTATTTTGTTCCACGAGTACATTTCAATTATGTGACTTATTTTCATGCCCGTTTATGACCTTGTATAAATGTTTTTATTACACATTATTAGAGCTCTCTAGATATGACACAACACCCCTATGGTCACCTTTAATACCCAATATAGTAGCTATAATAACAGAAAATAAGTCATTTATAACATAAAATCAGACACACGCTCGTGTTCTGGATGTGTGGACAGGAAGCTGAGTTTTAGCTCAATTACGGCCACACCAGTAGACTGTGCTATTATGATTATGTTATTATTAATTGTTCCTTTAGTGGGATAATTAAAAACTGCAATAAAACCTGTTCCGGCAATCAAGTTTAGTGCGTGTGTGCCCCACCGAATATTACAGCACAGTTCCTAGTGACCCTTAGTGAGGAGTGTGGATTATACATTTTAACAACGTTTCATATTTGCATTTCAATTCATTTAGCCATTCGTATGCTTCAAAAGGCGACATTTATTCGTTTTACTAATAAGCCGTATTCAAACTCAGAACAGCAGGATTCATAACTATATTTTGGAAAAACTGCACAATTTGAACTGCGATGCCGGGAGGGACTCCTGTAACGCGTATATGTCGTACGTAAGGGAGGTCCAACTCAACAACAATCTACAGAACATTTAGACTGTACGTACAAATCTGCCATGTGTGCAAGTTGCAGTTTGTCTTCCCGCCCCTGCCCTCTCAGCACAAGTGTGACCGCTGACTTGACGGTGTGCACTGAGTTGGAAACGATCACACACGGCCCGTGGGTATGCAGACATGACTTGTTCTCGCCCCATTTTCTACTCAGTGTCTGCTTCAGCTCTCATCTGGATCGCTTATGGTGAAGGCGAGGAAGGTGACAACCTCCGATATGACAAGAAACAAGTTTGTGGGTCAAAAAATACCAAAAAACAAACAAAAAAAAATACACAGGGCATAGAAAAGCTACCCTTCTCTGTAATTCCCTTCAAAACAACTTTTGACTCAGTTATCACACATTTTTCATAAATAATTGATGGCTTTTTGCCTACCCAATACTCTTGCTTTTTATTTTTATTTTTTTATTTTAAAGCTCTCTTCATTTCTTTTGAAGAATTTCACAAGTCTGTGACTCACTCCTATTAAATTTTGCCCATTTTGCCTTGCCTTTCAACCATCAAACAAACACCACCAAGTTGTCTTTTGCTCCTTGATTTTTAGATTAGAAGATCTACTTAGTAGGGATTTTTAGCGCTAAACTTTGTCACGTTAAAACAGGATTATCATTGCACTCGTGTGACAAATACTTCTACTTACTTATCTGTGCTTGGAAAACACGTGTCATTATTTAAGGCGAGGTGGGGGGGGCGGAACTACAGCCCGGGGGCCACATCCGTTTGTTGAATTAGGACCTCCGGATGCCTCCAAAGTGTTTAATATAAACTTTTAACATACAAGCTGGCAACATGACTTGCAAGAGTCAATCAGAGACAACCTTTTGAGGATTTATTCAGCTTTTCAAATGCAACGATCCAGACAAGCACCTCTCCACGGTGCCAAACACAAGTTTACCTCCTAAATGCACTGTCTAGGAAGTAAAAATGGAGCGACGTTCACAGACGCTTAAATATTATCTGTATGTTACACATCCTTTATTCATATATTCCGGGTGTCTTATTCAGTTAAAAGGAAAAAAACCCTGTAAAATTCAATTTTGTTATTTGATGTGGTCTGATGTTTAAAGGGCTCCTGAGAAAATAGACACAAGAACATATAGCAGATTGTATGACACTTTTTAAAGTAAAATAAGACAAATAATTCCAGGTAGACTGAATTATAAATATTAAATATCGTGCATGTATCACATATTGTAAATAGTCTGGCCCCCTGGCCAGTTTTGTTAACTCAAAGCGGCCCGCATGTCAAAAAGGGGATTTGCACTACTTATTTTGTATTATTAATTGCACTGAAGGTTAAGACTTGTGTTTTGGTAGCAGTCAATAGCAAAACTTAGTTTGGTTCCAAAAGAGTTCCCAAGAATTTACAAGGGCAAATTTAACTGCTATAAAAATATAGATATACAATATAGAATGTAAAATATTGATCCCATCAAACAAAACATTAATCATACATTTTTTTGGACTGTGTCTAAACAATGTATACATTCATTTTCTATGCCGCCTATCCTCGTTAGGGTCGCGGGTATGCTGGAGCCTACCCCAGCTGGCTTTGGGCGAGAGGCGGGGTACAGCCTGGACTGGTCGCCAGTCAATAGCAGGGCACATATGGACAAACTTCCACACTCACATTCATATCTAGGGACAATTTAGAGTCCAATATACACACCTGACATGTTATTCTGTTGCATGCTCGGGAATATGATGTGCTCTTTTACACATGAGAAAAAAGTGTAAGAATAGCACTTTCATCTTTATTTTACAATTTAAGATTAACATCTACGTCAACAAACATTTGCAGAACAATTGAATCAAATCCGCCCGTATCGAGTCACATCGTTCTATAATGTATCAAATCGCATCGAAGCGTTCTGTTTCTAAAATAAATCGCTAAAATTGCATCGTAACCTGTGTATCTCCATTCCGATCAAATCGTCTATTTATTTACATCCCTACTGCTTAGCAAAACTAGCTTCCTGTAAACTGATCCTGGCAGCTATTGCTGATGATTGGAAATTACTGGTAACATGTGCCCCTGCGATTGACTGGCGACCAGTCCAGGGTGTACCCCGCCTCTCGCCCAAAGCCAGCTGGGATAGGCTCCAGCATCCCCTGACCCTAATGAGGATAAGCGGTGCAGAAAATGAATGAATGAATGAATGGTAACATGTGCAATCGATGGATATGTTTTCTATGTAAAGTGGGTAGCGTATGCCCCAGTTCATTTCCGGTTAATGCTGAAAATGTACCCCTAGTTTGGCGTACAATATGCCGTCCCTTTTTTAGTATTATTAATAAGCTGCATGAGTGCAACTGTGTTTTTAATATATTTTTTTATGACAAAACATTCTTGTTAGCAGCCTGCTAAAACGTGAAAACAGGAACCGGAGGTCAGCTCTGTTGCCCGTCTTTGTGTTAATACAAAACACAATTTTATAGCTTGGCTATTGTAGTTTTAGATGCATAAAACAATTTAAAATGCATACAAGTGACAAATGAAAAAGCCAATTTAGACTGCACTTTTGTATTTGTTCTGCTGTGGACCCTAAGGGTAGCAAACTGACACGTTAAACACACACACACACACACAAAACACAATTACTTCCAAATTTGCAAGGCCGCAAAAGCTTTGCTACAATGTGGAAAAGCACGGATTTATGCAAAGGCTCGTTATGGCAGGAGATTTGACACACTGTGATTCATCAGTTTTGTTTGACTTTTCTCTCCACAAAGGTTCACCTCCCTGCAAGCATGATGAAAGCTTAGCGCTTTGTAAACCGTTGTTGATGCCCTCATAAAACGCGTGCGCGACTTAGAAGCAAACCGCAAAGCAGTGTTTTGTTGTCGATGGCGGGAAAGCTTGATTTGTACTTGATTGAGTGAGTGAGTGGTGCATGCTGCAGATGGGGATGGGGGAAGGGGAAGAAGACAAAGGAAGATGCCGTCAAAAAGTGAGCAAGGACAAAGTGGCAGGAGGTGAACATCGAGAGCGGCAGGGGCTGCCGTTAGTTAGTTCTGACAGCTCTGTTACACCCTGCTCATGAGGGACCCACGGCAAGCGGGCTGAGCGATACACTCCTGTGTGCCGGTGTGTAAGAGTGAGGAAGAAAAAAGAGACATTAGACGAGTTCAAGACAGAAGATGGGGGTGTATTTAAGGTGCTTCCCTGCTGTTATAATGGCCGGTGGCAGAAAGACGCTGCAGCTCTAGCGTCTGCAGAACATCTTGCACACAACACAACGCATTCCTAAATTCATCCAAATCACAAATTCATGCACTTTGCATCAAACCTGCTCAGGGTGACCCTCACCTCTGTGGGAGAGGTTGCCGTTGCTCTCCTTTTGAATGCTGCTGGGAGCCACTGGGCCCAGTAAGGGTGCGCGAGTGGGTGTCGATGTCTGACTGGTGCTGCTGAAACTGGTGGTCTGTGTACTTGTGGAAGCGGTCCTGTGGTTCTGGGCGGGTTGGGTCGGCTCCGGATGCCTGGTTGTGGTTGCGAGTGTGGTGGAAGCAGAAGCAGTGGTGCTGGTGGTAGTGGTTGTTGGAACTTCTGTTGTAGGACCACTTGTTTGTTTTGCTGTTGTGCTAGCTGTGATGGTTGTGGTCGCTGTCGTAGTGGTGGTGGTGGTGGAGGTTGGAACTGCTGTTGTGGTTGTTCTTGCTCGGACTGCTCAGCAGAAAAAGACGTTAGAAGTACTCGTTACCACCACAATCAGCGTGCACTCTTCTGAATGGAAACACACATAGGAACAACAGGGAATTCCTATATCCCCGCTTCCCATGGGATTTCAGTTCCATGCTTACCGGCGAATGGCTCAGCTCGCGTCTGTTCTGTTCCAATTTCAGATCAAATTGGTAATTTGTCAAGAACTTATGCATGTTTATCTCAAGAAAGCCAACATACATTTACAGTTACCAACATTCTACAACCCAGCCCCATTTTCATAGCTTTGGAATGCCCCAAGGAAGTGTCAAACCTTTAAGCAGTTGCGTTAATGAGTTTAATTCTATAGTTTTTTTATGTTGAGAGTTATTTATGTCCCTTTATATCAAACCTGGGGGGAAACAATATTTAGTTGAAAGAATCCTGGTACAGTATAATGTTAATTTGTTAGTATAATTCTTCATTGGACCCAAATCCCTCAAAAATACAAACGATACCTCGGCACCCTCTCCTTTGAGCAGCACAAACAGCTTGTTTCCCATCAAAGAACGTCTTTGTCGTCTCTCTTTCTGCTGCTGAAACCTGTATTAGCACCCAATTTGATAACATCATTTTCTGCAGACTTCCACGCAAAACCCTCAACAAACTTCAGTATATTCAGTACTGGACTGCCCACTCACACTCACTCCTGGGACCAAATCAGCCCCGTCCTCCAAAACAAAACCTCCACTGGCTTCCAGTCCGATATCATGTACAGTTGTATACTTTTGACCCCTATTTGACCTCCGCCCGTGAGACTACGGATGGAAATGAGCCTCTGGCTACAATCCGGCGTGTTTACGTTCAAGTGTAAAATCATGTCTGTTCCTTAACATGCATCGTCCACTTTGCTACTCTGATGCCAAGCACTGAACCCGGGGCAAAAAAACTTTCAGTTTCAGCTTCCCCCTCCCTCTGGAACTCCGGCCCCCTCCTGTAACTGCATTGACCCGCGCTAAAACCCACCTCTTTAATCTGGCTTTTAATGTTTAATGCTTACATCTTACATAAAATAGCGTACATCTGTAAATAAAATGCATTAATATTATTATTACGATGACTTACCTGTGGCACAGCGCCTCATATCAGGTCCCAGCTCCATACCATCGGGACAGGCACAGGTATATTTAGGGGAGTGGTCTGTGATCTGAGGTGCTTTTAAACAGAGGTACTCACAGCCACCATTGGGCAGACTGCCCATGTTGCAGGTGTCGGGAGCTAGAACACAAAAAAAATAGCATTTTATGATACGCGTACAACACAAGAAACATAATACAGTACATAAGGTGGATCATTTGTGGTCCCGTTCTGGTCTTGTTACATCTCGTGTGCTTTGGAGTCGCGCGCCCTCAACATTAGTGACGTGCAATACCAGATTTATTTTCTGACTTGACTCTTCAACATTTGAAAAGGACAACTTTTGTTATGTTCCGCAGCACAGGAGGCGTCACTTCCTGTCCCACACTCTTATTTTGGCAGGCTGCACTCCCTGCTGGTGCCGAGCTCCAGCTGCTTCCCTCCAGGTGGATTGGGCACAGCTGGGCCAAATCTCAATTAGTTGGATTTATAAGCCCAGCACCGTCACAACGACGGTTCATAACCTAAGATACCTCCCTGGACCTGGTGGGTTCTGTAACTTAGATCCATTAGATTTCCATGTACTGTCACAGAGCCTTTTCCCTTGGTCGCTTTTGGTTTGTGTCCTGTGTTATTTTGAGTTCCTGAGTACCTGTTTTGTTCATTAAATACCTTTTTTGTACCCACCCACTTTTTGTCTCTTCGTCCCGGTGGTCAATTTATTCTCCTTCTCCACAAAAAGCAACAACTTTAGTGATTTTAGTTTGCGAGATGAGAAGGAGGACATCAATTAATGACTTTTCTGGCAGGCTAGTGTTTACCCAGCCGTATTACAAGCGCTTTTCAGTTTATTCAATTAAAAGTTTGAAAAAATCTTTCTGTGTAACATATTTGTACTTGTTCTTGCTCTATGTGACATCAATACCAGTAAGATCTATAAACTGGAAATTACAGTAATATCTATTCACAAACCAAAATTGTTGACTATAATAATGACATTTTTACATTTTCAGTCCCTGTCTGTAATTTGTGGAGCAAAATAAAATCTTACAACGGTGTTTGGCATATGAACGCATGGCTTTAAAAATACCGTCGAGCAAATTTCCCATCAGAAAGCTACATTAACAATTGAACAACAGCCCTACTTTTGGTCTGTACTATCAGCATTAATGTATAATTGGAAACACCAGAGACGTAGTGTGGAAGAGTGAATGCCAAGGAACCAGGGAGGAATAAATGATGTTGAGAATATTTGTGCAGGTAATTTTTTTGTCTCAATTATAATTTAATGTCACAATTCACACAAATCAGTGGACAAGCATACATGTTTTAATTGTTGTGTTCAGTTGTGTGGTAATGATTTCACTACTGTTTGTTTGCAGCTATGTAGCTGGCCACTCCATGGCTTGAGATACAGTATCTGTCACTGACTTTGTTCCTAATAAAAAGAAGCAGAAAAAAAAGACCACAATATTGACATCTACAGTCAGGAAAAAAAAAAAAAAAACCCTCATACTTTTTATGCAGTCTCTAAATCCCAGTTTGGCTTGCTGATACAAGATGAAATTTAATGGACCGATTGCTAGATTGAGCTATTAAGATTGGGCTGTCAAAACTTTTGCTTAAAATTTCTAGACCGAAATAAAATATTCACATCTCTAACCCAAGACTCAAGTGCGCAGAAAAGACTGAGTTGCTCATGTCATGTGGAGATGTACTAGAAATAGGTCAGGTTGTGGTCGTTTCTGCCTGCTATGTGCAGTTTTAGGGAGCAGTGCATCAGAGAATTCACGTGATGTACTGGGAGAAAGCAACATCAGTCACGCAACATGGGAGTATTTCAGCAACTGCAGACTTCTGCCTTTCCCGTACAAGTCCACAAAATAGTACGGAAAACAAGAAAATAATTTGTCAAATTCATTCAGTGGTGTCACAGCAAAAGAAGCATGATTGCGCAAGATGTGACCTACTGTATGTTTGGAAGATGAGATGCTGCCCATATGGGTATCGGTTGATATCAGTAAGGATCAGTATATTGTGTATTGTGTATATCTACTGAGAATTTCTAATTACAACATGCTATGGAAATATGGGAATCTTTCGTTTCATTCTCAAACAGAAAATTAAAATGTGGAACATCAACTTCAAAGCAAAATTGTCGTTTTGTGAGAAATCGTAGTATCGATGTCAAGTTAAAAGCAGGAGCCAACTGAGTGCATTGTTTGAACATTTATTATGACATCATGGCTGGACATTCCAATCATTCAATGACTTACTACTGCAAATTTGGTTCAGGGTCACGTCATTTTGCAAATGATTTACGGCTAAATGAAGACCGGATTTAGTTCAGAATACCTTCAGTGGGATTATGAAGTTAATTTAGTCTTGTTGGACATAATAGTATCTTGGCATGCATGTTTAATTGCTGTGATATGTCTTTCAGCAGACATCTCTGCCTTCTAATGAGACAATGCAATTAATTCCCCACCGCTTTGAGCTTTGATTGAGGGCAGGAAACGAGGCGAGAAAATATAAATGCTAATTGTCACATGCCGCAGTGCAAAAGACCCTGATGATACACACCCGGATGTTTGTAATGGACCCGCACATTTGCTCATATACAACAGTCCAAAAAAGACTTCTTTTAATATGTGGCTACAGTTTACACAATTTATTGTGAATAAATTATGTAATTACAGTGTCTGAGGAATTAACTAATCAATTGGATTAAATTAATTTGGTTTTATGTTTCGGTTTGAATCAGGTCTTCTGGAACAGATTAAGGTCCACTGTGTATCATATATTAATTAAGCCTGGATATGAGCAAAGTAACATGTCAAGCAAAAAAGGATTTGGTCCCGGCAAACATAATACGTGCTGCATGTTGGGAAAGACAAATACAATATGTCCAGTGGCGATTGCCCTAAAACTGCAAGGGAAGATAAGCTTTGACTAAAATGTCCAAAAAAAGTGGTGATATACAGTATGTGCTTCTGTGTGTACATTTAATTGACTAAATATGCGCTAGAACACCTTCATTTTTCATTCAGAATCACTTATCACAGTTAATTGACGCGGCATCCTTATCATTCCTTCCCGCAGAGTCACGGCATTTTAATAAAGCCAATTTTTTCCCCACAGTTGGACGCTGAGCGTCTACTGACTTCAACAGAGTGGGTTGTTCTACTGTGCAAAACCAGATGGTGATAAGACAAATGCTGGGCTTTGTCCCACCCATCGCACACTGAGGCCTCTGGGAGTTTATGGTCCCTGGACTGGACCGGACGCTCGACCTCTGCATGATGATTTGATGATCTGACTGAGGCGGAATCCCTTTTTGACTGCCAGTAGGATGAGCAAACCAGCAATCTTGAAGTACAGTGGAACCTCAAGATACAGAATTCATCGGTTCCGGCGGGGCTTTTGTATCGTATAATTTTCGTATGAGACAAGATGTCCTATTAATGGCGTAATTTGTTCTGGTTTTGAACTGATCCGAATACCGATCCCCAGCAACTTTGTCTTTGTTAAAAATGACTAGGAAGAGAGGGTAGAATTTACATGGAAATATATTTATGATGAAGCTTGGGAAAAAATGAGCTTCCCCTCTTTGAATGACCAGCAGCCGCCACTGCAGATATATATAAATGTATGCAGCAAAGCATAAATGTATGGCTGCCCTACCTTTGGGCTGCCTCCGTTCATGGAACACCACCAGGTCCAGAGGGTTATTGAGGTGCTCAGCTACCTTCGCCACATCATTCCCTGTCAGGCGGTTGGCACTGTATATTGCTTCATCCTCCAGGTCGGTCCAGTATATGCGATCCTAGACAAAAGTTACAAAATCGCACTTAAAAAATGTTCCTCTGAGATTTCCATGTCCTTTCCAACTCAGATGGAGAGGAAAGATAACCACACAGTAATGACTGAATTGTGAAAATCAACCTGTCTTACAGTCTTCGTGCTATTTGTAAAATGTAATGACTTGCTGGGGTCCAAAACATAGATGTGTGTGTAAAAGTATACTCTAGTATGCATCTAATGTGGTTTGGTCACAGCTACAATCTAATCTTTATTTCTTCTGCATATCTGTGTACTTAAGCTTTCTGATCTGCTTTCAAATTCTACCCTTTTCAGATTCGGATCACCTGTACTCACATGACAATAAATATCCGTAATGTTGATATGAAGACTCAAACGTTTTGCGTTGTCTCCGTGGACCACTTTCTCCGCCTCCGTCAGCCAAAATTAACCAATGTTCTTCTTTTACCAGTGCGTGAATCGGCCGCGCGTTGCTACCTTGAAAGCTGCAAATGTCAGTGTAACACTGAGCAGGTTCAAATCCCCACAACATTTCAGTTCATAAAGATTTACTCAGTTTAGTTCGTCTGCGGTTGCCAAAGTGATGAAAAATTCTTCTTTGGCTAAACGAAACTGAACCGTGATGTTGAATTGATTTGACTACCTTTCAGTACATAATTTCCAATTTCCTGCATGCATTTCATGCATTTTAGTGATTTTTAATTCACACAAAGACATTTTGATGAATTTTAATATTAACACATATTAGTGCTGATTTATTATATTTGCATGTATTTATTTATTATACTGACTATAATGCATGAAGGGGAGAATTACATTTACGTTCTACTTTATATATATCGTGTTGCTCACCACACCAAATCAGACCACGCACAAGCAGGCATTGGGGTTTGCCCAAGGATTTTCTGAAGCTGTGATGGCATTTAAATTGCACTTTGTTTACAAAGCACATCTCCACTCGTGCTTATTTGTCATCCAATACAAGCGTCACAGAACACTTATAAAAATACTAAGAGGTGAAGCAAATACTGTATTCTTCGGTGAGCTACAGCTGGACACAATACAATTCAGACGCTCATCTAGCGTTCTGAAGACAACCCATACGTATTATAATCGCCGCCAGAGAGGCGATTTGTGTAAAAGACACCACAAAGCCGAATGAGATTGAAATGTCAGCAATCTTACACACTGGCTCCGCCTGGGATGAGCTCCCCTGGTGCAAGCCTCGAGTTCATGCACAAAAAAGTGAGTATTTGTGCCCATGTATGCTGAGGTTTTTTGACAGTCCAACACTGTACTTCCCCATAGGAGCTTAATTTGGAATCGTCTTCCCCCCCCCCCCTCTCCTCAACCCCTATTGGTCCCTTTCCTCTCCGTCCTCCCATTGCCCAGTCACCCTGTCCTGTTGTATAGTAAGTTGCATGTATGGATGGATGATTAGACAACGTTGCTTGTACCTCTGTATGATGAGTAAAGACTATTCTGGACTGAAAAAGGGAACATTAGCACAAGTGCAAAACGATTTATTTCTTTAGATTAGAGTTTGTGGACTACAATGGCTTGGTACTAGTGTGTAATACTAAAATGTTAACCTAATAAACTCATGCATCAAACCAGTGACTTTATTTGCCCCTCTCTTCTTGTGAATGTTTATTCCTGTTCTTTATTTCTACTGCTCTCTTCATCTGTTGTTCCCTTCTCATCTTTACATATAATCAGATAGGAGATCAAAAGCAATTCGATGACTGAAGATGAGACAGGAAAAAACATTGCTCTACATGCTTCTATCTTTATTTCCTCCAGGGCTTGGTATGGGGGCAGGGAAGGACGTAGCCTGCACAGGTTAATATTACTGTGTGTGAGTTGGTCCAGAACGAGGCATGCTTAGACCATAGAAACTGTTATTAGAAACCATACCAAAACCATAAGTTAAGGTTTAGTGATTGTATCGTACTTACTTCTCCTACATTCATTATACATGAATTATGAATTATGCCAGGTTTTTAGTCACATAATTCAGTGAGTTCCTTTTCTTTTTAATCGTGTGGGAACAATCAGTAGTGTAGTAGTTCTGGTAGCTGACATTTGTGCAGCTAGTACGGACACAGCACACAAACAGGCTGGAAATCATGAATCGAGATAATCGAGATACAGATTGGCGTGTGCTCACTGGCAGCCTGAGCAGGAAAAGGGGTCTACATTAATGAAATGCATGGATGACTTATCTTGAAGATCCTGAGTCTGATTTAGTATTGCTACAACTAGGCTAAAAGTGTCAGCATTTTATCTAGGATGAGGCCCGGCATCATCCGAGCTTCGGTCTATCGGAGCAGCAATTGCATGCTGAAAGATTTTAATTTAGTTTACATGTTCAGCAGAACAGATCACACACAAAAAACACTGATTGTGATTAATCATCAGGCATGAACTTGGTTGCCTGCAACAACGGTCTCTCCCAAAGTCTCTCCCAGCCAAACACACACTCAGCTGGACATGATGGATGCCACCCCTTTTGTTTCAATTTTCACCACGTACTTCTCGCTGATCTCATTTCACCCCCTCCATCTCCACCACGTTCTCTGCAGGATTCCTTCTACACCTTGCACATCATCCATATATATTTCATTGGCTCTTTCTCCGTGTTAGTTTTCATTGATTCTTCTGCTCGAGCTCTCCTCTTGTTGGCCCTTAAAAGGTACTTTCGTGTCTGAATTTGTCTCGGGCTATATTTGTTTCGAGCATCTATATCACGTCATCAGCAGATTGACGCGTCATCTTATCTACTTGCATCATTTCTAGGACCACCCTCCTTTTTTACTTTTGTAAATGTGTTAGCCTGGTATCATCATACAATCTGTTGAGTCCTAGTCCTATTTGTGTAGACTACAAACAACAGTTTACCAAATTGATAGCCTCATTTGTACAAAAACACAAAAATTGACAAAAAAGTCAAATTTTAAAGCTGAGCCACACTCAAAACATGCTCATTTTCACTAAGCATGCACGTACGCAGTAGGCAATCACCTATTCCTCCTTTTAAGCCTTAGAAAACCCCCCACCAAAAACACTAACAATTCTCCATTTAATCTATTTCCATATATGCAAGAATAATAATAATGGTAATATATTATACAAAAACAGTATTTAATGCATACATTCTGTCTATAGCAACGTTGGTATTGTGGGAGCCAACAGCAAGGAAATTGTAGCGCTATGCCACAGTGAGCCTCAGGCCACTACCAGGAGGAAACTCTAGCTACAGGAACTGCTGCTGGATAGTCTTTGAGTTTGGACTTGTTAACAAGAACTCAGTGGTTCCCAAACTTTTTTTTTGCAGAGCCCCCCCCTTTTGGAGACAAAATAAGGCTTGTTTGCCAAAAAATAAATCCATAAACAAAGCGCTTTGTTATTAAAGCCACAGGGTTCTGAGGGAGAGGAAAAAGTAGCGGCTTGTAGTCTGAAGAATATGGTAATAATAAAAAGTGTTCAGGGTAACGCCGGGCCCCCCCTATGGTGGCGCGCCCCCACTTTGAAAACCACGGCACATGTGTATAGTAGAAGATTGTGGAAATAAGCTGAGAAGTTGATCAACTTTGAAATGTAACACATTACGAAATAAAAATCTGGACTGAGTGAAGCGGCGGTTACTGGTTCTCAACTTAGACCCGATGACATCGCAAGGACAACTCCAAGTCTCGAGAGCACTCAGCATTTTGTAACCTGAAGTCAAACTGGATTTAATGGGCAGCAGTTGGGTGCTGAAAGATAGCGCCATCCCATCAGTCGGCATCCAAGTGAGAGCGGACATTGAAATTGTGTCCGTGAAGCGTACGTTGCGTGGACCCAAAAAAAAAATTAAAAAACAAGGGGGGGAGTAAGCGTAAAAAGTCGTCATCGGCTCTCATAAAGTCTGCCACGATAAGCGGTAGCAAACACGCTCTCCGTGCCGTTGATGTTGAGAAGAAGCATTTGTTGCTGTGGGCATTGTGAAATCAAAGTGGCCAGGAAAGAAGTTCAGGCAACGCTACAAATGAGCACATAGGGCAAAATTCTGTAAGTATTGCAAGTTATAACAAATGTTAGCGATTCATAATAAATAAATGTCACTACATGGTTGGGCCGCACGGTGGTTGAGTGGGTAGCACAATGGCCTCACAGTCAGAAGGTTGAGAGTTCGAATCTCGAGCGTCTCTGCATGTTCTCCCCGTGCATGTGTGGGTTTTCTCCGGCTACTCCGATTTCCTCCCACATTCCAAAAAAACATGCATGTTAGGTTAATTGGCCGCTCTAAATTGTCCACGAGTATGAATGTTTGTTTGTCTATATGTAGATTGACTGGCGACCGGTCCAGGGGGTACCCCGCCTCTCGCCCAAAGTCGGCTGGGATAGGCTCCAGCATGCCCGTGACCCTAATGAGAATAAGCGGTACAGAAAATGAACGAATGAATACTACATGGTTGCAGCATGTACATACAATGAAGATTTTTAAAGTAAATCCTGTAACATACATTATTCGCCTGTGAAAGTTTTTCCAAATCTAGAATGCAGGGAAACAATAAGCAATAAAGATTTTGATGACATTTTAAGTTACACCTAAGGCAACTATCATTGGATTTCAAAAGTTGCTGTACTCTGGATATTATCGGTGTAGTAGAAATGGTGTGCGTATTTTGCAAACAGCACATTGTCAATGATTTCCCCTGAAAATCATCCAGCATTTGTTTTATAATCATCATACCTCAATGACGTAACAAACACAAACTATGGGATTTCCATTTCTCTTACAACTAACACGTTCAAAATACACATAAAATAGAAGATCTTTGTAAAGATCCGTACCTCAAAGACTGTGAGGGCAAAGGGGTGTCCCAAGTGGTGCTGGGAAGACAACAGAACTCTGCGGTTGTCGCCATTGAAATCCACACTGGACAGCAGGTGCAGCTTGGAGTCCACCCAGTAGAGACGTCTATTGGACAAGTCTAGGAATATGGAAAGAGGGAAAAAAGAGCAATTCAATAGAGCAGTGGTTCCCTAACTTTTTACAGTCACGTACCCCTTCAGACATTTGACCCGAAGCCATGTACCCCCTACTCCTGCACATTTAAAAAACATGAACCATTACATTAATTTGCGTGAAATATTGAACATAATTCATTGATAAATGTTATTGTAATCAAAATTTTGAGTCAAAATGTTGTAATTTGCATAGTGACATTTAGATAAAGTTTCACATGAAGCACTGATGAATAGATAAGTTTTGCTTATTGTTTATTTCAGTCTGGTGTTGGCATTCTTCCATTTGAATAGCTTGCGTTTGAGTATCACATTTTTGTCCACACACAAATCTGCACATGAATGTGCTACCAAACCGAAAGAGAAAGTTTAACAATTACAATATCAGGAGTACAAAATAGTGGCTGAGGAGATGGCCTGATGAAAACAAGAGAGAAAAAACACTCGCAAAGATCATGTCCCTCATACAGAGGGTTGCGTGAAGAAAGGCACCCGACGTCAAACTTTTGCAACTTTTGAAACAACTGGAATACCCTGGGATATACACACCCCACTTTGAGAACCAAGGTAATAAATGATATGCAAGGAGAAATAAACAACGAGGAAAGGGAAGAAGGTCATTCCAATGGAAGAAAAAATCTCATAGGGTGAGAGGTTTATGAATGCAACGGCCAAGTAGAACACCGTCAATCTTGCTAAAAGCTCAGGCCCATGCGCTAAGAAAACACTGATGTGATTACAATACTGTAACGGCGCTTGACCTCTCTGTTAGTGGGGGACATACAATATGTGTACTTTACGAGCCAACTAAGTAGGCCTGCTGGATGTTTGGGGACATCCATTCTTACATTTTCAGAACAATTTACTTAGTAGTACTGTTTGTACTGCTTTGGTAAACTTGACATTAAAGAGAATTGTTTCTACTTCACAGAATAATCTCAGTGCTGGTGTGCTTTTTCGACAGGATTGAAATGTCAGTTTAAGATGTAAGACATACCAGACACTGTAGGTGAAGGGAACAAACCTGAGCCAACACTAATAAATGTGATCACATACAATACAGTCCAATGGGCTCGGGCTATTTATTATGTTGTCTTGATTTAATACAACACACACCGTACATACAAAGAAAAGCAGACTGCTCGGAAAAAGGTCATTTAAAAATATGGCATAATTATGGTGATACCATTTACAGAACATACTGTTTAAATGTCACACTTACTGTCCAAAGCAATACTGCACAATCTAATGATTCAATACAAGCTGTGTATCAATTTAATGTCCATACAACGGAAATATTTATAATGAAATCTAAAAGAATTTGAACCCCTGCTGTCAAATTTAACATATTTTCTGACCCCTTTCATGTGTACTTGATGCTATAGGAATTCCTAATATCTAAAACATTTTGACTTAAATACCGCAGACCCAATTCATGTTAAAAGTTTACAAAAAATGAACAGTAACAAGATCAAATCAGGCCACTGTGTTTCTAAAACCAGTATAAATAATTGGTTCACCTTTATCATAATGATAACAATATTGTTATTAGTGTTAATTAAGCCTTGGTGTCAAAGATTCCTTTGTAAGCACCTGAAGACACATGTTCATCTGTGTGGTCAACAAACTCCATGACACTGGTTTTTTTGCATCTCTTGACGAAGTGAATGGACCTAAATATTTGTCAATTTGCTATTTGGATCAGCAGCAGCACTTACTTGTACTTAGATTGTCCTGAGCAAAGTGAGTGATTTACTTGGTGAGTAAAAGTAATGTCAGAGTTGTAAATTCGCTACCCGTATTGCGTTATTATCTTTATTGCCTGGCCTCTAAGTTGGTATCCATAGTTATGACATTTTACATACACTATAACTCAATTATTTTATTGCAAAATAAATTTCATGGCCGCCCAACCATTGGCTCATGGGTCCCAAGAAGACCCGTGTTTAGGAATCCCTGCTGGAAAAGAACCGAGGCTCTACAAGTCCTCAGTACAATGCTGTCATTCAACACAAAGGCAAAGTTGCAACATAAACAATATTAACCATATATGTTTAATTAATATCTAATTAAAAACAGTTGTACTCCAAGCTGAGCATTATCCTTGCAAAGGTGCAATTTGTGACCCCACTTGTAACGTCATCCTCATTAGATCACGATCGGTGGCTTTGTCCTTGCCGACCTTTACCGTCTTCGTAAGTTCCCTTTTCTGTATGAAATCGGAGACTGTGGAAAAAACCATCCACCCCAATTCCCAGGCCTGTCCAGTGCAAGTCAGGCCAACTTCCAGCAGCTCAGAAACAGAATTTGTTTTCATAAACATGTTGTGACCTCTCAATTCCACAGAGTGTGGCAACTCAATGACTCTGCTTCTCCACAGGCAAGGGCAGTGGAGAAAAATTGGCTGCTGCTGCGAAGGGAGTTGAGAGCGATAATGGGAGGTATCGACAGAACTGTGCGTCTGGCTTATTAATTCAATGGCCCATATTTGTTGGCTTGATAGATGAGAGGCAGACACAAAGTGAGCTGTAGCAATAACAGAGGTTTAGAGGTTGCAGTACCACCGTTTTCTTCTGAAGGAATTAGAGCCTCTAGTGGTGTTGACTGTCCTTGCAAAATATTGACAAAAAACTGCCTCATTGTAACAACCCAGCACAAACATATTCCGCCACACGCTCACATTCTTGGTTAGGGTCACAATTGAGCCTAACCGAATGGCTCAGGGTTCCAAATGACTTTTGGTGAACAGCGGAGAACACCACGGACTAGTTACCAGTTAACAGGGCACAGCTAGACAAAACCATTGACACACACATTCTCTCTCCCTTATGGGCAATCTCCAGATAGCCTAACATGGAACTTTGGAATGTGTGGTGACGCCGGAGGACCAAAGAAATTGTGCAGAACATTCAACATTCAGTTTTCCGACAGGAAGACCACATGTCTCATGGCTTCTGCAAATCTTTACCTAAGGTTATTCCGTTGGGCCATTCGATGTGTTCCGAAACCAGCACCTGTCGATCCACTCCATTCATCCCAGCTTTTTCAATCTTGGCTTGATCTCCCCAGTCGGACCAATACATAAACCTGTGAAAAGATACCCAGACTCATCAGAGTCCCCTTTGTTGTCCTTTTTTTATTGTGTACACAATCACCATTGACAGCTGTAGCGCTTGATGTGTTACACTGATGGTATTACTTTATTGTACACCGCACAAAGAGCGAGAGACTAATATAATGATATCATTGCAAAAGCTCAGTCACAGAACCCTGTCCATGGGTTCCTGGAATGGCACAATGACAATGTGCTGATACACTAAATAGACAGAAGTATTATGACACCTAACTATTATAGCTTGAGACTGAAAATAGAGGACAACTTGTTCACCTCTGCAGCACCTCCTGGAAGATCTGTGGGAATTGTGTACAAAAGAACATTTGTGAGGTCAGAAGTCAGGGATGTACCATATGTGGTAACCTCTCCCACGTCCCACAGTTCTTCCACACCTTAATCGGTGCAACCGAGACGGACAAAACTTGAAAAGGTTTTATGTTTGCATTGAAGGACTACGCCACTTTCAGTACCCACTGATGCCTAAAGTGCCTTGATTAGCATTTTGTGAAAGAAGGGTACATTTCTAATCATATTTTATCCCTTGTGTATGGTGTCTGCTATGACATCGTTCTCGTCTGTGTATGTCATGGAGAGCGCGGAGTGCTGTCATTTGCATATATTTCATGGTAGTGTGGAGAATAGTTTAACGTCAAAAATATGAATAGTGATTATATTACCATTCTTGGGGGTCTCTAACGGTGGGAGGCTGTTTTATTTTGTTTGATATTATGATTCTTGAACTACAGTTGACCAAACATCCTGTTTTCCCAGGCAATATTACATTATGTTGATTGCTGTGCATTTATAAATCCTAAACTTAGAAAGGCTGACTAGAGATAAGACAAATATTCTTCATAAGATATGGAGTTTTTTGCAGTATTCAAAGTCAAATGAAGACAGCTTCTGAAAATATGCATACTTAAATTCAACTGTTGATGCGTTAGGCATGTTTTTCCCCCGAAGGTGGTGCACACAAAGGACAAATTAGGTATTCATAAATGTGTTTTGGGCATAGCCTAAAATTCAATGACAATACCTGCAGTTCTTACAGAAATGGATAATAGCCAATAGAAGGTAAAACATGGTAACAATAGGAGAACACGGCCACTTTGATGGCTAAAGCACCACGTTACCAACAAAATATAGCAATAACTTCTTACAAAGTAATTTACTAATGGCTTGCAGAAATACTGCAGCTCAGTTTGAACAAAATCTATTTTACACCTCATCAACACAATCCACCTGCACCTCCTTACCCTTGGTGTGGGTCGACCGCGATAGCCCGCGGCTCGCTCAGCTCCGTGACGATGAGCATTTTTCTCTTGCTACCATCTCCTGTGGCCACGGAGATGCTCTTGTTGCCCGAGTCGGTCCAGTAGATGTTCTTATGAACCCAGTCAGCGGCCAGGCCCTCGGGGGAATGCAGCGCCTCTATGAGTGTCACCTGATGCGAAGAGTCATTGGCTTTGTTGATGTAAGCACTGGTAAATGGAAACAAAGACAATGTGCTGCTAAGTATTTGGAAAGTAAATCATGCATGTTTTACGTGCTCGATTCGTTAGTTGGATCTCTGTGTGAGAATGACTGAGTGTGGGTAACATATGACGGAGGACTCGCATTCTCTGCAGATAATGTCAAGGGCACCCAAACCTGGCACCACAATCACAACCTCATCCTTCCCACCGAGCAAGCGCTCACAGAGAGAATGAATCTGTCTGCATTTATCTGCAGCTTTAAATCACCCAAACTCCTTCTCTGTTTTTGTCATTCTGTGCCCTGCGTCTTTTCCATTTCTCCTAATCTTTCTTTCTCCCTTCTACGTGCTCGCTACCTGTCCTTTGCCTTCCTTCCTCAACTCTTTCACTCGTGGCAGGCCTCCAGACAAATCGTATTGCTTCCCTCTCCACATGTGTGCTAGGAAAAAAGGCAATACGAGACATCCTTGTTTAGAGGTCGGTAAGTGAAATGTTTCCCTACACCCCTACTGACTGGCAAATGCGTGCAAGTAGTGAAGGAATGAAAAACGCAGCATTGAAACATGTACATTGAAAGGGAGGAGGTGGTACACAGAGTCGCAGTACTGACACGAAAGCCTAGTACTTTGTGTAATCTTGACCATCACCAACCTAGTGTACATTTACAGTAAACACAGACTATATTAAAACGTTATACGGTGCAGTAGATCACCGCTTTCCACGTGGGTAATGTCCAGCACCACCAGCAAGTAGTCCTTGGTATGCCCATTAAAATGTCTATTTTTGACACATGGCTACTGCTAACATTTGCAATAAAAGTGACTGTTGTTGTTATTAGATTTGATTTGTATGAGTCCGTTGCTTGCTTTGATTTGTATTTGTAGATTTGAAATCTTGATGAAAAACGTTATCGCTGAAGTATTAAGACATGAACATATAACAACTGTGAGCTTTCCAAACAGTGGTACATATGCTGGCCATTGCACGTACAGTCATCCATTCCCATTGATCATGTTTGACTGGTTTCAGACCCGGCCGTGAAGCGATGTTCCACAAAACAGGTTTCCTTATGATACATATCGGATATTTTCATAGTCGGAGCATAACTACCTAGCAAAGCGCCCTAGACATGAAATAATACTGCTATAGTCGCATTTACACTTGTATTACCCAAACGAGTACACAAAAGAGACATTTAAGACAAAAAAAAACTTGTCTCTGATGCATGAATCAGTATGTCTTCTAAATGCCTGATATTTGTATTTTAGTTTAGCCATTTTGTGCATGAAAATGCAAAATTTGAGCCAAAGAGACATTCTACCATTTCAAGTGAAACAGCTTTTGCAATAATATGTTTCATTCAATTTTTCATTTTCATTGCTTCAACCATCTGTAGTGTGTTATTTGTTCGCCCCTGCATGTGCATGTGCTCAGACGCGCCTGAATGGGCCACAACCTGGGTGGAAGTAGCGGGACGGGCCTTTTATCTTCTCAAATGAGCCATATGGTCTCTCTCTAATTTGACTGCCTCAATAATCACTATCATTATTCATCAGCATCCACACGCACACACAAACATAGAAACACGCACACATTCTGTACTGTGTTTCTTGTGAGCGTGTGTGTGTATCTGTGGAGGACAAACAACTCCACCTTTACTGTCGGGTGACAAAAACCTCCAGCCGTGACTGACACAAATACACACCACACCGACTATTCAATAAATAAGCTGAATTGAAAAACCAGTAGTATTATAATTCATTTTCATATTTACTTATAAATGATACCTGAAGGTTGCACACACTACCTTTTGGGTGGAGAATTCAGTATGCAAACTCTGAAGCTGCATGACACATACATTCAATGCAACGTCATTTCAAACATAAAAAAACAACATAAACAAACATCAA
Organism: Oostethus manadensis; assembly: GCA_024372805.1. Lineage (NCBI taxonomy): Eukaryota > Metazoa > Chordata > Actinopteri > Syngnathiformes > Syngnathidae > Oostethus > Oostethus manadensis. The sequence goes on from QODF01000025.1 coordinate 707,915, forward strand.
ATCTGACGTATCATTTGCTTCAGTTGGATCGCAAAATCTGACGTATCATTTGTGCTACGATAAAATCCGACACAAAGCTACAATAAGCTGAACAAACAAAGACTTAAAAATACTGTTTCCCTGCACACCATGCGGGTCTTCACTACTGATTCTGGCACAGTACTTCACGTTATGCTGTATGTCAGGTCTACTTGCACAAAAAAAATGTATTACTGTATTGTAACACAATTTGTAGTACTTTTATGACATGTTACTGGGGAAAGCCTGAGTCCCAGACTGCCTTTTAACAATTCTGTCTCCCTTTGTCCTAAATATGTAAATCAGCCGGCAGCAAATTCAAATTTTTTGGCTGTGGATGGTGGACAGAACAGTATGAGTAACGTCGGAACATGTCAGAGAACATCTGCTTAACTTTCTAATACATCTCCTTAAGCATGAGTAACGTCTTCGTTCAGAACAGCACCTGAGTGATGCCTTAGGTATGAGTAACAAAATGGCTAAAAACATCTGAACAACATCCATCCACATCTGGTTTGTGTCTGATAAAGTTGAGGAATTGGAGCAGCACTTTTTATAGAACCCGGGATATGGCTGTTTCTGGCCACGTTGGCCATTGCCGAGGCGTTTCTCGCCTTTTTCTATAACCTTTACACGCATTTTGGCCGTTATCCGTTCATGTATTTCCTATGCCGCTTATCCTACGTCCGAAAATGTTGTGTTATGTTAGATGTTCATCTTTCCATCGCCATCGGTTTCTACTTTTATGAGGACTGTCTTTGGCCTGAGGTCAGACGCTCGCGTAAAGAATGTTTCTTCTATGCTATTTGGCCGTTTTCTTTTTGGTTTCAGCGTTTGTCCGTATCTAAAGCCAGCCATCAAAAATGTTGAAGTTGATCAATGTCCAGATAAGTCTGTAAACCGGTTTAAAAAAAATCCAAAATCATACGTAATTAACGTGGCAGTGGAACAGGGACTTAAACACTCCTCCTAAGCATAACAGCGGTGTGTGCGTGAATACCTGTATATTTTACGGTGATATAGATCACACCAGAACATCTTATTGATGGCCACATCCACATCCAGTGCCACAGCATTCTTCAGCGTAGGAACCACTTGAGTGTATTCACTCCTCAGCAGGTCAATGCGGCGGATCTCATGACGGTTGGTGAACATTAAGTACGGACTCTTTCCTGATGGAGCACAAAATAACGTATCATCGTCATATGATTAATTAAATGAACTGCAACATATTTACAAACAACACAACATATTTTTATGGATGACCACCAATGTTGTTTGTAAGTAATGCAATATCGTGGCACGGTGGACAAGGGGTTAACGCAGCTGCCTCACAGCAAAAAGTGTCAGCATCTGCGTCCAGCTTGAAGGATTTTGAACAGTCCAGTTTGCATATTCTACCGATGCCCACGACGGTATTTCCCAGCAACTGACATCAAACAACATCAAAATGGCAAACGAGTGTGCTGATTTTAATCTCGATGAGAAAAATAACAAAAGCTAACAGAGAACTTGGTTCTCCTCTTACAACCCTAAACATACAGTATGTATATTTAATGATGAGGCCATTAATAAACCATTACAAGGAAAATATAGTCTTGACGTAAACCCACAGAAGCTTTTGGCACCACCCAAGCTGCAGACTCAATTATTTAGGCAATTACACTGTACTTTAGCAGGAAGATACCATTTCACAAGTAAGGTGGTCCAAACTGAAAGTTAAAAAAAAATCATACAAATGACATTGTTTTCATGTCAAAACGTTAAGTGTCTTTTTGCTGTAATCTTGCACATAATGTGTATTTTAGTGTGTAATAGAGGGGTTTCTGGGTTGCCCTTCTCAGGTACATACTGTACATCATGTGTTGGTTACTCGAACACTGGTTACCTGGGGGATTTGTGTCAGCGGCCTAAAGCTCAGCACGACTCAAGCCGCTGGATAATTTCCATGCAGTGGACATCATTAGGACGAGCAGGCGTCCTTCATGTTGTGACTGGTGTGTGTACTCACTTTTCTGTTTTTTCCTTCCTTTGTCACTTTCTGGCCTTCTGTCACAGCACATCCAATGCTTAACGTCAGTATATCTTCACACGCACGCACATGCACATTGTCCGTCTTGCATTTAGAGCTCACCTTGTGCCTATAAGTTCTACTCAGTTCACTGCAAGTGACTGCATTTCGGGAAAATATCTAACAGTGTTCTGTTAAACTGCTCTGAAGCTTACCATTTCCTCCAACTTCTCGTTTTATAAACTTCACATTCTGCCTGCTAAAACCATGAGAAGTTAGCAGAGCTGCACAAAAGGAGTTGTTTTGTACGCAATACTGACTTTAGACAACGGTGACTAGAAGTTTGCATACTGAAGTCTGCAGACTGTAGTTCTTTGTAGACGACAGAAAGAAAACATGGAACATGGGACCGAAACAACAACAAACTTCCTTCACAGTGAAAGCACAGCGTGTGCATGTATCTTCTTGTTGTCAGTCTCTTTGTGCGGCAGCACTTAAAACTGTTATATCCATCCATTTTCACTCACTAGGGTGTGGGTATGCTGGAGCCTATCCCAGCTGTCGAGGGGTAAACCCTGGAGTCGTCGCCAGCCAATCGCAGGGCCTATATGCAGTAGACAGGCTGACATTCACATCTATGGACAATTTAGAGTCTCCAATTTACTTAGCGTGCATATTTTGGACACACACTCACTTCAGAGAGAAAAAGGATTTGTACATGTATAAGCCACACGTGTCCACATCCTAAAATGAGTTTTTGTGGTCCGCACAAGCTGGTGAGGTAGCTCTTTTTTCGGCGTGAAACCATTCATGAGCTACAAAAGAGCTCACGATGAGCTCGTTAACCCATTGGAAATTGCGGGAGTTTATTACTCAACTTTATGACACATGATGTCATAAAATCGTCACATAGCATCTGAACACGCAACAGGTAGGTAACAAATATATACAAGTTTGCTTTTCTGGGAAGCAGCTTCCTGCTCCCTTCTTCCTGCAGTTAAGATAGTTAAGATCGTTTCTAGAGTATTCTACACTCATATTGGGAGTTACCTTGTCTATTTGTTACCTACCGGTTGTGTGTTAAGTCGCTGTGTGATGATTTTAGCTGTCTTTCTTTTATGACACCGTGAGTCAGACTGTTATGTTGAGTTGTGACCTCCTGCGTTTTCTTAAGGGTTCACTCTGAGGTCCCTAGAAACTCATGACTAGTGTCTACCAAATAAAAATCTCTCTCATCCTCACCGACTTCCTAAGGAATAATTCCATAATCAATCACTTATGACAATTTAACAGGGACAGTTTGACAATAATTGAACAGGGTGTTAGAGATATGCCAATTTCACGTCCTGATTTTTCATATACACATCAACATGATCACGCAATAGCTTATTACAATTGTTTAGCACGTTAAGCACTTTCAAAATGACTATTTTTGAGCAGCAAACGGGCCCCTGTGCCACTCACACATAGCAAATATGGCTGGCTTCCAAACTGGTGGAGCCGGCATTGTGTCGGGGGGGGGTTGCTGGGGTACCATGAACGTGTTTAATTATTACCGTATTTTTTAGACTACAAGCTGCTACATTTTTTTTCCCCTTAGGACCCTGCGGCTTTAATAATCAAGCGCCTTGTTTATGGATTGTTTTTTGCCACTTTGGGTGTGTTCACATTCACTACTGACTTAGCTTGAGTGTTCCAAAACACCCGTGCGGCAGGGCGCAGCGACGAGAGCGGCCGATCCGGAAACCCGGGTATTCGCGGCCCCGTTCACCAAAGTCGCCAATTAACCTAACATGCATTGTTTTGGAATGTGGGAGGAAACCGGAATCTTCGGCGTAACCATGCACAAAAACATGCAAAAGCCTGTTTGCATGTTTTTCCCGTGGCTGCATTCTTTCTGTAAGTCTTTCTGTGAAAATCTTCAATTTTACAACGTTTATATCCGCAGCGTATGGTCGGCGTATAATTGTATCCAAAAGCAGGGCGCTGCAAAAAAAGTTTGGGAAGCGCTGCAGTAATGCACTAATAACTACAAAGGTATAAACAGCGTTTCAATTAAAAATGAGTAAGCTCTGTTTCTGCGATTTTTTTCCCACAATGAAGGTCTGAAGCTTACTATCAAACTAACAAGCTTACATGAAAGTCAAATGTAATGAAACCCTGCACATCACCCAAACACGTAATTCTTTCTGCACCTAAATTTAATTTAAACGAAAACAGGACCGACTTATACATTATACAATAAATAATGATAAAAATATGACTGTACAAACAATGAATGAACACGAGGCTTATTTTTAAGTTGAATAAAACTATGGTGGATCTGTGCTTTGTCAGGTTCTTGTGTCACTTTTGACCAGCACTACCGTTTCAGAGCAGATAAGACACAGCGGATTGGCACTGGATTGTGGAGAAATGAACATATGTTGGTCCGTCCATTCACTTCTAAATGTTAGATTTTGTCTATCAATTATTCTTACTTTTGCGCAAGCCTTGGTTCTCATTCGCAAGAAAATAAACTATTTTATTGGCTCATCATAGAGTGACGTCGCTGCAGTTGCTATCACGTAATAACTGAAGTAACTACGCATGCAAACCACTGCGAGCATGACTATATGTTACTATTATATTTCCCGATCACTTGAATCGGTCACAGGTCCGTGAAGAGCCATCACTGGGTCCGAGGCGAAGGCTGCTATAGGATAATTCCTTTATTAATAATAAAATGTGTGCAACAATTGCCCCGAACTACATTAGTATCCCACTACTTTCTACTACTGCAGTAGTTGCACTTCCTTTCTGAATAAAGTTTATTAAATGTTCAAAGCAAAATCATTTAGTCAATTAGCTGCAAACTACCGCTGAAACAAATCTACAGCATCTATGTTGTTGCCCTTCAATTAAAATTAAATTGCACTTAATGCACTTTGGAAAAAACAGTTTTCACCAATCAATTAGGGACTAGTAGTAACAGTTAAACGCAAATAGCAAGATGAGTCTTGGATTTTGGAGTGTAAACTTACAGTTTGGCGCCTCTCCAAAAGAATCCAGCCAGAAAAAGGCAAAGTTTCACAACTTGCACTGCAATGTGCAGACATTTTACTAGCACTAAGCTCTTGCATTTGACCACACAGTAAAACAAGACATTATTGTTGCCTAAGCTGCTGGTGTGGTAAGTTGTCAGTGGTTTTTCAGCAAAACAACATTAACAATCCTAATAACAATGTCGCTGTTGCTTGGTTAAAATGGGCGTCACACAGTCATTTAAGGGGAAACTCATTTTTTTTACTGCCTACATCATAAATGTGTTCATTTATTTATATGCAAATTATACCCTTCATTCCTCTTCAAGAAAATGATAACAGTAATGGTGATAGTTTTTAACAAAGACAAAGTCATTGCTCCAATAGCGTTTTATGCTTCAAAATCACTGATTTGCTAATTTCACCGTCAATCAAAAAGGGATTCCGCCTCAGACAGATCATCCAATCATCATGCAGAAGCTGAGCATGCGGGTCAAAGACCCCCCCGAGGGTCCGATAGGTGGGACAACGCCCAGCATTTATGCAAAGACTGTCCAGTTTTGCGATGTGGAACAACCCATTCTACGGTTCCCCATCAAAAGTAGTAGACCCGGCGTCCGACTGTGTAAAAGCGCAGTAGTGCTGCTGGGAAGAATGAGAAGGAAGTCTTGTCACTTACCTGTGATAAGTACCTGATTCTGAACAAAAGAAAAAAAGTATTGTAGTGCCAGTTTAGTCAGTGAAATGTACACACAGCAGTACATTTTATTTCTAACAGCAATCGCCACTGACGTCACATGAGTTGGCGCTTTTTTGGGTTTCTTTCAGAATGCTTTGCAGGCAAAATGAGTGATTCCCATCACGTGCATTATTAGCTGTGTCTTTTTAGCTGTTTTTATAAGTCTAGAACACACAGTAAAGAAATGTATCCATGTATAACGTAAGGATTGTAGATGATGGGCAAAAAAGTCCACTAGTTAGGTCAAGTTAAAGTCGAGTTAAAAGAAACATTATCAACTCATTATGCTGCCCATTTCTTGGGTGTCAGGTAGTGAGGATGAACCAACAACTAATCTGGTCTGCATTGTTGTCATAACTGGTAAAATTGCATTCCAACCTTTAAAAGTGTATCAAATGTTTAGCGGGCCTGACTAATTTTCTTTGGTGGGCACGGGGACAAAGTGGCTTTTTGACAGTAAAGCTGCACCATACAATCGTTCATCATAATTGGTTCCAGACCCGAATCACTGAATCACTGAGATGTATGATCCAACGTTAACAAATACAATGTTTTGTATTAAGCATCGGAAACCTGTTTATGACTTTCCAAATACAATGGCTAACGTTGTCAAGTCCTGTAGACAAACAAACCCCTAGATTCCCCTTTACAATCCTATTTTTCATTGTTTACACCGCATTGCAACTCAGATTCTGAGACGGCTAGCAAGCTAGTGAGCCAACCAGTTAGCCTCAAATTTCTTCTAAACTTAAGAAGCCAAAAACATACCACTTCCACACGGGATGGGAGGATATATTTTTTTTCATTCTGTCATGTCGGACATGCCATGGCTGACTTTACAACTACCCGGAGAAAACCCACACACGCACGGGGACAACATGCAAGCTCCACACAGAGATGCCCAACGGAGATTCGAACCCTGAACCTCCTGACTGTGAGGCCAATGTGCTACCCACTCAACCACCGTGCGGCCTGCATCATTACTACAATGTTTAAACTGAACAGTATGCAACGCACATGTGTGTAGCTGCCCTAAGCTTTACTCAGTGCTATTTATACTACTGAATACAGAACACCTAAACATAAACAATCATACAGCCTCATCTAATATGTCTATATATTATGATTGCCACTTATTTTGTCATTCCCTAAATCAAACATTTCTGATTTGGGGGCTAAAAAATAATACTTTTGCAGGCTTAAGAACAAACTACACGCACAACTTAACAGAACCGTACAATGTTGTAAAGTGGTGTGGCATGTGAGGAGCCAGTTTAGGTGCAGCTCCAGATAAAAAGTGTGATGATTTTTTTTTTGTTACATTACATGCAGACATGCAGACATTTTTATTGCTGCAGTCACTAATATTGTTATTACTACTTTTTTTATTGTCTGTGTTAGTCGGTAGGTTCAAATCTCCGTTGGGCATCTCTGTGTGGAGTTTGCATGTTCTCCCCGTGCGTGTGTGGGTTTTCTCCGGGTACTCCGGTTTCCTCCCACATTCCAAAAACATGCATGTTAGGTTAATTGGTGACTCTAAATTGTCCATAGGTATGAATGTGAGTGTGAATGTTT
>QODF01000025.1:716599-745375 GCA_024372805.1 Oostethus manadensis
CTAACTACAAAATTAGAAAGGTATGGAATCAGAGGGTTAGTTCTGAACTGGGTAAAAGCTACCTTGCAAACAGGAAACAATATGTGAAGCTAGGAGAATATGCATCCACAAATTTACAGATATTATGTGGCGTACCACAAGGGTCAATTTTGGGACCAAAATTATTTAACCTATTACATTAACGACATGTGCAAAGTGACAAAACACCTAAAGCTAGTACTATTTGCAGATGATACCACGGCTTTTTGCTCTGGAGAAAACACACAAGAGCTAATAGAAAAGTTTCAGAGGAAATGATTACTCTAAAAAATGGTTTGATAAAAACAGATTTTCTTTGAATCTAAGTAAAACGAAATTGATGCTTTTTGGTAATAGCAGAAGAGATACTTGTGAGAACATTCAAATTGATGGGGAGGAAATGAAAAGGGTAAATGAACATCCATTTTTAGGCATCATAATTGATGACAGAATGAGTTGGAAACCTCACATCAAAAACATACAACATAAGGTAGCAAGAAATACTTCAATACTGAATAAAATAAAATTTGTCCTGGATCAAAAATCACTCTAAACTCTCTATTGTCCTCTGGGGTTACCATATCTAACTTATTGTGTGAAGATATGAAGAAATAACTACAAAAGTACACTTCATTCGCTTGATGTACTGCAAAAAAGATCAATTAGGATAATCCATAATGCGGCGTAAATCCACTGTTGCAATTATTAAAATGTGCTGATCTTATAAACCTTCAAACCGCTAAAATGATTCATAAAGCAAACAATAACCAGTTACCAAAGAATGGCGTAGAATTTTTCTCAACAAGGGAGGAGAAATATGATCTTAGGAATAAACTCAAAACACAAATATGCAAGAATAACACTAAAAACCTTTAGTACTTTGGTATGTGGAATCAAACTATGGAACGGATGAAGTAAAGAAGTAAAACAATGCTCTACAATGAGTGACTTGAAGAAACATTACAAACAGTTGATGTTTACAAAATACAAGGAAGAAGAGTCGTGAAATATTGTGTACATCCAAGGTCATATTGCTTCATTCCTTGGAGAGTACATTTTCTGTCTGTTGACTGTCAATGCTATGTTTGTTACTACCACCTCATACTACCGAGGTTAGTCCAACCTCGGTTACTGGAGCTGCAATGCGGTTTTTGTCCCGGTCGCGGAACACTGGACCAGCTGTACACCCTTGCAAGGGTACTGGAGGGTATGTGAGAGTTTGCCCAACCGATCTACATGTGCTTTGTAGACCTGGAAAATGCATTCGACCCTGTCCCTCGTGGTGTCCTGTGGGGGGTGCTCCGGGAGTACGGGATTGCCGATTGCCATTCGGTCCTTGTACAATCGAAGCAGGAGCCTGGTTCGCATTGCCAGCAGTAAGTCGAGCTTGTTTCCGGTGAACGTTGGCCTCCGCCAAGGCTGCCTTTTGTCACCGATTCTGTTCATAATCTTCATGGACAGAATTTCTAGGCGCAGTCAAGGTGTTGAGGGAGTCCAGCTTGGTGACCTTAGGATCTCATCTCTGCTGTTTGCAGACGATGTGGTCCTTATGGCCTCATCAGGCTGTGACCTTCAGCGTTTACTGGAGCGGTTTGCAGCTGAGTGTGAAGCTTCTAGGATGAGACTCAGCACCTCCAAATCCGAGGCCATGGTTCTCAGTCGGAAACGGGTGGACTGTACCCTCCGGGTTGGGAGTGAGGTTTTGCCTCAGGTGGAGGAGTTCAAGTATCTCGGGTTCTTGTTCACGAGTGAGGGAAAGTTGGAGCGTGAGATCGACAGACGGATCGATGCAGCATCTGCAGAAATGCGGTCGCTGTACCGGACCGTTGTGGTGAAGAGAGAGCTGAACCGGAAGGCAAAGCTCTCTGTTTACCGATCGATCTACGTTCCCACCCTCACCTTTGGTCATGAGTTATGGCTCATGACCGAAAGAATGAGATCGCGGATACAAGCGGCGGAAATTAGTTTCTAAGAGATAGGGTGAGGAGCTCGGCCATCCGGGAGGAGCTCAGAGTAGAGCCGCTGCTCCTTCACATCAAGAGGAGCCAGTTGAGGTGGCTCGGGCATCTAGTCCGGATGCCTCCCGGGCGCCTCCCTGGTGAGGTGTTTCGGGCATGCCCAGTCGGGAGAAGGCCCCCGGGAAGACGTAGGACTCGCTGGAGGGACTATGTCTCACAGCTGGCCTGGGAACGCCTTGGTGTCCTCCCGATGGAGCTGGAAGAGGTCGCTGGGGACCAGGAAGTCTGGACTTCCCTACTGAAGCTGCTGCCCCCGCGACCCGGACCCGGATAAGCGGTGGAAAATGGATGGATGGATGGACCTCATACTAGGAACTTTTCATCCTAGTGAGAACATAGTCTGTACTGCAACAATGCTTTGTTATAATTGTTTATGTACTCATCACTATTATTATTTATTATGATTATCATTCATCAGGACTGCAATTAAATTTAATGTGGAACTGTCAATTGTATTAAGTGATGTACTCCGCAGTCACCTACATGCATGTTCAAATAAAATTAAACCATTACCAAACCATACACCTTAAACGTATTAAGATTATAAGGCAACATTGAGTATTATTTGAGTAGCTCATTGCTGGGCTGAATGGCCTGGGTTTTGGGAATCAGTATGGTCCCCCAACAATTTGAATTGCCCTCTAACTAACAGTTGTGGTACCCTTGAGTGAGGCATGAATGTTCCTTTAGTGCTGAAAAAATGCATGTTGCTCCTGTGGCCACTTTCTGTCAACAGCTCATTTTTTTATTGGTCCTCGGCGTGGTGTAAAAATACACCTAATTATTTAGTAATGAGATACCTTTTCAGCTATTGCGCCCCATTCTTTTGATACCTAAAGCACAAAGCTAACATGTCAGCGTTTTTCAGATAGAGTACCGTATATTGACCAACACTGCATTGGTTTTAGCCGTTTGGACACTCCTAGTTCAGGTAAAAAAGCAGAATTGTTTGTGGCTCAAGTAAAAGTATTTACGTGACAATGAAGACGTCATGAGGATACTGTATTATTCTGCTTAGTTAATACGGTTGCTTTCCTAGGTGCAAATCCTTGAACATGCTCAAGGATACTGTAGCAACCTAGTAGTTGTGTAGTGTTTGAAGAGCTTTCTGACCCTCTTCGAGGCTTTGAATATGGCACGAGACGAATTGTAATTCTTCCGCTGTAACTAGTTCTCAAGCAAGTCTTGCGTTTTTGAAATTCAACATTGTCATAGCTACTTCAGGGTTCCGGCACTTTTTTACTACAGGGTTAAGTGAGTGTTTACCCAGGCCAACAGAGGCAACGGAGCCAGCCTCTCTGGCCTTTAGCGAACAGAGAGACAGCGGCCTGCAACAACATCCTTCCTTTTATTCCCCAGGGAGAGCAGAGCCAGCTGAGTGCAAACTTTTCATTAGTGCAGACTGCAGAAAAAGATGGCAAATATTTATCTTCCCACAGATTGCTGCACGAGACCTGCATACAAAGCAAGTCTTCCCTTTTCAGGGGGTCCCACAGAGATACACAAGTGGAGGATGTAACCAGGTAGTAGGTAGCACTGCCAAAATTAAAGCCCAAATGCTGTGTATGTAAACAATGCGCTTGGGTGTAGCTCATCGTATGGGCGCATATGTGTGATGCATGACTCACCTACAGCCTTGCAGGTCTTGGATGCAGGGTCCATCTCGTAACCTTCATAGCACTCACACTTATAATCCCCTTTGTAGTTGATGCAGATTTGACTGCAAGCGTCTGGGTTCTCGCACTCATCTATGTCTGTAAAGAACACAGAGATATTGAAACAAGTATAAAAGCACACATTGTGGTGTAGATCAACTATCCCCATTTAAAAGCATTGATATGGCAATCACCTCAAGTAACCCGCAGTACACACGTCTACTTATGTATAGTTTACGTTACCCTGAAAACACATTCAGTAAAGACTAAATGAGTCAGTCAGCATTTGCAAATAAGAAAGTTTTTGGGGACTGATCTATGCCCAGAAATGTCCATCATCTGCACACAAATAAAGTTATCCCAATGAAACATGAGATGTACTTTAGCAGGATTCAGATCGGGCTCTCAAACACACGGCACAGGCTGAGAAATCAGATGACCTGTTTAGAGTTTAGAGAAAGTAGTTTATCATCATCCTCTATTAGTCATTGATGTGCAGTCAATAAAACAACAGGCGTAATAACACAATATGTATATATGTTTTTGTCCGTAGAAATGTTTTAAAAAAAAATGTCCTCATGATTCCAATCATTTTTTAACACTTTAGTATAAATTGGTGAATTTGAACATTTGACATCTGATCAAATCCAGGGCGGAAACCTAAAATGAGGTTATCGTAAGCATCTCTACTTGGCTTAGTATCGCCTACCGAGTTGGATCAAGCCATGCCAGCTTCCGTTTGTCAGCATGTTGTCAAAAATATAAGAGTTGCAGAAGCATTCATTAAACACCAAGACGTCCTACAGCCTGCGTAACGTCTAACGCTGTGGTTCCTAAACTTTTTACAATCCTGTACCCCTTTGACATTTGACCTGAAGCCCGTACCCCTTAAAAAAACTCTTAATTAACATATTGATCACAACTGGTTCATTATTTTATAGTAATTTTGGGTCATAAAAGTATATTTTGCATGATCACATTTGGATAAAGTTTCACATGAGCACGGATAACTAGATAAGAAATCATCCTACATATCTTTTATTTGAGTAGGGTTCCATTTATTTCTATTTCAAATTTTTTGGACTCTGTTTTTTTTTCCCATTTGGCCCATTTGCATAGGATGAGTGATGAATAAATGGATTCATGAATAAAAGCTCTGTTAATTTAATGCAAAAAAACGTACTGATTTACTGATACATCATTGGACAAATGTCTCGTTAGCTAAGGCGCCTTATATATAAGAACGCCTTATATTTGCATTTTAGTTCATTTATGCTTGGAAATGATTCATTTTGGCAAATAATATGTAAAAAATGATTTCATATGCATATATTTGGACTAATAGTTGGCCTTATTTAACTACAAAACAACATGATTTATTAACATATTTTCTAAAACCACAAAATTCCAACTGTGATGTGGCGAAGGGACAATTGTACTCAGCATGTCTAAGGCTGCAAACTGGTCATAGTTAAATTAATTTAAGAATGGGGAGAAAAAATGGTTGAAACAATTCACACTTTGCAAATGAATATTTATTTTCCTTACCGCCACAAGTCTTTTTGTCCAGAAGTTTGTACCCAGAAGGACAGTCACAAATAAAACCAATTGTCTGGTCCCTGCAGACGTGGGAGCAACCGCCATTGTTGTCTGCACACTCGTTTAGGCCTGTAACAGAACAGCAGGAGTAATGCAGGCAGGAGTTATGACTGAACAGTCCAAACCTTGAATAAGCAACAGCAAGTCAAAAGTTTGTGCGATTAATTTTCTTGTGAGTTTGAGTGCAGGGAAATGGTGATAAAAACAATAGCCAGTTCATGCTTATGACCCACAATGGTTCTCACACGGAAAAAGGGTCTATGCAGTAACCTTCCGGCCACAATTTTTGCTCCCTCTACTCCATCCATATGCTCCTCTTCATTCTCTCGTTTTATTCCCCTCGCTCCTCTCCTCTGCATGTCCTTTCTCCTTCTATTGTGTCTTGTTTCAAAGTCTGCATTTATCCGCTTGTCTTTCAGCTGCCCCTGGGGGGTTGTGGAGAGATCACTGCAGAAAGCGAAAGCTGCTACTTCATTACCGGTTTATATTAAAGATTTAAGCTTCAAGGCTACAGGTACTGCAGAGAGGCTGGGGGACACTTGACAAATAGAAAGAGAGATGGGAGAAAATTCAGATTTGGAGAAAGTTATACTTGGAATTAGCAAGATCCCCAAAAAAAGAAGGTTTCAGACCGGAACGAAGAATAAAGTAAGATGCCTATTTTACAAATGGAATATTTTCATAGTAGAAAACCTGTTAATTAATAAAACATTTAACATAAATACAACTCATGCTTGTGTGTGCTGCAATAAATGTGTTGCAGGTGTTTGGAGGACAAGAAATGTGAGTTGAGTTTTAGCTTGGCATGGATTACGAGCGCAACCTTAGCAGGTGGTATTATTATGATTATGTTGTTATTCTTATTTTTCCTGTTGAGATATTTTTTTACACTACAAAACTAGCCTGTTGTGCAATCGAGGCATAAGCGTATATGTTTCACCGAACATTTAAATAACACTACTGACACCCAGTGAGCAGTTTAAAATACTACAATCAACGTTTGAAGGCATCTTCTCAATGTCTTCTATTTGTATTTTAGTTCATTTAGCCATTGTTAAGATTGAAAATTATTAATTTAGGCAATAATATGTACAATTACATTTGCTTAATGCTTAAATTGACATTTTTTGTACTAAAAGACTACAGTATATCGGGGGGGGGGGGGGGGTACTGTCAGTGTAAACCTGCAACCACGTCCAAATTTATCGTACTCAACATGCAATTTGACTCTTGAATGCACTTGCATGCTTCACAGCTCCTGATGTTGTTGCATTTTCAAGTTTCAGTCTGTGAAGTACCGATAAATAAATATATACTATCATTTTAAAGTGGGGAAGGGCATGACAGAAATTAACCACTAAGGCTATATTCAACTACCAAACAGCATCATTTAGTAATAGTTACATCAAAAAAATTGTAATAGAGTCAAATTGGAAGGTGGCAAGGGCTTACTGTATATAGAGTTCTTTATTTGATCCCTATTTTAACTGTGATCTTAGAACAGACGGGATCTCATTACTCTTCAGGAACGGGTAAGAGAAGGTGCCACCTCCACATCACGTTTTAAATAATTAAGTATTTCCAGGAGTGAGTGTGAATGCTTGTTTGTCTATATGTGCCCTGCGATTGACTGGCGACCAGTCCAGGGTGTACCCCGGCCTCTCGCCCAAAGCCAGCTGGGATAGGCTCCAGCATCCCCGCCACCCTAATGAGGATAAGCGGCATAGAAATGAATGAGTGCTATCGGGACAATGTCATTAGGACGTACTGGATATCCATCAGTCTCTAGATCCGAGCCGATTAGAGGAACTGCCTCTCGGCTTTTTTATTTGTCACGACTTCAGTATGTAATCATACAGGCCAAGACTGCATATTAAGTAATTTACGCATTGCTTGCAATTTAGCAATGAAAGAGGCTGCCGATCCTCAACACCTTTCAGAACCTGGATGGGTTTCTCAAACGCAACACTGTTTGCATGGACCGGGATGTTAAAACTGTGACCGACGCTCACTAAAGGCTAATTATCTATGGTGTGTGGATAATCTGTATGGTTCCGAACGGGCAATGTAGTCTGATCACATTTTCCTGTCTCAGCTCGCACTAGAGGGCAGAGGCACTTGGGTCTTTGATCATAACAAGCCAGTCGAGAAAGTCCTGATTTAGTCTGCCTTGATCAAATTAAGCTCTTCTTATCAGCAATAGTGACCGCCCACAGTCAAAGAAGTTGATGATGCCTGGAAGTCAATGTGTTAATCAGTAGCACCACATTGGCTCGGGCATACACCATGCGCTGGATGAGCACCGCTAAGTTTAATGGGTATTTGTGGGACTCTGTGTTTGTGCCACCGGCAGAGTCGAGCTTACCGCACTCCTTCACGGGTTCATCAGACCAGTCCTTGCAGTCTTTTACGTTGTTACACACCTTGCTGCTGTCAATACACTCCCCGTTCCTACAGCGGAAGTGCCTCGGCCCCTCGCACTTTGTAACTGTGAACACACACAACATTAGGGGTACAGTGGAAAATTAGGGGTACAAACCAAATCCATTTTTCCCAATCAAAATATATGTCAATCCAATTCATCTGTTCCAAAAAGCCAGTGCTATTGAGACATTTTTTTCGGAATATATATATATATATATATATTCCATCTTTGGAAATGTTAAAGGGGGCTGATGCTTCAGGACAAGCACAGAGAAAAAAAATTAGTATCTATTCGATACTAATAGATAGATAGTGTACCATGAAATAACAAAAATAAAAGCTACGTAATAGTGACATTTTGCACTTACATGGAGAGAAGGAGCCTTAGATTGTCTTCTAGTCACTGAGGTTCAATAATATTTTGTAGGTTTATTTTACACTGCATGCCTTTTATGCTGAAAACATTTCAATTTCATGCTCGAAACATACCAGTCTATGTCATGTACGTGTCTGTTAAGTCATCCTTCAAATGCCAAACCATTTCCGAAGGGGGAGACGCCAACAAGTGAAGCCGAGTGCAGCCATCTGTGTTGCTTTCTATTTTGCTTGTATATTTTAGAGCTTCGGTATATTTACCCGTAACTCAAGTGAGACAGGAGACTCCAAAATTAATATTTGCAAATACATAGGTAAAAGGTTGCATCACTGCGTTTCTCACCAGAAGAACATGTCCTGATTAATTTCAACAAATTTATGACGGACTTTGTCCAAGTGGCCTTTTCCACCTACACAAATAAAATGAACTTTGCAGGTTTTCTGGATTTTTTGTAGCATGTTTCTTACCATTGACACAACCTGCTTCGTCACTGTAGTCTGGGCAGTCGTGAACTTTATTACACTGCTTTGTGCCGTGGATACAGGAACCATCACCACACTGGAACTCATCAGGGCGACACGTAAGCACGGCTGGGGAACATAATACAGACAGATGATAAAGTTGTAGCATATTTTACTGTGTCTTCATCTGAAGGCAAAAAAAAGTCTTCCTATTATTTAGTAGTGTTGGCATTTGACGGGGCTTGGTGCAGCAGTAAAGAGCATGTTCATTAAATTGATTCTCTCTTTAATTTCTGTTTAATTATTCAGATGTGATGTTTGCGGGTTGTTTCTGTCTTGCGCCAAATGAAAACAGGTACAATGGTAAAATGAAAAGGCTTAAACAATAAGGCAAACATTGAGTCGTGTATCTAAATTAATATGCCCAATCAAGCAAGATTGGGCCAGTGCACTGTGGTGGTTCGTGGACAGTACATGTTAGGATTACATAGATAGGTAGATGTATAGATAGATGGATGACCACGAACAGTTAATCTTTCACTGACTGATTAAAACCCGAGAGAATTCAGTAAATGTGCAAATGGCCATGTCCTATATTGAACACATTGATGGCTGTCAAACATTGTATTGCTGTTTTCTCCCAGCTGATTATAACAATCCCTAGGAGTATTAACACCTGCTCATACATTCCTCATTCTGTACTTCTGCTATTTGCTGAGCCTATTTTTTCCATTTTTGTCAGCTACGAAATTGCAATTATTGTCCCACATCTACAAAAGATGAGCTGGATTTCGGCTTGTAGAAAGTACAGTTTTGGTCCAACATTTACATAGATTGTACACATTATGGCAGTGAAAGTCATATGAAGTTTGGTACATTAATGATTAATTTGAAATCAGATGATTTATGACCCTCCCTGACCTGAACCTGTGCGATGTGTTGTTGCTGGACTTCTGTGCAAATTACAGTTTGTCCATAACGAACACCATGTTCGAACATAAGGATGTCCCTAAGTGCACTTGGCACCAGGACACCCTAGGTCGCAGGTTTATGATCGACTTTGTGGTCGTATCATCAGATCTGCGTCCGTATGTTCTGGACACGCGGGTGAAGAGAGGGGCTGAGCTGTCAACTGACCACCACCTGGTGATGAGTTGGATTAGATGGCGGGGAAGGATGCCGGACAGACCTGGCAGACCCAAACGCGTAGTGAGGGTGTGCTGGGAACGTCTGGCAGAATCTCCCGTTCGTCGAGTCTTCAACTCTCATCTCCGGCAGAGCTTCGCCTGCATCTCGAGGGAGGACCGGGATATTGAGTCCGAATGGGCCGTATTCCGTGCCTCTATTGCTGAGGCAGCCAGTTGTGGTTGCGGCCGCAAGGTGGTCGGTGCCAGTCGTGGTGGCAAGCCCCGAACCCGATGGTGGACACCGGGGGTTAGGGCTGCCGTCAAGCTGAAAAAGGAGTCCTATCGAGCATGGATGGCTTGCGGGACTCCCGAAGCAGCTGACAGGTACCGGCAGGCCAAGCGGCACGCGGCTTCGGCGGTGGTCGAGGCAAAAACTCGGGTGTGGGAGGAGTTCGGTGAGGCTATGGAGCACGACTTTCGGTCGGCCTCGAAGAGGTTCTGGCAAACCGTCCGACACCTCAGAAAGGGGAAGCAGCCCCCAGTTCACACTGTTTACAGTGCGGACGGGGGCTTGCTGACCACGACTGTGGATATAGTTGGTCGGTGGAAGGAATACTTCGAGGCCCTTCTCAATCCCACTGACATGCCTTCCATAGAGGAAGCAGAGTCTGAGGATACGTACGTGGACAGTTCTATCACCGTGGCTGAGGTAATTGGGGTAGTCAAATCACTCCCCAGTGGCAAGGCTCCGGGGGTAGACGAGTTCCGCTCAGAATTTCTCAAGGCTCTGGATGTTGGAGGACTGTGTTGGTTGACACGCCTCTACAACATTGCATGGAAGTCAGGAACAGTACCTCTGGACTGGCAGACCGGGGTGGTGGTCCCCATTTTTAAAAAGGGTGACCGGAGGGTGTGTTCCAACTATAGGGGGATCACACTCCTCAGCCTTCCTGGGAAAGTCTACTCCAGGGTGCTGGAGAGAAGGGTACGACCGTTAGTCGAACCTCGGTTAGAGGAGCTGCAATGTGGTTTTCGTCCCGGTCGCGGAACACTGGACCAGCTCTACACCCTTGCAAGGGTACTCGAGGGTATGTGGGAGTTTGCCCAACCAGTCTACATGTGCTTTGTGGACCTGGAAAAGGCATTCGACCGTGTCCCTCGTGGTGTCCTGTGGGGGGTGCTCCGGGAGTACGGGATTGATGGTCCGCTTCTACGTGCCATTCGGTCCTTGTACAATCGAAGCAGGAGCCTGGTTCGCATTGCCAGCAGTAAGTCGAGCTTGTTTCCGGTGAACGTTGGCCTCCGCCAAGGCTGCCCTTTGTCACCGATTCTGTTCATAATCTTCATGGACAGAATTTCTAGGCGCAGTCAAGGTGTTGAGGGAGTCCAGCTTGGTGACCTTAGGATCTCGTCTCTGCTATTTGCAGACGATGTGGTCCTTATGGCCTCATCAGGCTGTGACCTTCAGCGTTTACTGGAGCGGTTTGCAGCTGAGTGTGAAGCTTCTGGGATGAGACTCAGCACCTCCAAATCCGAGGCCATGGTTCTCAGTCGGAAACGGGTGGACTGTACCCTCCGGGTTGGGAGTGAGGTCTTGCCTCAGGTGGAGGAGTTCAAGTATCTCGGGTTCTTGTTCACGAGTGAGGGAAGGTTGGAGCGTGAGATCGACAGACGGATCGGTGCAGCATCTGCAGTAATGCGGTCGCTGTACCGGACCGTCGTGGTGAAGAGAGAGCTGAGCCGGAAGGCAAAGCTCTCTGTTTACCGATCGATCTACGTTCCCACCCTCACCTATGGTCATGAGTTATGGGTCATGACCGAAAGAATGAGATCGCGGATACAAGCGGCGGAAATGAGTTTCCTTCGTAGGGTGGCTGGACTCACCCTAAGAGATAGGGTGAGGAGCTCGGCCATCCGGGAGGAGCTCAGAGTAGAGCCGCTGCTCCTTCACATCGAGAGGAGCCAGTTGAGGTGGCTCGGGCATCTAGTCCGGATGCCTCCCGGGCGCCTCCCTGGTGAGGTGTTTCGGGCATGCCCAGTCGGGAGAAGGCCCCCGGGAAGACCTAGGACACGCTGGAGGGACTATGTCTCACAGCTGGCCTGGGAACGCCTTGGTGTCCTCCCGATGGAGCTGGAAGAGGTCGCTGGGGACCGGGAAGTCTGGACTTTCCTACTGAAGCTGTTGCCCCCGCGACCCGGACCCGGATAAGCGGTGGAAAATGGATAGATGGATGGATGATTTATGACTTTTTTTCTCGTGACATCTCGTATAATTCAGAACTAATACTAATCATTTACATACTTTGTCACACGCGAGTCAGTGAGCTAAAGGTAGTTTTTTCTTTGGCGCTTCTTTCTTTGGCATTCTGGTGGCAAAGCGACTGGCTTAGCTAATGATGTCTCTGATTGGATGAATGCTTTGTGGTTAGAAGCTTAAATATCTTTTGTTTGATATTTTAAAGTTGTATTGGTACTTGTCTTGTATATTTACTCGCTACCTTTTGAGTGTTAAGTTGCTGTGTGATGATTTTAGCTTCTTTTGTAAGTTGACACTGTGATAAATTGAGTGATGACCTCGTAATGACTTTAGACTGGACACGTGCGGCTAATAGTCCCGTCCATCTAGATAAAAGCCAAAGCTGTCAATTCAATGTCCAGAGCGTTTCTTAAGGAGTCAGGGAGTAAGGTTTTACTAATGTATTTTTGCACAGCTGCACCAGCTGGCATCCATTACATGTAGAGTATACTGTATTTGAGGATGTACTAATGTGTTTACTGCGTAAAGTAGGAAAATCCTAAATGTAAACAAAATTGTGCACCTCATTCCAAGTTTGGAAAAATAATTGAAAATGTTCATTGTAGTAAAATTCCATCCTGAAAAAAGGACCATTCAAATACATCACTCAGTAGTATAGACATTCAGACATGCACATGCAAACATGTGCCATTCCTGGAATGTTCTCAATCCCTTGCCAAATTGGACCTGAGCTCAGCAAATAAATGCCATCCCCCAAACCGGCTGATTGTAACCAGTATTCGTTTTCATTAACAGTGCTTTGCTTCCAGGACAATAAAGCTGGGCTCATTTTTTTCCATTATTTGTACTTCACATTCATGTTTTCTAAAATACAATACAAATGAGATATCTCTGCAAACGGGTGAAGTTTATAGAGACACTGCAGGTGAAAACAAGGTGGATTTACATGGAAAATCTGAGCTCTCCTACCTTCAGCAATCATCTCAAACTATTACAATTTACTTTGAACAGACCTTCAACCTCGAACAACTAATGACACTGCTATGAGCAGACTCTTAGACACGGTTAAAATGACAACCTACACTCACAAGTACTACCATATTTTTATATTTGAGCTATTTCTCCAAACCAAAGACACTTGTAGCTAATACTTTTAAACATGGGATGTAGGAATGGGTCTTGTAGAAAGTGTTGGTGTATGGTTATGCAATTAGTTCATCGTTGGTATGATGGTAACCCTAGACCTGCAGTTATGTTGACAACATCTGTTACATGGGCCTTAGAGGCCCTGCGTCTATCCCAGTCTTTGTGCCTGGAGTGAGTGAGTTTCATGTTCCACGAGACTGCTGTCATCTCTCCAAATGGTCTACAGGAGACCAGATGGGCTTCATAAAAGGACCTCTCCCACGTGCACATGTAACAAACCCGCATAGTCACACAAGCACTATTGCCTTCACTTCTTTTTCAGATTCTAGAGTCGCGTGGCAACCCAATTCTTAGGTTATCATGACAGAGTTAGCAATGATCTTTCTTCAATCATTTGGGAACACAAAAGTCATTACTTTTCCCCATTACCGCCCCCAGAACTACTGTAATCATTTGCAAACAAAGACAACACAATCGGCAATTATCGTATATACTCACCACAGTATCAGGTACAACTGCTCAATTCAATAAGCTCCATTAAAAGAACTGCCTTCACAGAGATAACGCTTACTTTTGATTGACATTGTCAGGAAGTGATTAATTATGCATGCTCAGAGTCAAGCAAAAATATTTTTTGGATAGTAATAGTTTTAGCAGCACACCCGATCCTTAAAGATGATAGTTTAATAAAATACTTCAACTAAGCATTATGTGTATAAAGGCAACATTTTTGTTGGACTTCATTTATGGGACTATATTCGAGTGTTCTATTATAACTATAACAATGGTATCTCCGTTGGGTGACCAGTAGATCCCAGCTACTCCTGGGGTTACATTCCAAGTCAACCTGTGAACGGCAAGCAATTCAGACGCCCATAAAAATGTCAGTTTTTGACGTACTTGTCTGTTGTGAGTCCAGCAACTTAAGGAAAAAACATTACCAGTGCATGCAGACATAAACAAAGAGCTGGGATTCACGGAACCTACTTGTTCATTACAAAGAACACAATATCTACTTACGACAGTTTGACTCGTCCGATTTGTCCTTGCAGTCTGCGTCTCCATCGCATTTCCAGTTCATACGGACACACTCTCCGCTCCCACACTGGAACTCGCTCACCATGCATCGAGGTTTCTGGGGTTCAGTCCTCCTACTGCAGCGCTCCATGGATTCGTCGGACTTGTCTTTGCAGTCTGGGTCCCCATCGCAGCTCCAGAGTGCCGGGATACATTCTGAGTCGTTGCAGCGGAATTCATGCTGGTCGCAGCTGGGGGCTGAGCACTTTTCTTCATCACTGGCATCGCCACAGTCGTCGTCGCCATCACAGATGAAGATGGGTGCTATACACTTCCCGTTACGGCATTGAAAGTCCTTGGAGGGGCATGCCTTGGCATCTTCAGGGAACATGGAGCAAGCAGAGGAAGTGGTTTTAAATGGAAATATCATTTATGATATTGCAAAAGAGCCAAAGTTCTTTATTCTATCATCTAAATGAAACATTTATATTTCAAAATCAATGTAATGTTCGATAAAGGTTGAGTGAGTCGCCATTTTTGTAACAATGTACCACATCAACACAAAGCACCCAGCCACAGCTCACGTTGGCAGCACAAACAAATTGGCAAATCATAGCACAGCTCTTCCCCCAACTAAACTCTAGGAGGACATGCAGCAAATGTGCAAGGCTGTCGGATGTTCTTGCCAAGCGGATTGCAATGAATTGCAGGCTGACAAACAAAGTGCAAGATGAGGTGTTGCGAAGTGCATCCAACAAGCCATCATACGAGTCACCATGCAGGACTACAGTGACGATCAAAATCATAAGACGTACGACAGCAAAAATAAATACAAACTTGTATTTTGGTGGCAGTTTGGTCCAACAGTGTTGATCACTCGACCTCAACTGGCAATCGCATCTATTTTGTTCGACAGAACACTTGATTGACGGTGACGTTCAATTCAGTGTCGGTGTTCAGTGAAGTTCAGTATTCAGTACCTGTATTGCTCTGTAAAGTGTTCTTACTTTAATTTAGTGTGTTACGTTCGACAAATTATACTACCCTAATGTTTTTTTCATTATTATTTTGTGGTTGACAAATGAACATTGCAATATACCCCCTTGGTGGTCAAACAAAAGGCTGTAGGCAGTATTTGGGACTACAGTAGTATATACTGTAGTATATACTGTAGTATATAGCGGAATGAAATGAAAGTCTAAGACTGCATCGGTTCAAGCCTGTTAAAACAATAAATTACTTTGTTATATATCAATAAATTTAAATAAAATACCTGAAAGTGAGGGCTTTTCTCGGCATTTTAGTTGAGATTAATTAGATTGGTTAACTACAGATCAAAATTAATTAATCTCTATCTATTTTCTAAACTGTTGAGAGCACTAATTTGACATTTGGGGGAATTCTTGCAACCTCGTGGGGACAGTTGTAAGTTTGAAAACCTGTTTACTATCAAACACATTTGGATTGAACTACAACAGTTTGAGGACCGAGTCACGGACAAAAAAGGCACATATCCATTTTTGATATCCATTTTCGTGTTCCCGCAAGTGTTTCCAGCTATTTGTTCAAACACTTTTGACAATAAATTGCACGCTGTTCTGCATAAAATGCAAATTTTATTTCTGCCAACTTCACCCATCTTCAACTTAAATGAAGTCTGCTCTCATGCTCCTCTTAAAAGCTAACTTTAGAAGCGTGTGGGAGTCGATAAGAGAAAATTGGAATTAGAGGACAGATAGTGAACTTATCACAGCATACATTAAAACTCATTGGGGAGGCCAAAATATAAGTAGTAATAAGCTCCCCTCGCCATCGTAGGAGGAAAACTTTAGTTCATGAGCATGGGGGAAATGTTTCACATTCCTCCCAGTTAAACAATGATTGTGATCTCTGGTCAAAATGGTGATTTTTTTTGAAGTGCTAAATTGTATTGTGAAATTACACAAACAGAGCTACGAAAGTACAAAGCTCCAAAATCTCAACTTTCACACAAATAATATTACCCATAGCACTAAATTCATCCGACAGTCAAGGACATTTGTGTCCAGAAGAGAGCAGGAAACCCGTCTGTTCAGGTACACACTCACCAGAGTTGGGAGGGTCACAAAAGGGTACAATTCTTCTGTCATGTGTTATGACTTAAGCGTGTGTGCACAGTTTGCATGTCCTGAATAATAAGCCCCTAAAATTGGAAATGAAGCCGCAGTCTGTAGAAAGCTTCTCTGCATGAAAACCACACAGGCAGAAATGGAACTTCCTTTTCTAATGACCTTCTATGGGCTTCTATTCGTTTTCAAATCATCACTTACTCTCATAAAACTTCTAAAGGTGGTCCTGGCTTTACGACATTACACGGTTTTTCGTACAGTCGGCAGGCCCACGCTGCCACAAATGAATTATAAACGCAATTTTGCCTCGTAAACAAAAGGCTTGCTGGAGAAGTTCCTAAAGAGGAATATTACACGATGTGTGGCTCACCCGCAACCACACTGCTCTCCATACTGGATTGTCCCGACCATCTTTACCGATAAAGATCGTATTATAACGTCTACACAGTCATTGTGAGGAGGAGGAGGATGTGGTGGTCAAGCAACAATCTCTGTACTGCAAAAACAGCAACAACAACAACAAACACAGGCTTGTCGGCGGAATCATGTCAAAACAACATCAGCAAATTCAACCGTCCCTCTCAGCCATCCTCCTCCTCTTGCACTCATGTGCACAGTCAGGCTCTCATAAGCACCACACATAACTGTTGCTACAGTATTTCAAAGGATCTGCTCCTGTGAATGCGACAGTCAGAACATCAATGTAGTGCTTTTATTATTAAGATGAATACGCTTCTAGTGATTTATCATTCATTTGAATTCATTATTTTACTGTTTTGTTATTTTTTACTGTTTCATTTAATTATGGATATGGTTTATTTTTTCAAATATGCATACATACATATACAGTATATATAAGTGTATATACTGTATATATGTATACACACTGTATATATGCAAATACACACACAGTGGTACCTTGACTTACGAGCACATTAACTTAAGAGTTTTCTGTCATGCCGACAACATTTTGCATTACATTTGACATTTTTTTACACTTTCTTTTATTATGTTTTATATAAGTTACTTATACTGTACGTTATTGAGTGTGAAGACAAATCATTCTTATTCAAAAACATTCATTCATTCATTCATTTTCTATACCGCTTATCCTCATTAGGGTCACGGGGATGCTGGAGCCTATCCCAGCAGACTTTGGGCGAGAGGCGGGGTACACCCTGGACTGGTCGCCAGTCAATCACAAGGCACATATAGACAAACAACCAGTCACACTCACATTTACACTCTAATGGACAATTTAGAGTCGCCAATTATCCTAACATGCATGTTTTTGCAATGTGGGAGGAAACCGGAGTACCCGGAGAAATCCCACGCATATAGACGAAAATATTTGGTGTGGTTTTTGAGGGCACTGGAATTAATGGCCAATTAATGGCATTTGCGTTATTTCTTATGGGCAAAATTGTTCTGACATACGAGTAAATCGAGTTACGAGCTAGGTCTGGGAACAAATTAAACTTGTAAGTCAAGGCAGCACTGTATATACATATACAGTATATACGTATACACACAGATATACACATATATATTTGCATCCTTGATTTCTTCTCTTAGCGCCTTTATTTCCTTGCTCAGTGTTCTATTTCCCTCCATAAGGTTTAGGATATGCCCATGGACCACCACGATCCTTTTGAAGAGGCTGTCCTTCTGCAGTTGTACATATGGATATGTGATCGCAGGCACTTGGATTTCGTTTTGTGACTGCAGACACCTAAATTCTCGCTCTACGCGTGCTGCAGTACGCTCGTGTCTCCTGCATCTTTGTCTTCCAGGCGTGTAATAATATCAAATGCTCTCAAGCATATTTTCTAGAGGGGGAGGTGGGGAAGGTAGGGGTGACCACCCAGTCATCTTCGTCTCCGAGGTGTGTAAGAGTTCTGAAATGAGCTTTCACTTGAGGCTTGTAATAGTGTCAAATCTTTGCTGTAGTCGTCCTCCTCCTCATGGGACTGACCCTATTTGGGATTTTGAATCCGTATTGTTTAGCTTTGTGATGGAAGCTTTATTATTATTTATTTGTATTTTTTGCTTGGCATTGTTGCTTTGAACTTCAGCAGGTAGCCCGTTAGACTTTGTAGCAGCTCTCAGCGTGTGCAACTACTGGAAAGCTATTTCCAAGTTTTTTGATAATTCTGGTATCACGTGAAACTTCATCAAAATGTCATGAAAAATACACATTTAGAATTACTATGAAAAATAACTATGTTCGGTATTTCTTAAAGATATGTAGGATGATTACTTAGTTCATGAAATATTCATAAAAATATAAAACGTGAATGATCCGAATTACACCAAAACTTAACTTACGTCACAGTCTAGGAACTAGTAACGTGCGATACCACGGATTTCCTTTCCAATTTGATACTGAGTAAAATTGCCGGATAAACTTTAGAAAGCAGTGTATTTCATATTATAGCATAAAGAATGCAATACACTTAATTATGAACTATTGTAAATACATCATTAATGTCAACATATGAATTAATAATTTCATAACTAATTTAAGCAATGTACTTATTTATGTATTTATTTTAAACCCTGAAATATGATTCATTTACAATAGATCCAAGCTAATATACAACAACTGAAAGAACAGCACAAAATAAAATATGAGATTTTAAAAATTATTTAATCAATCAAAAAAGTTAAATAATTAAAAGTGAAAAAAAAGAAGTAAAAAAAAAAGTGAAATAATAAAAACATTTAAACAAATGATTAATTATCAAAAACTACTAAGAATTAAAACTTTATTCACAATTCACACATGACTCACAATAGGTTATCATTTCAACTGATAAACATGACCTCAAATGACCAAAGTACTAAAAGCATCTTTATTTGAATTTCAGCATCGATTTGAGAGAAATACTAGGAACTGAACTGGCAGGTAACTGGAGGACCACCTGTACTTATGCAACATAAATGTAATTTCAGATTATTACCACTGGCACAGCATTATGGATTTCAGCTCAGTCCTCCATGTACAGAGTCTTAAATACTTCCCTATATTCATAATTACAGTCATGATTTTGATCAAAAACCACTTGTCCCACAATGAATTGCTTTTGCAGGAGTGGCCAACATCACCATTTAGCTCTTGCTTTGTTGTTCACCTACCCACACGGTGTTCCAATGCCACTCATGTTTAGGGGGTATTGCTATTACTGTTATCATGCTAAGCATCCTCACTCAGATGTAGGTAACTGATTGTTGTGGGGCATGGGTTGCACAAACAAACACAAAAAACACACATTGCATGTTGTCAATGTTTTTTTTTCTCCCATGAAAAGAGCCAAGCGTCTTATGTATGTAGATGTTTGCTTGCAGGATTTCCATAGGGATGCTCAACTATTAGAGAACACAGGTGACAGGTTCCTGAATGCGTTCTTGTAATACAAATAACCTACATTTGAAATTCAGGGGATTCCAGACTCCAGGTGCAGATCACTTTTAACATACAGTGTAGCTCTGCAGTATCATATTAACATGTCACCTTTATATACATATTTATCAATGTATCTATAAAACATATACATTTAAATTAGTGTTATGTGGTGTTTTGTGTGTGTAATTACATGCATTTGTCATCTTCATGACTTTACAAGTTAAGTGCTCAAGGCCATCAGCAAGCCATAGCTACATTTCGTTCCAATTTAGATGACTTGTACCTCAGTTACTGCACACCACAACCAACCCTCACTAAGAGCGAAAGGGTACAAGAGGGGCACTCGAGAAGACAGGCGCTCAGGGAAGCACATGGAGGTCAACCCACTCATGTCTGTATAAGTAGAAGAATCCAGGCGCAGCAAGCAGGTAGGTTTTAAAGAGGATAGAACAAGCAGGATAAGTGATCAGATAACAGATAATGGGATTACTTTACAGATAAAGTGAGTTGTTTACATTCGTACATTTCAAAAATTAAAGTGTTACCTACCCAATATTGAATTTCATAAAGAATGTCCAAAAACTTGCCGCACGGTAGCTGAATGGGTAGCATGTTGGTCTCACAGTCAGAAAATTATGGGTTTGAATCGCCGTTGGGCATCTCTGTGTGGAGTATGCATGTTCTCCCCGTGCGTGTGTGGGTTTTCTGCAAGTACTCCGCTTTCCTCCCACATTCCAAAAACATGCATGTTAGCTTCATTGGCCGCTCTAAATTGTCCATTAGAGTGTAAATGTGAGTGTGAATGATTGTTTGTCTGCCCTGTGATTGAGTGGCGACCAGTCCAGTGGGATAGGCTCCAACATACCCGCGACCCTAATGGGGATAAGCGTCATAAAAAATGGATGGATGGATGTAAAAAAACTGAAGCAGAATTCCTAATGCCTCGGTTCTTGATGACAATTCTTTGGGGGAACAAATTAATAACAAAAAACAAGGTACCACAGTACATTGCATTTATAATTTTAAATCTAAATTCATAGTCATAGATCACACCTGGCATGGTCAGGAGACCCCATCCTGCTCATTTCAGAGGCTTTTAAAATTATATTACATCCCGGTGGGGTATGAATACTCAAAATACTTCTATGTTTCTACAAAGGTTGTGTACCGGCAATACTGCACTCTTCTTTTAGCAGCCTACTCTGTCGCGATTTGTCAGGTTAAACCACCATTAGGTTCAAACACACCAAACTGATGAAATGGAACTTCCACATCACATGGACCATTTTAATGTATGCTAGACCTGTGCAATTTCGGGGGAAATTGCGTGTGAATGCTGGCAACGTTGGGGCTAAACTGCAGTGCCGCTGCATGCTAACACCCAGCATAATAACATGAATGATAAGGCCCTTTGAAGCATACACACCGTTATGAATGGGTGATGTTGGGGGGCGGGGGATTTAAATTAGCCGCGGTTGTCTGTTCTACAAGGAGGTTACATAACGTTCTATACATTTGTCCCCAAGCCGACCAAGCAGTGTACTCTACAGATGAGGCAGGGGGATAGGGCTCAGCTCACAGACCTTGACTTCAAGGACAATTTACGCATGCGTTGGCACAGGGTGCATTGAGCAGCTCTGTACACAGCAAACATGAAGGACATGAAGAACCACACCTAAATGGATGCAGGTGCACATAAAACATGTTAAACTAAAGTTATTCAGATATGCACGCAAGCACTCGTTATGTGGTCTAATATTTCTAGAGCATGGAATTCAATCACAGCCTTGCTTAACATGCTGTTAAGTGAACCATGGACTAAGTAGCGTGGTGCTATATTGTACGCATATGCCCCACCTGGACTTGCACAAAAACAAGCTAAAAGACAAGAGGTGGGCTTAACTAGAAACGTAGAATTGCACATAACAGCGCCTGATGTTATTTATGGGCTTAATGTCATTCTACCTTAAGCAGTTTCAATGTTTATGCCTCTTTTTGCATTGAAGTCTTCCATTGGAATGCAAAATGACATTTGGGCTTATGGTGATGGATGAGAGGACTATACAAACTGCATATTCCTAAAAGGCAGGCCTTCAATATTGCACTAAAGAAAGTCAATTAAACAGATTACTGGAGCTTTTTTCGCTTAATTTCGTCCCCCGGTGGGGTGGAGGGTGGTATTTGAGAGCCACTGCTTTAAAGGGTATTAGATAGCAGTGCTGTTGCGCAACCTGCTACTTTGCAGACTGCACTCTCAGGTAAAAACCTTAACGTGATGTAGCAGGACCCCCACGCTCACCAAAGCAGAGACAAAATATCAAGAGTCTAGAAATAACACACACCAAAAGCTGACACAGTATTCTATCCAAAGAACATTTTCTCCTTTCACATGTCTGATGGATGTACAGTGGAACTTTCAAAGTCAAACAGTTTGAAATTCAGCCATAAGAAACAAAACTTTGACTTCCTTTTACTTCGTTTGTATGATTGTGTACTGTGTTTTGTGGGTAGGTGCGTGCTTGCATGTGCGTATCGTTGTCTGACAAAGAGAGCAATGCACTGTCTACCGTAGGCAACTGGGCATGGAGTTCATCGCAAAAGAGTGTTTATCAGTGCTTTGGCAACGTTAAGTCTTTGAACACCATTGCCCGCACAAAAACACCGATTTGATGGAATGCGAAAAGACAATGAGACGAGTATAAGATCACAATTGATTCCTCACTGGCCGACAAACGCATCTTTGCTCTGTTTAGCAGCCACAGAGCCAGCAGCACAAATCTGGAACACCCGTGGAAGAGCGCCATCTGACCTGTCAGTCATCTCTTTTGGGTATAAGTTGTTGTGTTGAAAAAACAAAACTATACTATGAAGAGTTCAATCATTTGTAGAGTTACTAAAAGGCATTTTACTTCGAGCAAGAGTTAAAAGTTTAGTTGAATCCTAAGCTTTTTTTAAGGCAAAATAATATGTGCTTCTTATTTTGCTTGAAAATAACTTAAAATTGTGTGCTAAGCTACTTCACATCACCTGCTCCAGAGGTCTCTGGTCTCTGCAAGTGGAGCTTCTGCAGTGCTTCAAAAACAAACGTAAATACGCAGTAAAAAATCATCACAAAATGTTACATTTTTGTCATGTTTGTGCTTGGAACATACAGTACAGTATATACCACAATAAGTTATTGTACAAGTAAGCCCAGTACTGCACAGAAAAACCCATTTTTATTAACTTAACTATGTATTATTTTGTTGCGCTGAGTCTTATGTTGTGTTGTCGGCCCTGTCTTCCTGCTCTTTTTGGTTATATCAAAAAAAAGTAAAAACGCAATCGGCAAGCATTTCATTCACTGTTTGTGCTATAATTGCCTATCGATGACCGACTTCACTCCTTCCTGCTCTTTGCGCTTTATGTGTTTGCAGCTGCAATAAAATATAGATTTACATTTCTTTTTTGCATGAGCTTCTTCTCTGGAGTTCAATATCTTGTAGGTCCCTTCCAAAGAGATAAATTAGTGAAGCCAGGGACGCTTCTTGCTGTTGCGTGGAGTCACGGGGCACACAGCGGGACATGGCAGGACCAGATGATGCCACAAAAGCTTCACAGATGCTAAAAGTGGTGGTGAAAATGCGTACAAATCATAGTGAGAGTGTGGTCATTTTGCGGGATTGGGCACCATTTTTGGTCACCACTTGCATGCCAAGTGAGTAATTTATGTGTAAAGAGAATGCAAAGTATGCAAACTAGTCTTTCAGGCATGCCACAAATAAACAAACAAATGACACGCATTTCCAAATCAAATTGCGGGTCAATGGAAAGGAAAAATGTGTGCAAGTGTAAACCGATGTGTGTGTGCATGTTGTGTATGTCGCTTGTTAATGTCTTCCTCAATCACAAGCATGCACATTACAGTTCCTAATTTGTTGATTATTTGAAGCAATGTGTGCATCGGCTGACATCTCATTAGACAAGCTAACTAAGCTACATTAGTTTGTTTCCGTCCAAGTCTTTTCTTAATTAACACAAAAAGCACACACTCTATGCTGGTAAAATCAATATCTCTATGGAGATACATAAAAAGTAACAAACAAATAATCAGTGGACGAGATGATTTCCCTTTCACCGGGCGATGACTCGTGAGACATGAGCTGAGCCCGGTAGGTAGGAACCCCAATAAGGGCACGCAACATTGCTGGAGCTACTGTAATTTGGTGAACTAACGTTTTTAGGAACAGTGACACTGGCAGCACACAAAGTTGACAAGTTGCATGCTTTAGTAACAGAAGAAACACATGCCCACTTCTTTATAACTCATACTTTCATACATAGTCATTGCATGGATGCTTAAACAATGTATAATATATATGGCGTATAAAAAACAACAACAACATACAAATATTAAAGCGGGCCCCCACATCCTTTGACTTTTCAGCATGTGGCCCTCAGTGGAAAAAGTTGGCATAATGAGTAAACGAGTTAAAAGACTTGCACCATGACATGTAAAAAACAAAAAATTATTATGAGAATTGATCTGGGATAATAGGGATAATATTGTCCAGAACCCCTTGTGCCTCACCTTTGCAACATAATTCTTCATAGTTATTACTGAGTTTTTTGAAAATGTTATATTGCAGTGAATGATAAATGTCCTTCATTATCAGTCGGCTGCACACTTCTAGTCTACTGACCACGAAAGGCAATGTGCTAGTCTCGCTGGTGAGTTTTGTCTTATTAAACAATCCAGAAATCCAATTTCCAATTAATTTATAACTCTTTTTAAAATGCATTTTTCTGGATTTTTTTGGTCATTGTTGTCTCGCAGTGTTGAAATAAAGCTACCATTGAAATTATAGACTGATCTTTTCTTTGTTAGTGGGCAAACTTACAAAATCAGCTGGGGTTCAAATAGCTTTTCCCTCACTGTAAAAAAAATTCATACACTTTAATATTTCGTTGGACCGCCTTTTGCTTTGATTATGGCACGCATTCGCTGTGGCATTGTCTTGATAAACTTCTGCAATGCCCCCAGATTTATTTCCATCCAGTGTTGCATTCATTTTTCACCAAGATCTTGCACAGATGATGGTAGAGTCAAAGCCTTCTCCCGCACATCCCACAGATTTTCAATGGGGTTAAGGTCTGGCCTCCATGTGTGAAAATAATGTCTCATGCTCCCCAAACCACTCTTTCACAATTTGAGCCCGATGAATCCCGGCATTGTCATCTTGGAATATGCCCGTGCCATCATGGAAGAAAAAATGCATTGATGGAATAACCTGCTCATTCAGTATATTCGGGTAATCAGGTGACCTCATTCTTTGAGCACTCGGTGTTGCTTAAATTCACAGGACTAAAAGTATATCAATCTATTGTACATTTAGGATATTATGATGTACTTGATGACTGTGTGTTTGTGCATGTTTCAGGTGGAATTAGCTTGATGATGGATGGATGGCTGACTGAATAGATGGCTTGTCTCCTCTGCTTGGAGCTTAACTTTCATTTGCAGGTGATCCTGACTGAGGATGCACTACACTATACACTAATGAACTTCATGGGACCAATGGGCAGATAGAGGGTGTTTGAACCTAAAACAAAAGTCGAACAGCCTCTGGGTGCATATGAGCTCGCTTGTGATCCATGCTCCATTACATTGCACCTACGCACGCAGTGAGAGCAGTCAAAGGATTGTAAATGAAGGAGGATGCAATAGGAAAAACCTCACCATGAGAGGGTACCAGACACCTCTAAAGAATAAAGAACCAAAATCCCAAGGCAGCTATTTTTCATGTGGGTGGACATTTCTTGCTTCTCTTTGGGCTGCAATAAAATGATAAGAGTAGAGGTTGCAATTACTGTGCACCAAAAAGCACTATTTTCATACAGGTATCGTTTACATCCATTTTATTCTCTGATCACCTTCTTGTTTCCACCCAGAACGACAAACACAAATACACACGACGACACACAGACAAGCAACCCTTCTCTGCCCTGCCATAAAACACCAGCAAACATATCCCTAGCGGGCATCGATCCTGCGGCGGCTTTCTGTAATGTAACATAGCAGTGCAAGTGATGTGAAAAGAGCAACAGGTCCCCTGAGTCCACGGGAGTCTTTCAGAGTACAGTATTCTCTCTCTGTCTGACTCGCTATGTTTCTGTTTAGCCCACTTTCTCCCGGAGAGCCAAACCCGCTTGCAAAGACAGACACTGCAGAGAAATATTTCAGAGTGAAGCAAAGCCCGATCAGTGAAGCAAAGCCCGATCAGTGAAAAGCCCCAAAAAGAAAGTAAATCAGCACTTCTTGACTACTGCAGTGCACAAATCATTATTAGGAAAACAGTACACTATCTCAGAGTCCTGTCTATTCAAGTATGGGGAGGTTGGGTACACTATGGACTGGTCACTGGCAAATTTATAGGACGTATCAACGTAGAGCCAAACAACCACTCGCACTCACACTCAAGCCAGAATGTGAAACTAAAATACAAGTGTGTAGCCCAAGGGAGGAAGTCACACTAGCAAACAGAAGGCGTATAGGCAATGCAAACCCAAAACCTTCGGAAGGTCTGCCACTTTCATGCTCGTAAATGCAGCATTTTTCAGCCTTTTGCTGGTTGCACATAAACATTCTTGGCAGTAGTTCAGATTAATAATTCCAATTAATATGTGCTCAATGTCTGAGATCTTGGCTATTACATTTCCCAGCATATGGTTAGAATTTGGCAGTATTTTTGTCCTTAAAATAAGAATGGATGGTTTGAATCCTGCTGTGGATTTGCATGTATGGAAGGTCCATCCCTACAACTGCCGGTCAGTCTTTGAGGAAGACACTGAACTGTAATTTCAGCTCAGGACATGTTTCTTGTTTTACATAAACCACCGGCTGATTCAATGTCTGTGGAAATTCCTCTACACAATTCAAAATGTGGTTCAGTAGTGTGTGTGTGGCCTCCAGGTGTCTGTATACACTCCCTACATGGTCCAGGCTTGCTCCTGATTAAACGACAGATGAGATTATCCTGTATCAGGACATTAGTCAAGTCCTGGACAGTCCCAGAAGTCTGGGAAACAGCCAGACCAGTCCATAGCAATAAAAACCTTGGTTATGAAGGAACTACTGACACTCCAATCACATGAGCCCAATCATTGTCATGCATCAGAAGAAACCTAGGCCTCACTGCACCTTCAAATTGTCTGACAATGAGTCTGAGGATCACATTGAGGTGTATAATGGCAGTCAGGGAAACTTTGGTGAGCACATGGAGGTTTGTGCACCCCCCTTTCCGGCAGTCGCGTTGGGCCCCACTTGTCAATGTCGGGCCCTCACACCACCCTCATGGAGTTCAATTCTGACAGATTGAGCAGACACATACATATTAATGACCTGTTGGAGGTTATTTTGTAGGGTGCTGGCAGTGATCCCCGTGTTCCTTCTACAAAATAGCAGATAGCAGGCATGCTGCTGGGTTGTTCTACGGCCCCCTCTATCTCTTGGTATGTCAGCCTGTCTTCTGGTCTCGTCTTATGATCTTGACACACAATAAACCTTGCCACGGCGCAAACTGATGGACAGTTCTGGTTGAGCTGCACTACCTAGGTGACTACTGTGGGTTGCAGGCGAGGACACGGGCAAAATACAGAAGTGACAAAAAAACCGGCACAAACCCTGACTTTGCTCCAAAATAAAAGGATCTGATCAGCACTGACTTTATCTTAAGTGCCTGACAAACAGTAAAGTTATGTTAAAGTTTCATGTCTTTCAAGTAGATCAACTCTATAAGGTACAAGCATATCAAAAATAAATACAGTATTTAGTGTGGTATGGTTATTGGTGACGTATTCACCAGAAAGCGTCAGGCCGACACGGCAAAGTAACACGCAAACTAAACACATCTCTTGATTTAACGCAACAATTAGAACAAATGTTCTTACCAGGTACACTTTCTCTGTAGGCGTGGTTCATACCTGCCGTGGCGCTAGGGTGTCGTATTTTTTCCATACTGCGCATTCCTTATCCGGCGTTCTAACCCACGCTACAAAAGCCAAAGCCCGTCAACACTTTTGATTATAATTTGAATTTCGCTGGCTTTTCTACGCCATGATGTGTTGTTTCTTTTTTTCTTCTTCTTCTGCTTTCAT
Organism: Oostethus manadensis; assembly: GCA_024372805.1. Taxonomy (NCBI): domain Eukaryota; kingdom Metazoa; phylum Chordata; class Actinopteri; order Syngnathiformes; family Syngnathidae; genus Oostethus; species Oostethus manadensis. The sequence continues at coordinate 744,348 of QODF01000025.1, forward strand.
TTCTTCTTCTACTGTCGTTTCCACCAAATTTTTTGCCGCGCTCCTTGACGTAAAATAGATGGATGTAAAATGATGACTACTCACTGAGAAGGAACGGTGATAGAAGTTATAGCAGCTATGTTTTAATAATAATTAAGGCTGTCAAAGTTAACGTGTTAATGACGCATTAACGGTAGTGTCCTTTAATGGCACTAATTTTTTCGACGAGAAATTAATGTTATGTACAATCGAAGCAGGAGCCTGGTTGGCATTGCCAGCAGTAAGTCGAGCTTGTTTCCGGGGAACGTTGGCCTCCGCCAAGGCTGCCCTTTGTCACCGATTCTGTTCATAATCTTCATGGACAGAATTTCTAGGCGCAGTCAAGGTGTTGAGGGAGTCCAGCTTGGTGACCTTAGGATCTCGTCTCTGCTATTTGCAGACGATGTGGTCCTTATGGCCTCATCAGGCTGTGACCTTCAGCGTTTACTGGAGCGGTTTGCAGCTGAGTGTGAAGCTTCTGGGATGAGACTCAGCACCTCCAAATCCGAGGCCATGGTTCTCAGTCGGAAACGGGTGGACTGTACCCTCCGGGTTGGGAGTGAGGTCTTGCCTCAGGTGGAGGAGTTCAAGTATCTCGGGTTCTTGTTCACGAGTGAGGGAAGGTTGGAGCGTGAGATCGACAGACGGATCGGTGCAGCGTCTGCAGTAATGCGGTCGCTGTACCGGACCGTCGTGGTGAAGAGAGAGCTGAGCCGGAAGGCAAAGCTCTCTGTTTACCGATCGATCTACGTTCCCACCCTCACCTATGGTCATGAGTTATGGGTCATGACCGAAAGAATGAGATCGCGGATACAAGCGGCGGAAATGAGTTTCCTTCGTAGGGTGGCTGGACTCACCCTAAGAGATAGGGTGAGGAGCTCGGCCATCCGGGAGGAGCTCAGAGTAGAGCCGCTGCTCCTTCACATCGAGAGGAGCCAGTTGAGGTGGCTCGGGCATCTAGTCCGGATGCCTCCCGGGCGCCTCCCTGGTGAGGTGTTTCGGGCATGCCC
>QODF01000025.1:745582-825224 GCA_024372805.1 Oostethus manadensis
AATGGAATTAACGTACGCATGTCCTGTTTGATCCTCGGCCCGTAGTTTGAGGAACTGCAGCAGCGTCAGATTTGTGGGAAGCTACAGTATCAGCTGTAAAGAGCAATCCTTCCTTGATGATTTATGCAACCTTTGAAAGTGCTCAATTAACACCTCCATGCTCCAATTGTAGCCACATGGGGCCAAAGAAACAGGGATGAAAAAGCTACTGTAAGTTTTTGACCTTTGAAAATACATATATTTTACAATGTCGGTATAATGATTGTGAGTACAACTATATTCTGTATACACAGATCACATCAACTGCAGTAAATATACAAAAATAGTAATAAATCCATTGTGAGAGAATAGAAAACAATTTCCCAATTTGAAAGACACCAGAAAGTCACGCTGTGTCAAAACGGACAATTCACCGTAGTTTTGATACGACAAGAATTACCATGACAGAAATAATTCTGCAGTTCCTCATGTGGACTTTCATGTGTAAGCTTTGAGGTGATTTTCCCAAATGTCAGATAAGCTTTCATCACTTTTACCTTTAAATGATAGATCAAACGATGATCCGCACAGGTTTGGATATTGGCACAACTCCCAGAGGTCCCTCAACCAGACACGTTCAAAAACAAGGCAGAAAATCAATCATCCTCCCAGACCTTCATGAATTATTTTATACCTTGATTTTCCTCTGCTCACTTAGGTCAGGTAGATGAGAGGCAATAAAGCGATCATATCATCTCTGATTGCCCTTTGTGTCTACAGATGGAGATAAAAGGGAATAAAAAAAACACTTGGCCGTTCTCTGTGGCTGTTAAGGGAAAAGTTGTGAGGAGACTTTGCAGTTTATATACCTGCGAGAACAATTACTCTGCCCTCTGTGTGGAACTTCCATCCAGTTCTAATGATGATTGCGCACAACACAGAAAAATTAGAAAATGGGGGTGGACTGCCGACATCGTTAAGAGTGTTTGTTTGGATCTCCACTGTCATTCTGCAATAAAGGATGAATAATTACGTTCATAACTTGCAAAAAAACTAAATGCAACACTTTTGTTTTTGCTCTTATTTTTCATGAGCTGAACTAAAACACCTAAAACTTTTTCTAAAGTACAGAAAAGACCTGTCTTATAATTTTCACAAATCTGTCAAAATTATTCACAATTCATCCACCTCACTGGTACCGCATATTAAGATGCTGATTAGAAACCACGGCATGTTTTTTGCACAGGTGTGCCTTAGGCGGGTCACAATAAAAAGCCACTCAAAAATGTGAATTTTCCCAGTATTGTGCTGTATTGTACCGGGTGTCATCATGCGGCGTGACCATTTGCCTCAAATCCCGTATACGCCAGGTGTGTCTTAAATGTTCCCACTGACGGCAACATACAGAAAAATGAAAGGTTGCAGGAGACACTTTGGTATTTTGTAGTCATGCTAAACAGTGATATATAGTTAAAAAATTGTCTTTCAGCTTTGGGGTTTAGGTGTTTTATTAGTATGAACTTTTCCCCAATTTGTGTTGTTGTGGTTTTGTTGTTTCAACTTTCATTCATTCATTCATTTTCTGTACTGCTTATCCTCATTAGGGTCACGGTGATGCTGGAGCCTATCCCAGCTGGCTTTGGGCGAGAGGCGGGGTACACCCTGGACTGGTCGCCAGTCAATCGCAGGGCACTTATAGACAAACAAACATTCACACTCACATTCATACCTATGGACAATTTAGAGACGCCAATGAAGCTAACATGCATGTTTTTGGATTGTGGGAGGAAACCGGAGTACCCGGAGAAAACCCACACACGCACGGGGAGAACATGCAAACTCCACACAGAGATGCCCAACGGAGATTTGAACCCAGGTTTTCCAGATCTCCTGACTGTGTGGCCAATGTGCTAACCACTCAGCCACCGTGCAGCCCCCAATTATGTATTATTGCATAATACATATACATATACATATTACATTGTATTGTATTTAATTATTACTTATTTCAACTTTCTTCTTGAATAATATTTGCAAATTTTGGCTTTTTAAACGATTCCTTTATTCCCATAATATTTAGAATGTATTGCCATTATAACATTTTTCCCAACATAATACTCCAAAAATGCACACATATATTGTCACGATAAGGTCTTCTGGGCATGGTGGAACGACCCCGAGGATGCAGAGAGCGGGACGCCAGGCAGGTAAGGAAGGAATCTCTTTAATAACGAGTAATGCTGCAGGGCAGCGGCAGCAAAACACAGAACTCAGAGTACCAAAGACCGGAGAGAAAGTAACAATGAGCCAACAATCGCAAGCGCGCACACCTGAACATAAATAGTGTGACGCAAATGTGTGTGCGCGTAATTTAGCAAAAGGAAAAAAACTAGGACATGACCCGGAAAACACGTGAAACCAGGAAAATAACAACAACACAGGCAAACTAACTAGAACGAAACCAAACTGTCACAAATAGAAAATACAGAACGTGACATATATATTTATAAAAATAGTCCTTTATTCCTGTAAATTTAAGATGTTTTTTTACTTCGGCTTTAACTTCATTATTATTTCCCAATTCTTTCTTCAATGTTAACCTTTTTCCCATCAAATGGACAAACTTCATTTGTTGTTTCCTTTAATAATGTTACAATGTTTAATATTGTTACAAAACTTCCATCAAATCCATGACTCCCTCATTTCACTGTCAATCAAAGAGGGAGTCCACCCCTGACAGATAATCCAATCATCATGCAGAAGCCAAGCGTCCCATCCAGGCCACTGCCCCACAGATCCCCAGAGACGCTAAGCGTACGAGGGGAGGGACAAAGCCTAGCATTCATCCAATGGCGGTCCAGTTTCACGCAGTGGAAAAACCCACTCTACGCTTCCCCATTGAAGTCAGTAGATGCTCAGCGTCTGACTGTGTAAAAGCGCCTGGCGCCGCGGGGATGAATGTGAAGGAAGCCGTGACAGTTACCTGTGATAAGTAGCTGATTCTGAACAAAAGATGAAGGTATTCTAGTGCCAATTTAGTCAATGAAATGGCCCATGGTGATGGTGAAGCTACGGTATTCACTGGATGTCATTTTCAATGCACAGAGATACCGTGACAAGATCCTGAAGCCCATTGTTTTTGTTGAGAGTGCAGTACGTGAAAGTGCATGAAGTGGAACCTTAGTTTGCACGCAACGTTCCTCATTTCTACAAACTCACCTGCGGCACAGTGCTCTTCATCGGCCCCATTCTCACAGTCTACCTCTCCGTCGCATCGCCATGACAACGAGACACACTTGCTGGCAGTCCCACCACAATCGAACTTCTCTGGCGGACAGGTCTGCCGGCCTGTATGGGGGGTGGAGGTGAGAGTGGGGCGGTGGAGGTCAATCAAGCAGTCAAGTAAATCGGTTCTCTTTCAGCTCAAAATGATTACCACTCAAAAGGTCTCTGTCAACAAAAGATTCTATACAACAGAAAAAAAAAGACAGTAGTAGACAGAAACTACAGAAACAGACAGAAAACCTAAGGAGTTAGCAGTCTGAAATACTTTTTCCAAAAAAAGTTTCTAAAAAGTGACAAACAAGCCCAAACAATAACCAGGGGATGAGTCCAAAGATCGTACACAATTGTTGGACTATATACAGTAGTACTGTAGTTATTACACTATTACACCAATGTAATAGTGGGTGGCCGTCCTATTAAGAGAGAGCAGGTTTATTCTTGACATTTTTAACTTGAACTTGATTTGAATAAATGTCCATTCATTTCCATTCAAAGACAATTAACTTGTCTTTGAATGGAAATCCATTGGGAATGCAGAAAACTCTCACACACACACACACACACACACACACACACACACACAATGAATTATGTATCAATGAGTTCCCTCTAGGCAAAAGCCCATTACAACAGACATGACCACTGTGCCATTGTGTCATGATACACGCACACCAACTCTCTAAACCAAAGGCACAAGTCCCCAGATAACAATATAGCGGCAGGCCAAACACAACTTCATCATTTATACATTTTGACCACTCACATGCTTCTTGGAAACCAGTTAAAAGCAACACGAGTCAAATGTACCTTTTAGGCTATTTTTTGTCTCATTCTCTGAGTTCATTTATCTTTTTTTGCCAATTTTTAAAAGGCTTTTTAAGCATTTCCAGCTTTACTTTGAAAATAATTCTGTTTTTGTCTGTTTATGACCACTTTGACCACAACCAGTAGGCTCTTTTGAGAGCATCTCTAAAATGGTTTTCTTCCACCCCAGTGTGTTCTCTATTCTTAGAAGCGCTACTAAAAGCATCCATCCTCCTGTGGATCTCTCTACCGGGACAGGAAATGGGAAAGCACAGAGACAGTTACCACAGCTAAGGGGGCTGAAGGGATGGTATTTGTATGTTGCAAGTGTTTCTTTTCCACTCACAAAATACAGCTCTTGGGAGCTGTGCACCTAACGGACGTGGCATCTGGCTTGCCATTCAGTTTATATAATTGTGTGATTCAAGGCAACTGCAAAAAATAGATTCTTTTGTTGTTGTTAGGGATGCTCGATATTCGAGCAAGAACGGCAGGTTTTACATGGATGTGTGGGTTTTTTTTTTAGATATTTTAATGATAAAGACGTAAAATTTGGATTTGGCATGAGTCGATTAGTCATGCCTGTTGACTGGGGTGCACGGATGACATCACGTGACGCTCAGCGTGAGCGCTCGGGTAGGACAGTCCGTACGGACGTCCTTAAATATGCAATTTTTCATAGGATACGGGGTGTATTTTTATTGGTATACATGCTCGTTAGCTAGATGACTTCTTCCTGTTGGACTACATCCAGAGTTAAGTCCAACTTAAGTCAAGCTCATGGATGGGAGCTTTAAGTCAAGAAAAAAAAGGTATGTAGCGAGCGTAAACTTATGTTGATATGCACGTTGACCAGACCAGGAATGGGCGGGCTTGTCGTTTAGCAGTCCGTTTTGGGAGCCACTGTTGTTCTGGCGTGCGTGCCATTATTTCTCGCAATGATAAGCGTGTTGATCAAACACCTCATCCCAGCTTTAATAGCGTCTGTGCAGACGTTGCAATATGTAGGATATTCATCCACTTGAATATCAATTTGCACATGAAATTTCATTCAAATCTGATAGTGCCAAATAACCACTTTAACATTTTGGTTAGAGATTTAAATAAGGTATGAAATTAAAGTAATTGTTTTATCAGAGAGAATTAATCATTCAACCTGTTAATTTATTTTTTGTGTTGGTTGGACTTTATTCAAATAAAATGTGATTGCATTTGCCAGGAATTGTTGTTTAGCTGTTTGCTTATATCCATAATTAATTTCTACCGGATTCCCTTACAAAAAGCAAAAGGAATTTAGAAAAGTTATGCAGCTATTTGTTTCACGGTCAGACTGCTAGAATTTTTGCCTAAAACGTTACTGAATCGATTTAGAGTTACTGAATCGTTTCGGATCATATCGTTCTAAATGAACCAACATCTTCCTTGAATCCATTCGGCAACTGCAAATTTTGATATACGAATCAAAAAACGATCCTTTGCACCCCTAATTTTTTCTGATTACACAGCAAATAGCAGAGGTGAAGCCAGGAACTATTACTTAATAATTACTTATTTTTTGGAGGGCCACGGAAGTCACCCTTTGTACGGGACACCTGGTGAAAAATGTACAATCAATCCGTGTGATTGGTGTTGGTCACCCATATCACTATCTGAAGACTGTGAGGAGACATCACTTTGGGGTTTTCTAACTCAAATAGGAAACTACACAGAGACAACAAACAGTCTCCATGGAGTTCAGGTATTATGTGTGGGTAGTTGTCAGTTGCATTTTAAACAACACAATTCAGCAGAATTTGGATGAGCTGCCCATCAACTCAACTCCACTTTGCAATTCCCTGGTGCAAAAATATTCCCTAAAGTAAATAGAAAGTAAATGCTGCATATTGTATATTTAAGTAATTCTATTCATAGAATACAGCCTGCAGAAAACAAAAATGGGGTCATGTAGGAGGGAGCTTGACATTACTCTTAGTTCATATAAACAAAAGGGCCTGTCTGAATAGCATTCTCTTGCGAGAAATGTAAACATTAAAATTAAAGCATTTACCATATCTCTGATACATAATAAATGCCTACCATAATCAATGTGCAACCCTTCTACCTGTCCTTGAATGAACTGTGCAACACACACAAAAAAAAAACATGGCCATAATTGCAATTTGCTATCAACATGAATCATAATCCATATGTATCTTATGACGTTGGTAGAAAACTGAAGCCATAAAAATGCCTTGAAAACAGGTTTGTAAATGGCCTTTGCTTCTTCAAACAATGATCGCGGTGTGACGCCACACGTCCTGCATGCTTGCTTATCTGCTGTTGGCCAATCTCCGCGCCATCCAGTCCGGTCGTCTCGATCCGTACCACATTAGTGCAAATGTTACTGGCATTTTAGGTAACCCTGGATCTTAATATTCTGTACAGTACAGTATACGATGAACTGATGGATCAGAACTCAGTAGCTGGCGGATCACGGTTTGAATTCGGATCCAGATGTCAGCCAGTACAGACCTACATTATATAGATGAAGTTTTGACGGGGGACTTCTATTTTGAGGGGCACATCTTTTTTAGATTTTACGGTAGTGGTTGACCAGTTCAGGAAATCCACTGACCAACTGCGTGTGAGTCAAGTCATCCCATGTGATGCTACTTGCCCAATCAAATCTTTGCACCGGACCGGACCTTAAATTCAGGACATTTCCTGTATCTGGACCTTCACCAACTTTGAAATAGACCTAAATAAAAGCATTTCATAACAAAGTCAAACAATGTCTGTTGTTACTCAGCAGACAGCAGAAGAAAATGATTCAATCAATCTCAGCAATCTTGGGGAAGCAGTTTGGAATTCATGCCGGGGATTTTAAATAAGTTTTGCCGGTCTTGAGGTCAAAAAACTCATTTAACGCTTAAGGCCGAATGCCATCTGTTTAAGTCAAACAAGAGCACAATGAAAAGTGGTAAGGATTTGTTATTCTCCTCACACGCGCCGCCTAACTGCCCATAATGTGCAGGGTGTGTTGGGGTGGACTGAGCTCGGCGCCGTATGCTAATGCACTTTTGATTAACTACCTTCTTAATTTCCCTTCACAAGGGGGGAGGGGATCGGTGCATTCCAGCATGACACTGCGGCCGCTCTCCTGCAGCCTCCTTGGCATCTGAGCGAGCCGCACCGCTGATTGATTTAGACAGTTCATAGCCTCACAGGCTAATGCACAGATAATTTATTTAACATGAGGTGTTTGTTTGAGCCTGGCAGGTAATATACGTTGCCCTTGACTCGCTATCTGTCACAGCCCGACGCGCTGTCAAAGGGAAAGGCACACGGGAGGAATATATGTGACAATTTTACACATGATGAATGTATGAAAGCGAACGAATAATTTTTCCGCCTTTACTATCACAATGAGTCTAGTTTCCTCACCATAGACTACATGAGAATAAACAGTCTATCCCCACTTTATATAGCAGCGAGGTCACGTGCCTGGAGTGCAACTCAAATATTTTACCACAGCTTTCCGACCGAAAATAACCTTTATGAGGACAAAAATGAAGGGAATTTAAGTGATTGCGTGTTTATCAATACTTAGGTTACAGATGTATGGCTCAGCCGTAAAGACTCGGGTCAAATGGTTCCATGTTCTGCAGTGGCTCATACTGTCAGTGTGATGCTTGTTAACCTCATTTATGAGCAGTGGTCTTAATTTCAAAGGCTTGTTAAGGTAGGTTGGGGTCGTAAATGTGAGTTAAATGGATGTATGTATTTTTTGTAATGGTACTATACCTTCATGCAACATAAACGGGGTTGCCTCCAATTATATACTGTGTATTACAGTTTGAAAATTCATTTTTAACTCAGTCATTTTTGAATACGTTCATGTAAAACCATTATAAGAGCAGCTTTTTTTCCAACTGGCATACTAAAGCGTCATTTCACATGAGGGTTAATAGCTGTCAAGTTAATAAATGGATCTAAGAATGTTCCGCATGGCATGATAATCCTAATGGCACAGTTGGTCAGTGATAATTTTGAAAAACACGGTGTTGGTTGGCATCCAAAGCAATGTTTCGCTTTGCAGCGACAAGATATATACCGTATTTGAGACCAGGCTTGGACCTCTTGGTAGGGAACTCTCTGGCCACCTCTTACAGCTCCACCATGAAGATACCGAGGCGTCCCCGGGCCACCCTATGAGACATATTCTCTCCAGTGCGTAGGTTTACTCTGGGGCCTCCTCCCGGCTGGGCACCCCCACAACACTGTACCGGGGAGGCGTCCGGCGGGCATCCAAACTAAACGCCCTAGCCACCTCAACTGGCTCTTTTCGACATAAACAAGCAGCGGCTCTACTCTGAGCTTCTCCCGGTTGGCCGAGCTCCTTACCCTACCCTTCAGAGTAAACTCCTTTCGGCCGCTTGCGTCTTCCAGTCACTACCCAAAGCTCCTGATCATAGGTGAAAGTAGGAATGTTAATGGACCGGTAAATCGAGAGCTTTGCCTTCCACCTCAGCTCTCTCTTCCCCACAACGGTCCAGTACAGCAGACACTGCGCCTGTCAACCTCATACTCCATCCTTCCTCACTGATGAACAAGAGATACCTGAACTCCTCCACCTGGGGCAAGATCTCAGTCCCAACCCGAAAACAAAACATTATCCTGTATTTTTAGTTCATGCCTTTCGATGTTGACATTTAACGCAGGCAATTAACAGAATCGTCCCGCCTTGAATGTTGCTGTGTCACCAGCTCCACCCTTCTTTTGTCCTTCCGATGTGAAATCCAATTTACCCAAAGCGCGTATGCGGCTAGTATCAGATTAAATTTTAAATGAAGGTTACTGTTGATTAGTGGATTTCAATGGAACACTGATCCCCACTTATTAATGTTCTGTTTTAAGCAGATTGAGTGTGTGCTTGAGAGTGAAGTCACCAAAGTCAGGAAGAGAAATGACTCAAGTGCAGGATAAGTACGTAGTAGTATGGAGAAGAAGTACGGTGAGTAGCTGACACAGACACATATCCATAGGAAAACAATGTCAAAAATCGCAAGTTTGCTGTTGATGCAGGAGGCGCTGAGGATATATTAGCAGATGGTGAAATATAACGTACCAGGAAACCCCTCTTTGCATCAAGCATTACATCTCTAGTGTAGCTCAAGGGTGGGTGAAAGAAGCATATTGGTATTGGATCATGTGAATCCATTAGTACAGTGAGCCCATGAATGAATACATCATGCTGTTTTGTGGTTGACTATGGCCTACTATTAGTTACAAATATGCACAAAGAAGCATGTTTTAAGTATGTTTTTCCTAAATTCAGCATTTTCAACCATAAAAATGGGTAAATGAACTAAAATACAAATATAAAGCATTCAAAGGATGCATTCCAAGATGCTGTGAATGATACTGTATGTAGTATTCTGCACTGATCACTATGTTACTGTCGTGTTGGTGAGACCCACAAACGCTGGACTTGATGGCCGGAACATCAGGGTTCTATTGCAGGTTTGAATTATCGTACCACAGACGCAATAATAACAACATATTAATAAATAATTTTATAAATATATTGATTTTTTAAAAAGCAAACTAAAGCTGAACTCTGAATCCCTGATGTCACTTCATGTCCGTCCCGCACTAACCTCCCTTGTGGCAGTGTTCCTCAATATTATTTTGTGATGCCCCCCCTACAGGACAGAAATGTTTTCACGCCCACCCAATTTAAAATACTATGGAGAAAATGTGAATATTTATTAATTTGTCTCTACTGTACCGGGAAAATGCAACTAAATGGAGAGCATATAAGTATATTCAAGAGTCAAATTGCATGTTGAGTATGATGAATTTGTACATGTTGGCAGGTCTGCACTAGTATTGAAAGTACTCCCAGCCTCTCGCGTCTCCCCGACACTTCACCGCACCCCCCGAGGGGAGGCCCGCCCCACTATTTGAGAAGCACTGCCTTAGGGACACATTTATAGCAAAACACACAAACACAAGTCTTGTTACTCTTCTTTTTTTCCTTTGGGCTATCCCTGCTTATAGGGCCATCAAAATACAGCGTGTTAACGGCGTATTTTAAACCTTTTCTTCCTACCTGGAGCCATATTGCCTCTGCATCCACACCTGTACCTCCCACGCCACATCCTGACAATATATGCTATATATCTTTTAGCTTGATTTCATTTTCAGTTCATTTGGAGTTGCTAATGCATACAAATATATACACGCACAGGGAAAACATGCAAACTCCGCACAGAGATTCGAACCCTCAACCTCGTGACTGTGAGGCCAATGTGCTACCCACTCACCCACCGTGCGGCCCAACCCGTGATTAGTCTGAATAAATGTTTTAATCATTTGACAGCCTTAGTCTTATTTCCTCTTATTATGTCCACTATTTTGGGTAATACGAGTGTAAAGGTGACTACAGTCTACAGACTACAGTCATTTCATGTATAGAGGGCTCTAATAATGTTAAAAGCTATATTTAGATGGTCGTGAGCAGATTTGTAATGCTCTAGCTAGGAAAATAGTTCACTTATCAACTGCAATAAAGAAGATATTCATGTTTAGCAGTCGAAAAGTACGCACACAATACTTGTCGCTAATCTGAATTTGATATTGCCAACACTAAGCCTGTTTCCTTATTGACTACATTTTGATAGACAGTCTTGTGCCTCATGACTATGGTGAATGTGCATACGTACGTATGCGTGTGCGTAACAGCGAGAGAGAAGGAGAGAGAGCAAGGCCACCTGGGAAATTATGCTTGCCACTGCCTCAAGCATGAAATTGAAACCATCCGACAATGCAACTCACTGGATCCTTCCTGTGTATATTTAAAAATAATTAAGTAACTCAACCTTTTGCCTCACGCCTCACCTTTCTATTGCCTCGTGCACACACAGAGGAGGTGTAGCACCACGCCAGCAGAGGGAGCCCTCACCTGAATACTGACTGGTACCACTGGTACCACTGGTACCACCCCCTCCGCCCCTCTGCGCCCACTTCCTGTTTGGCAGCCATTTAAGCGTGGCCCAGGCCAAACAGAGGTTGCGAAGTATTGCCAGTTGTATTTTCTGGTGTATGACTTCTCGCCTGTTTCCTGATCTTTGCCTTTTGGATTACCCCTTTGGTTGTTTGCTGTTCGGACTGATTACTTGTGTTTTGACCTTCTTGCCTGTGACCACGTTTACGATCTCCGCCTTACGTCTAAGAAAGGTGTGTACTAAACTTCTGCAAATGGATTCCTACACGGCTTCCGCCACAACTTCATTACAAAAAGTCCCTTCACTAAACATGAGGAACTGAAGACGGCGGAGAAGGAAATAAATACAAACGGTGTGTAGTTCACTGGTTACCAAACCACAACACATCCTGATGTTGAAACTGGTAAGACTTAATACATAATCAAGAGTTTCTATTTTATACATGATGCATTTATGTCAAATCCATTTTTTATTGCCCTGCTATTGAACTTGCAGAATGATGCAATAGAAAAGCCTCTAACCACGAATACATGCATAAATACATATCCGCTGTCTATTTTTTATATGTGTGAGCACATTAACAAGACCGTGGGGGATTTTTAGAAAGACAACTGCAAATTGCCAGCAAGGGAGCATCAATTTAATAAGCATCGAGTCACGGTTTGCTCTTCGCGGCATGGTGTAACGACCCCGAGGATGCGGAGAGCCGGACGTCAGGGAGGTAAGGTTGCAGGAATCTTTAATAAAGATGCTGCAAAGCGGCGGCAGGAACATGGACCGACACGTTACAAGGAAAAAGCAACAAATGACAATGAGCCGACAACACTGGCACGCACACCTGAACATAAATAGCACGGAACAAAAAGAGAAACAGGTGTACGTAATTACCCGAGTGATGAAACTAGAAACGGCGCAGAAACATATGAAACCATGAAAATAACAACACAAAGAAACTAACCAAAACTGTCAAGTCTACAAAACACGAATCGTGACACGTTGAGCGGCGCCATATCCAGGACATACCAGCCCACCCATTCCCAACTGATCAAATTGCATTGTTGCTGAATTAAGCCTACAATCAATTGTTAAAACATTCCAAAAGGCAACTACTGATGTTCATCTCCATCGCCAATGTACTGTAATGCACACTGTGTCCAATCAAATGTAACTGAGACTAAATGAATACAAAAAAGGGGTCACAAAGTGACCACATTCCACTGAAACAACCGCCATACATCAAATTTTTGCTGTGTCATAGACCCACTAGCCACAATATTAGGCACAGCTAGGATTTGTATTTAAATGCTGCATTAATTTGGTAGCTGGCCATGGTACTGAACAGAATCAACACCTAACAATACAGCCATATGTTTTTCCTTTAATGACATTTGCCTGTGAATATACTAAAATTCCACAGCAACCAGTGCAAATGCAAAGTTATCACATATAAGAAGGTTTATATTTTGAGATGACAGGATGGTTAGAAGAAGAAAAACAGGTTTTAGGATAATTTCTGCTTCACTACAATAAAGAATGGGACTAAAATTGCTGCGTATGAGAATTAGACATTCCAAAAAAGAAATGGTTGGATGCTGTAAGGATAAGCGCACCTTGATTTAAATGAGTTTCATGAGATGACTTGAGATGATTGTGAGTTTGTAGATGCTTAACACCAAGACAGTACAGATGCGTGAAATGTATATATCTCGGCTGTCAAAGCAACGGAAGTTTCCATTAAAGGCAATTTTTTTGGATGCGCAATTCATGTGCACATGTCCAGTTTGAGCCTCGAGACCGTGGACACTACAAGTGGGAGCAAATGTTGAGCAGAAATGAAGAAAGAAAGGAGTATAATACTGTAGTTTGAAAAAATGTGTCAAATTTAGCTTGAAAGCCCTGGCAGATGGCTATCGCAAAAAGATATTTGTACCTACTTCGTAGATTCGAGAAAAGCGAGCTGTGAGAAAGTATTTCTAAGCGTCATTTATTCAGCGGTACCTTGGCATACGAGTGTCACAACCAACTAGTGTTTTATTGTAGGTGTGAGCCATCTTTCCTTTGATTTATTGCTTGGAACGGCAAGCTAAAACTTGTGGTTGAGCTGCTAGTTGACGGCAGGCATAGCCGAGGACAGCTATGCGGGCCTTCTGTCAAGGCCGATGATCTAGCCGCGCTAATGAAATCAAATGTATCATGTATTGTGTGAAACTATGACAGGAACAACATCAAATTAAAAGCACGAAATATGTCGCACTGCGCGTTGACACGAGTTTGTTGTCAGGGAATACTTTTACTATTTTTGGTGGTATCTCCTTTGCTTTTTTGACTTATCTTGTGTCTGTTTATTTAGATTCTGGCCACTCCATCTGGCAGAGCTGTGAGACAGCTGTTGCTAATCTTCATCATCCGGATCATCTTCTCAGGCTCACCTTCAGCGACTGGATGGTGCTCGGCTATTCCTCGTCCACAAAACGCCCAGACACACTCCTGCTATCTCATTATTGTAAGCGATTGTATTCCTGTTGGTCATCGTAGGTGCCAGCCAGTCCAGTTTGGGGGTCCTCAGCTGAACGTCTCACAGCTCCGAAAGACGGTCCGATTTTGTATTTTGCTTTCCTTCTGCCATTCTTCTCGGTGTCACGGTTGTTGTTGCAATTGTCTTGTGGAATTCATTATGGACACAACCTCTTTTCCCTCTAAATTTTGGGATCCCATGACTGGTTCTGACCACATGTTGTCACAAAATGAATCCACCATCCACCAGTACATGCCTGGAGTTTGTTTTTCAGAGAGGTTGCGTAACGAAAATATCTCGCACATTAGCTTTCAATAAGGTCATCAAGGCGTTCCCACACAGTATCAGCATTTGGCAGCAAATATGAGGTGAAAATAAAAAGGTAAACAGGCATTAGTAGTGCGCGTGAATTTCTCTTGGAGACGACTTGAATGTGACAAGGTGCGTTCAAGGACTGCGGACAAAGTGGGCCGTTCGCATTAAACATAAAAAACTGAGGGATTTCTCACTGTATATTATTTCTGAAAAACAATTGATATACATAAAATGTGATGTACTGTAGTTATATTTGTAGTCGCGTATTGAATCGTTTACCACAAAGAGCTTCACATCCCTACTTATTATAGAAATTGTATTTTTAAATCTGCAATTTAGTGCGATCAATAGAGTTAACTATGGCGATTGCGATAAATCACAATAAAATATTTTGATTGACAGCCCTAATATAAACATAAATGAAAATGGACTAGAGGTGCGCCAATCAAGGTTTTATGCTGCCATTTCTGATACCAATCATCCACGAGTGAAATTTCCCAATACCAATACCATTCACATGAGTTAACTGGGAATTTTTCAGTTTATTTATGATGATTACTTTAGGCCTGGGGTTTTGAGGGGAAAATTAGAACCATAAAAACGAGAAATTATTAAAAAATAAAAATAACTTTTTTTTTTGCTGGCTCCATCCCTGCTTTTAGCTATATGATCTGAAAAAAAGAAACCATATAATCACTTAAAATGACTCCCTCTTTCAAGAAAACTTGTGAAACGTGGATGAAACACCTTCTTTGAGACTTTGGATGAGAGTCCATGCTCTGATGGAGCTAAGGCAGGTAGCATATCACGGTGCTGCAAGTGAGAGAGCAGAACCCGATGTCCTCCACCTTTGAGAAAGACTAGTCATCTAGTCTAAGAATTCAATTATTTTTTATGATTTGCTTAGCCCTCTGACTGACACGCACATTGGAGCGAATGTTGGCTACGACACACCAGGACCCTCAAAAACTCACCAGACTTCATCAAGTGTTTGTTCTTCAAATGTTATGTTAAATTTAGCTATATAACGTGCTACGCCTGCACGGTATTTTTCACGTCATGTGTTGCGGGATGTAAATTTTACATCACCCTCATACAAATTCCACATGGCAGACCCGTTTTTTTGGGTTTGCAGTTGCACACCTGCGTAGTGTGCAGAAAAGGTGGAGAGGACTCCACCCGATAAAGCAGGACATGATACTGCACATGGGGGTCTGTACATGCCGCAGGTATAAATAGCTGAAGGGCATTGACGGTACCATCGTGCACTTTTCCACAGAAATTGACTGATACTGATTTGAGATGATCAGTCGGAGCATCCCTAAAATGGACGTGCTTGATCTAACTTAGTACATGAAAAATGCAACTGTATCCTCAAATGTTCACAAGCACTTAGCAGTTAGTTATGCAAACCACCCCTCAGTGTGCCTCTGAGTAGCGTTGAGTAAAGTGATGAGATAACTTTCACTTAAGGCTCATATGCAATGAATACAATACACTCCCCCAAATTATTCGGAACAATTGAACGGTTTACTCTTTAAAACAGAGGTTTTAAAGAAGAAAAGATCTCAGGCGTGTTCCATGTCAGCTCAATACAAGGGTGAACAAGGTCAGCTGAGTGTTTGCTGTTGCAATTCTATCATCTTCAACTTCTGTTAACTGAAAAACTCAGTTGGCGCGAAGGGCTCAGGTTAATCCCTGCGTATAATTTAGCAGGGTTGAATGAACACACTCGCACACGGTAAGAAAATACCAGTGCCAGATATCAGTAGGAAAAACACCTCGGATCAGCACCGATTGGCAAACTGTATAAGCCTGCTGATGCCACTCTGACTAAAGAAGAGCTGACTCTACAGCATCTTGACTACAATAATGATCCCTAAACTTACACGGATTACAAAATCCTTACAAAAACCGCTTGCACGTGGGTTGACTAGTGAATTCAGAATTATTTATCCAGTGATTTTTTTTTATTTTGTTAGTGCTTTGTTGTCAACGTGACCCTTGGATTGCTGACAAACATCATGACATGGAGAGTGACAATTGGTGTTTGACTTCATGCGGGTCGGTTGGCAGGGATGTCCAAAGTCAAAATGGCTGTTTTTGTTTTTTATCAGGCCAGAACACATTCTAAAAATAGAATTTACCGAGAAAAAGTGGGAAAAAAAATTCAACCATTAAAAAATCTGTAGTAAGTTTACAGGAATAAAGTCAAACTATTACATGTTAGAAGGAAAATGAGGACATGTGACATGGAGAATGAATGAATGAAGGAAATCTACCAAGATTTTGGACGAAAGTTCAAATAGTCGTAACATTGTGGAAAAAAAACAGCAAAAATGGGGTTAATACTAATAATATGTTTTTTCACCAATCAAAAAGCTGTTTTTTCACTAAGGCATAAGGCATATTATTATTCACGTGTTGCACTTTATTTTGTGAAAAATATTTTGGCCACAGAAGAGTTATTTTGTTGTTAGTGTCATTTGCTTTGACGCCCTTTTGTCATTTTTATG
This sequence comes from Oostethus manadensis, assembly GCA_024372805.1. NCBI lineage: Eukaryota > Metazoa > Chordata > Actinopteri > Syngnathiformes > Syngnathidae > Oostethus > Oostethus manadensis. The sequence goes on from QODF01000025.1 coordinate 761,986, forward strand.
TACCATTTAGTTTTGGTGGTCAAAATTATGCCACATTGCCTGAATGGATGAAAAGTGAAAACACCACAAATCTAATTTGTCCACAGCCTTAGCATCAACCCACATCTCTCTGCTTTTTCAGATGTGTAGTTTGGGTGTCAATGCTGCTTTCAGAGGCATTAGCTTTGGTCTACACTTAATCAGCAGTCAACCAGAGGTTTCAGGGATCAGCGCATCGATTCCCACCCTGGCAAATCAATTGCATCAAAGGCTTGACTTAAGCTGAACTCAGACCACAAAGTGGCGATTGTACAGCAGAGTGGGCTGCAAGGACGGAGCATACGACACGGCGAGGTTATAGAGGTTTACCTGGCTCTGTGTTGACGAGGAGACACAGACATAGAAAAAATTATTGAAATGGCAGCAATGAGCCCCAGCTGGTTAGATCATATTTAGTGCGGGAGGAACACTGCTGCAGGGAGCCTTATACCGTCTATAGGGATGGTGTAGGAAATGTAGACTACAAGAATGCATTCACATTCACAGACACATGAATGACAGAACACAACATACTCTAAACGGAATTGCTTCACTAGAGAGCTAAGCTGTCGCAATAACCATTACGCTTTAAACATTTAATGATGAATAAAGACGTTTTTGTGTTTTCTCCTAATGAATTCCAAGATCGTGGGTCATTTTTTTCCTGACAAATACATCACATGGTGGTGTAATTAAAAAAAAAAAAGAATTTGAGCTCATTGCAGGAATCACGTGAAAGTTGTATGTACTGTATTTACAGTACCTGGTTGAAAAACATGGCCACCATCAAGTAAAACATCTTTGCAAGGCTATGTTGGGACTTTCCCCACATAAGTCATCGATCATTTCTCTGATGATTATAAATCTCTGAGGACATTAGCGATGTGGTAGTTTCAGTACCTGCACAACCCTTAGGGGGCGCCACAGACTATTTATAGTGATGCAGGAGCCATTGATGTCACTGATGCTGTGCACATGCAAGACACAATATTTGTAAATCAAAATAACTACTTTGACAATCTTCAAAAGACTCTTTGATCACCTATTTGAGAATCCTGCTAGTAAAACATGCAAATACGAGGGATGCCCTGTGGTTAGTTGGGTGATATGACAGTTCCGTTTAGTTCTCCGGAAAAAAACAGCGGTTTGTATGAAATTAACTAAATGTTTTATATACATCCGTGACATGTGGTGACGGTGAGGAACTGTGCCTTTGGAGTGTTTTTATGTAAAAACGGGTTGCCTTTTGTTAGGATAACAAGAAAAAAAACCCACTTTCGGCTTTGCAAGCATCTTTTTTCCCTTTTACAAAGTGACTCTGCATTGATCCTCATGAGGCCCCTCCTATTTGCTGTCTTAGTGTACGCGCAAGCGGCCCGGTCCATCTGTTAGCGGGTTTTTTTATGAAGCGAACCAATGTACAGAGTGAATTCGCTTCCTGCCCTTTTGGAGAGGCAAGAGACGAGGAAAAAAGACACGCATGTACATGGTGATACATGGAGGCCGGCAAAATGGTCAAGTTCATTTTACTTTAATTGTGTGGTTAGACTTCGAACTTTATTGATCCACAAGAGACAATTCTCGGTTGCTGTAGCTCAGATGCAGAATAAAAAGAAAAACGCAATACAATACGAAATAACATATAGTAAAATACAATTAATATAATATGAACACGTTTTCTAAAGTTAAAGTGATTAATTTATTTACTATCGCGATAAAGCGAGAAATCTTGCCACATTTTAATCATACAAGATGTTGTCACACGACAACCCGAGACACTCCTAGTATTTCATCTTGGCAGCCAAGTTCATTCATTCAGCAGAGTGTATTTTATTGTCCGATTAGCAAAAATAATCTCAAGACATTCCGTGGGCTGTAAAAAGTCGTTGTGTGTTGACTTTGCGTGTTCTCCACACGCATGAGTGCAGGTAGTCCTGCTTCTTCTCACATCCCCAAAACATCCATCCATCCATTCGTTTTCTATACCGCTTATCCTCGTCAGGTATGCTGGAGCCTATCCCAGCTGACTTTGGGCGGGAGGCGTGGTACAACCTGAACCGGTCGCCCGTCAATCCCAGGGCACATAACTTTGTACATACCTATGGACGATTTAGAGTCGCCAGTTAACCTAACATGCATGATTTTGGAATGTGGGAGGAAAGCGGAGTACCCGGAGAAAACCCACACACGCACGGGGAGAACATGCAAACTCCACACAGAGATGCCCAACGGAGATTTGAACGGAGAACCTCCTGACCGTGAGGCCCCCAAAACATACATCTTAAGTTAATTGGAGGCTCTAAACTGTCCATAGGTGAGCCTGTGAGTGTGAATGCTTGTTTGTATATATGTCCCCTGCCACCGGCTGCTGAGCAATNGGCCCCCAAAACATACATCTTAAGTTAATTGGAGGCTCTAAACTGTCCATAGGTGAGCCTGTGAGTGTGAATGCTTGTTTGTATATATGTCCCCTGCAACCGGCTGCTGAGCAATCCCGACCTTTTGCCTCAAGTAAGCTGGGATAGGCTTATCCGTGACCCTAATGAGGACAAGCGGTATAGAAAATTGTTGGATGGCCTCTGTTGCCCTTCAAATTATCAATAAAATGTAAAGGCCATGCAATTGTAACACATACACATATATCATCATTGCTCTCACACTCATCACACCAATGTTGAGGAGATAAATTGCATAATGGCAGCGGTCTGCAGCTACTACATGTTTTAAATAAAACCGTAAGAGGTGACAGATTTCAAGACCTTGAATTACATGAATGCGCTATTACACTGGTCGCAACCTACTGGACCAGAACAAAGACAGACACGCAAATGGTGCAGTTACGTGTGCCGAGAAACCCCAAATGCGTAATTTAGGCCTGTAATTCTATAACCATGAATAAACGGAGATGGACAAGCCATGCGTTTATAGCACTGAATAGGATTTATTTCCGAGCAGACCTTAGCAATGCTTGCTGATGGGAAAAGAATTCTGGTTTGTCACACAAAACAACAGCGGGGGTATCAAACTTTCTCCACCAAGGGCCACATAGTAAAAAATAAAAAGATGAATGGGACACTTTATTATTTTGCAAAGCAACACATGTAGATGTGCTAAAAAGTTACATATTTTTTCAAATATAGGTGATATAGGTGGAAAAGCATATTATTATCAACATGAATCTATGCTCTTTTTTCCCCATTTCTGCTGCTCATGTTTTTTTTTTTTTTTAATATTTCACATTTCTTCTTAAATAATCATTGTACATTTTCTTTTTGTAATATTTTGACTTTATTCCCGTAACACATTCCCGGCCAGTTAAAAACAATTGGGAGTTGACAAATGGGAAGAATTTCCTGTACATTTGACACTGTTGGATCTTAAGAAGGCTCTTAGTACCACTTTAAAACGGGCTACCGTGTTTCTTTTAATATTATGACTTTAAGAAATAACTTATTTTTCTTTTATGCTTCAGCTTTATGCTACTAAGATGACATTATTAGACCTCATAAAATTACAGTGTATATAACTACACATTTTTTCCCTGCATTTTTTATCTTAATAGTTAAGATCTCTGCTATTTGGACCCCCCTGGCAGTAATAATGTTATCTGTTTGTTCCCTTAACAACACAAATTGAAAATGTGTGGACCAGTGTGGGCAAATAAATGCAACCAAGCTAAGAAATAACGGTGTAGTTATTATGTTGAAAGCATGCAACTCAACTTGATTCCACTCTGCACGAAAAGGTATGAAGGCAGAAAAATGGGACATGCAACCCAAACAACCTTGAGAGTTCTTTATGCCAGAGGGGCAGCGTCTGTGTCTGTGTTGGTTAAACATTGCGCTTGTGTGTGCGCACGCATGTCTGCTCATTTAAGCACAAACTGCTGTCATGCTAGCGGAAGTGACTTCACTGGAATCGCTGTTGTCTTCTAACGGACTTTGATTGAATTAACTTAATTACACACATGCACAAAGAGAAACCTGCATCCATTCAGTGGGGACAATCTGGCTGTACATGGTAGCATTAAGCACGGTACGGTCAATAGCATATAATGAGGGTGTATCAAAAACTTGGCCTTTGCAAAGACAATGGCCACTGCCAGAGGTATTCATCGCACAAATCGCTCTATTGCTGTATATACTGTACACTGTTTATAGGGAAACTCTTTGACACGGGCCCTTTTGCAGGCATACACGTGTTTTTCATTGTTCCATTCATATCCCTAATCATTTCAGCTACTACTTTCTGGCATATACAAATACCTTCATCCGACATCAAAGTACATTTGAGTCTATTACATACAAACTTCTAAACGTGGCATGTAGCATGAAGCTCTTTATATAGATATTAAATAACAATAATCTTGAGTGCCTGTGTGAATAAACACAAAGAATTGGATCTGGAGTGTGAGTGACCCCTAGAGAGTGGGCGCGGCCTACACCCTCTCCCTGGCAACATGTAGCCCTGTTTGTTTTCACGTGTGGCTTTGTGTCAGTAACAGCGAGTCCGGTCAGCTACTTACTGCAAATTGCATCAGCCTCATCGGAACCATCTGCACACTCCTGTTCTCCATCGCAGCGCCACCTAGCAGGAACACACTGTCCGTTCTTGCAAGCAAAGTCTGTCGTTGCGCATGTCTTCTTGGCTGTCGAGAACGAGGAAACACATTGATCAATGTGACGTTCGGATGAGAGAGTGAAACGTATGAATGTATTTACCCTTCGGACGTGACTAGGGCTGCAACTAACAATTATTGTCATAATCGATGAATCGGTCGATTATTTTTACGATGAATCGGATTTTTAAAAAGACATTTTAAACATTCACACCTAGGGACAATTTAGAATCGCCAATTAACCTAACATGCATGTTTTTGGAATGTGGGAGGAAAGCGGAGTACCCGGAGAAAACCCACGCACCCATGGGGAGAACATGCAAACTCCACACAGAGATGCCCGACGGAGAATCGAACCCAGGTCTTCCAGATCCCCTGACCACTCGGCCACTGTGGCCATTTAACTCACATGAGTTGCTACATTAATGTACATACGTAGTATACATGTATTCCCGATCGTGCATGGATGCAGGTCAACTATCATAGCTGACTCTGCATGTTGCCGCCACTGCTTTGCTTCACGATGCAACCAACCTACACGTTTCAGACAAATCCATTTATTCCCAGCAATCAATTAATGAATGAATGAATGTCCGACCTGTTTTCAGGCGAGGTATAATTTACACACACATCCTTTTCTCCTTTTTAGAAACAGCACGAGTAACAGCACTGTGGCTCTAGGAATAATACGTTTATGGGAGATCCTGAGAAGACGGTGAAAAATGAGGCAAGCAATTGGAGGGGGTAGAAAAAATGCGAATGTAGGAGAAATAATATAGGATATGGATTGCCGTTCACATTGTGGTGATCTGCTAAAGAGCTAAAGAACACTGCATGTCAGTGGAGGGACGGAGGCCGTTAATCCAGTGAGCTGGGGTTGAACAACAGCCATGAGTGAGTGGACCATTCTTCAAGGTCTACAGTATGTGCAACTTCGCGTGTGTGTGTGTGTGTGTGTTCATCTAGGTGAAACAGAGTAAGGTGGACAGATAAAATATTGCTCTTGGAAAGAGACTAAAAGCCCTACCAGTTTTTCAACAGCCAGAGAAATATCGGTAGAAAAGACCAGAATAAAACAACTACATTTCACACAAGTCCTGAATACGCAATTATTCTTCAGCTTACCTAAATATCAATGTATTAGGTGTAAAAGTTGGATTACAAGCCACAATTTACTGTTTTTGCTTGCTTACAAAGTTTGGCGGTTAAAATTCCCATGCATTATCTGGAGTGGCCTGTGCTTCATAAATGGATGGATGTGCATTTCTGATTTACAAAAAAGTTGCGTCTTTAAGTGTTCCTCTCTAAAAACTGAGGCCCGTGGCACAAAAGCAGAACTCAAAAATCCACAATAAATGATAGAAGCTGAGCTCAACCAACCCAAAACAAGAGTGTCTCGGTTTCCAGGATGAGCTCCACCCACGGCAGCTGTCAGCCAATGAACTTCTCTGCTGGGAATCATTGGAAGAAGTTCAAATGGCTGTTGTGTTTTGTTTTTTTTATTATTTTAAGCTCGTACGGGTACTTGTCTGGTATATGTCCTTGCCAAATTTGAGTGTAAAGTTATAGTTTTAGCCTTCCGTCTAAGGCAGGGGTAGGCAACCTACGGCTCGGGAGCTAGATGTGGCTCTTTTGATGAGCACATATGGCCCTCAGAAGTTTTTAAACACCATTACATTTATTTATTTTCATTTATTTTTTTCTTCTAATAGATGTAACATATCGTGCTTTACAAATTGCATTCCGAGTGATTTATTGGCCCGCGGCACAATGTAAAAAATGTAATGTAAATGTCAAAAAACTTTAAGGAAACGGCAAAAAGTGAAAATGAGCAGTAATTTTACAAAAAATAAAGTGAAAAATCATGAGAAATAAGTTGTAATCAGAAGTACCCCAAAAATTATGTTGTGGAAAACTTTATTATAATAAATAATAAACAGAGTTCATTTTTCTTTTTTAAATGTTACAATATTAAGAAACAAAGAAAACAATATAAAGTTGTAATTTTTGGGAATATTAGGTTGGGGGGAAAATTCATTTGGGAATAAAGTTAAAATATTGTGAGTACAAAGTCATAATATTACAATTAAAAATATAATTTTAGTTTTATAACGTTTTGTGTCATTATTTTTGCCGACGTTTTACAGTCAAACATGACATGATCACAGTGTTAAAAATAACATTCCAAATATAAAACCTTCTCAGCATTTTAATCTTCTACATTGTTTGGCAGACTTTTAGTTGGATTCACCTTTAAAAAATAGGATACGGCTCTCACGAAAATACGTGTCCTTTATGGCTCTCTTAGTCGAAAAAGGTTTCTGACCCCGGGTCTAAGGTGACACCAAGAAGAAGCTGCACTTGAAGAAAAAAGTAGCAGCGTACACCCCGGAGATGACGATGCATGGCATCGCATGGCATTAGCTGGCACTGAAAGCCGAACTCGACATGGTCTCGACATTACAAGAGTCTCATTCTCTTTTTCTTTTCTACAAGTGATATAAATCTCTTTTTTATGGTTTTGCCTAATTGAAGGTGAGGTTATGGTTCCTTTTTTTTTAGATGATATGTACATGACACCCATGCCATGTACCCCCTACTCCTGCACACTTTTTTCCCTAATTTACTGAAAACATTGAGCATAATCAGTTAATTCATTTTATAGTAACTCCAGGTCAGAAATGTGTATTTTGCTTGGTCACATTTTAATAAAGTTTCACATGAGCACTGATAAATACTGTACATATCTAATCATCCTACATACAATTTTATTCCAGTCTTATGTTTGAGTGGGTGGAATTTGAACCTCACTTTTTTGTCCACTCACAACGCTGTGGTTTAAGTCTGCGTATTAATTAATACAGAATTGAAGAGGAAGGTTCTAACAATCATGATGATGCAGTATCCGGGATACAAAAATACATACACCCAAAAATAAAGCCTCACTTTCCGGGGACTCCCACCGGTGCTTTTACCGCGGCGCCACGCTGGGATTGGAACACCGATATGAATGAACTCTTGAAGATGAAACACTCCCTGCACAAAACAATCATAACTTTGATTTGTTCCCGTGATGCACACCGAGCACCGATCAGCTTCACGCTCGGTCTCTTTGCCGCTTCTCCTCACGTCGTGAGGCGTTCAGGCACACTCGCAAGTGTGAGTGTTAGGCGGTAATTCACTTTTATCGACGTACCCCTTATCCCATGCTTACTCCACGTTAGGAACTCGGGATATAGCCAATAGAAGATGTGCAGCCGGGAATTCTGGGCCCCATGGAAAAAAGTACACTGGGGCCCTCTTTAATGTTTTTATGATTAATAGTCCTTGACGGGTTTAATGATGTTTTATAGAACAGGTAAAAAAAGATGTAACATTTTTTGACCAGATTGTAGAAGAAGAAAAAAACAAGTGATGTATTTATTTAGTATACCGGCCTTTGATAAAAGTGCCCTCTTTGACATTTGACAGAATAGATAAAGCATACAGTATGTCAACTGCACACAACATAACATAATTTTGTTTTTCTGGGACACGGTTCTGTTGCAGTGCCATTATTTTCCTGGTACCAACCAAGCCATGGAGCAACAATGGAATAATAAAAGAAGTCATATGCATCCATCATTCATTTGATCACTATGAAGAAGAGCTCAAACACAAATACTAAAGAAAACAAAGTCATCCTGTAGAAGAAAACGCATGAAACACCCGGTTTCCCAATGAAATTGCTGTCATTTCCACCTTGTAAACAACTACTCCACCGGGCTGATACACTCTCTCTTGTGTGTGCCTACACAAGCTTTTTAAATACCTTTGCTACAATTGCAACTCTTTGTATGTGTAATAATGTTCGCAGCTGACACAAGAACCTTTGTTGTAGAAGAATGATGTACTCTATGTTTATGCTGAACTTGAAAAGTGCAGTGATCAATGTATGTATTTTAAGTCAAATATAAGTGGCATTTTCTACACTGTCCACAGACTTTTATACAAAGTTGGAATTCTCTCACAGCAGGCACAGTAATAATAACAATAATAATTATACCGTTGCGGAAACTTTGAATTCCCAATGGCACTTTTACTGCAACACAAATCATCCATTCATTTTCTATACCGCTTCTCCTCATTAGGGTCACGGGGATGCTGGAGCCTATCCCAGCAGACTTTTGGGCGCGAGGCGGGGTACACCCTGGACTGGTCGCCAGTCAATCGCAGGGCACATATAGACAAACATTCACACTCACATTCATTCCGAGGGACAATTTAGAGTCTCCAATGAAGCTAACATGCATGTTTTTGGAATGTGGGAGAAAACCGGAGTACCCGGAGAAAACCGCACGGGGAGAACATGCAAACTCCACACAGAGATGCCCAACGGAGATTTGAACCCAGGTCTTCCAGATCTCCTGACTGTGTGGCCAATGTGCTAACCACTCATCCACCGTGCGGCCCCAACACAAATCAGTGCTTTATTTATGTTTTAAATAAATGTACGCGTATTATGTCTATATATATACTATATTGGGTAATATGTCTATCAAGAATAGTAGGGGTATGTTGGTTCATATCTAGAAGGCTCTAATAATGTTAAAAACCGTGTTTAGAAGGTCGTAAACAAATGTTCTATGCTCCGACTATGAAAACGTTCCAAAATCAGGACTCCTACTTTGAGAAACTCCACTTATCACAGTCAAGCCAGGAAGCAATTAACCCTGATAACCAAGGAATTACTTGATGCGTGAATATTTCCAACAATTCACACTCAAAGAACAGCAGCATGGATTTAAAAAAAAAAAAAGACATCTGCAATTTGCTTTGTTCACGCATGACCGGGCAGCAGACTTTTACAGTCATCACATGACACCCCGAACAAACATAGTTTCCAGTGTTTGTTTGTTGTCCTGTGTCTGATGGGAACCAGGAACAATGCGCTGCAGGTTCAAATACTCTTCTAGCAAAGCAACCGGTGACTTACAAAACATTGCTTTTTTATTTAAATTTAGGAACACTGCAACTTTGGTGGCGAAGAAAGCTTGGATCCTACAGGTAATGTTTTTGCCAGCGCTCGACCCAACTAACCACTGCGCCAATTTAATTCCATTATTTGTTTCTGCCTTTTTAGAAATCCATGCAACATGCTTTCAGTCATGTTGCATGGTTTTAATAAAAAAATAAATAAATAAATAAAGAAAAATTTTAAGAAAAACAAAACACTCTGATGCCCTCACATGAAAGATGGACTGAACAATATAAAAGCTGATGCGAGTGAGCAAAAGGCATCCTGGGTGACATCAGGGTCCCAGACTTGACCTGCATTGATTTATTGAACAAATATTGGTTTCATCACTATTATGCTCACAGACAAAAACATAGCTCGACACTTCCTACCCTACCCCTTACAGCTAAGCCTGACACTCCCACATCACATCACATGGTCAGACATTTAGTCCCCTGGACTGGGTCATCATTTTAATGAAGAGCTATCAATTCTGAAGGCACACCCCCACTGGAACCTTCAGTGCAACCTGCAGACTGAGCAATGCTGCACACACAGCTGAGAGGCTATGGAGGGGTGGTCCTCTGTGTAATTCCTGCTGTGTGATAGATGTAAACATTGTACTGTTGAGACTTGCTGTAAAACAGCATGAAAAGCACTGTATCAAATAAAGACCTGCCAACATGTACGCATTGATCATAAATTGCATTCTGTCTCTGGAACCCGGATTACGGTCCTGTGTCAAAGCACCAGCATGCGCTACACCGGCTCACTCCTCACTCCCCTTGCAAACCATCTTGCGTTGATGTCATGTGACATCCGGGTTACAGTATTGAGCCGGTCGTGGTGCAATCAAACCGTGACCACTGTATTGATCGGTTTAATATAGATACGTGGATGTATGGCTTTTTGTCACCAATGCGGAACACGCTCTGACACCAGTCATACGGAGAGCAAACCACTTGAATTAGGTGGTCAAGATTCCTTGAGGAACAGAGTGGAATGCCTTAACCAAGTCCATAAAACACATGGACTGGTTGGGCAAACTCCCATGCGTCATCCATAGCGATGGTCCACAGATCCACGAACAGGACAAAAATCACAATGTTCCTCCTGAATCAGAGATTCCACTAGCAGGAGGACTCTCCTCTCCAGAACTGGAGAATACACCCTACCAGGAAGACTGAGGAGTGTGATCCCACCATAGTTGAAACCCACCCTCCGGTCCCCCCTTCTTAAAAGGGGGCACCACCACCCAGGTATGCCATTCCAGAGGCACCGCCCCGGATGTCCAAACAATGCTGCATAGTCGTGTCAACCACAACACCCCCGCAGCATCCGGGGCCTTAAGGAACTCCGGACGGATCCCGTGCCACTGAGGAGATGTATATAAGCAGGCTGGTATACTGTATACAAGGTTTTTTAGCCTTTTTACAAAATAAAAAATATCAAAGTTGGGCGGCGGAAAAGTACTCCTGATTTCTTTCTAGGTTGGCAGACCTGCACATCATGTAAATAATGTGCTGATGCATCAATCATAATTGAATCTGTACAGTATTTTGAAAAAGCCATAATCAGAAACACACACTGACGTTGCGCAATAGAAGATTAAAATGACAGCAGTACATTTAAGGCTTCCAGTCTGCCCATAGAGGTCAGGAGACCCCTCTCGTTGTAGGCCGATTGATTGCAGAGTGAAATATGCTCTCCAAAACCTGCACGTGCAGACATACAGTACACAGGGAGCAACGACGTCCCATTGCTGCCATAGAACCACGGAAACCGGGGGAGGGGCTGTGCTACAAAAGTCTGGCCCCATCCTCCATATTACTGTCTCATTCATTCAAATGTATTTGATTGACGTCGGAAAACATGTTTTCTGAAGATAGTGTTGTGAAGTTTGACATTGTAAATATTCATTTGAACCAATTACACGAATGCTTTTTGGAGAAATGATTAACAAGGACGATGGTCATTTTATTTTCACACCCAAACCGGGTGGGGGATCATGAATCCTAAGCGCTTGGTTATGTGACAACTCTCGTGAAAAATCGATAATTAAGCATGCTGTGACTATTCTTTGTGGAACAGACAGAAGCAAGGGGGGTTTTAGTACACCCACCCGGAAAACAAAAAGAGAAAGTCTTTTTAACAAGCAAGCACGTTCCTGCTGGCCGTTTGAATCGACACTCAGTGTGAGCCTTGTAATTCCTTTTTCTGTTCCATCGCCATTCGTGTCCCCAACTGCACACACGCAGCGCACGGCTGCTCAGCCCACATGACAAATTACCACTAGGCTTATTATCAAAAATCATGCACCCGCTGAATGCAGTGGGTGGGGACTGTAGTGGGGCGTTTGATGATGGGGGTGGGCGGCTGCTCTTTATCAGCAGACAAAAGAAAGAAGGAATTATCTTCATGCTGACAAGAAAAAAAACCTTGAACATTCCCAATGGCTAGTCTGGGAAGCAATCAGGAGCCCTGTAAAGGTCGCCAGGCATCCGAGCATTTGAGAATGTACTAACATTCTGTGGAATCCCTCCTCAAATAGGTTGAAAGGATGCCGCCGAAGGAATTTTCCCAAGGTGAAAAATACAAAGGGAGCGGCAAGCTGCTGCTTTGCATACTTTAGGCTTGCCAGAGGTGAATGTGATTGTTGTTTGTGACAAACTGACCCCGCCCCTCTCTGATCTCCTTGCACAACAAAACATTGTACATAGTCTCCATTTTTAGTCTTCTCTGCCACACTCATTTGATTTGTTCCTCATCATCTCTTCATCTCTGCTCTTCCCATTTTGGCTCGTTGGCGCTCCGTCTTTCACTCCTTCCCTTGTTCCTTGTTCCCTTGGCAAGCAGCCTTTCCTTTGCTTTGCTTGCTTGTTTATTATTGGTACGGTTTAAGCATACATTTGAAAGTTATCGGAGGAAGAAGAAATCCAGTTACCGTAGATGGGAAAATAACCAGTGAGAAAGTCTTTGGTGCATCATTTGGTGCAAAATATCTGCGAACCCCTTTGACCTCAGAACTATGCCAGTGAAAGAGTAAAAATGTCAAATTACACCCAGAATTGTTCTCACAGAGGTCAGCGTTATACGTAACACAAACAAAACAATTCAATGTATTCATAAGAAAGTACAGTACAACAGCCAAACTACCACACTATTCCTTATCCTAATCACTTAGAAATAAGAAATCAAAAAAACCGACCAGTATGTGGTTGTGGATTAGCATAAGCATGGTCAGGAATGACCTAAAGTAACCTTCCACTGTGTTTTTTTCTCATCACTTTGGGTATCAAGGGCATGTTTGTGATATAACAACTCTCCCACTTCTTCCTGCTGCATGTTTCCCAGTCACCTAGGTGTATCCACGGATACCCTGAGCCACCGGAATACAAATACACACACGCAGGCACACACACCAAGCTGCCCTGTCTTCTACTCCGATCCACAGTGTCCCACAGCACTTCATTGATAGACTCCTGCATTGACAGCGACCATCACAGGGGCCTTTTTGTTAATTTTTTATAAAGAAGATAGAGGGGTGGAAAAAATGACATGTGCACGTATACACCAAAATTGTCCTATGTAATACTGATATCATTTTCATACTGTCAATGTGCCACTCTAAAGACACGTCTACACCTCTAAAGACTCGGCAACCTGCAACAAGTGCTCGAAGGTGGAAATAACATCTTGTAAGTAATGCAGTGGCCGGACATGGAGGCGCTGAAAGTCTGATGCTTCTTTGATTGCCGACCTTAACACACCAACAGCGTGGCTCAGTTCCAACAATGCACACGTTTAAGCGTCACTGCAGCAACCCGATAGCGGTGACGGCTACATTGATGAACCTGAACATCAACATTACAACACAAACAGATACTTTCTCAAAAGCACAATTGAATTGCATATTGGTGAACGTATTAGTTATCATTTTATTTATACTCCTGAAGTATTTTAACGAGTATTCCATGTGACTTCTGTGTAAAAAGAAAAAGGCATTGTTGTTTTTGTTTCAACATTTGTAGGTATTCCTTTTTTTAAGTATCGTTTTGGATAACAGGGGTGTCACAAGACACCTGACGAGACAATGCACAAGATTAGGTACACCGAGATTAGACAATATTTTAACATAAAAAAAAGTACAATAAAAGATCTAACTCTACAAACAAATGTTTTTTATTTAAGAGTCACAAATGTACGTTTTGAAATGTTTAGTGTCCCACAAATCGATGCTCAAAGATGTTACTGTCAACATTTTTTAGGACCAATAATCCACTGGTATGATATGATGTAATAAAAAAAAAACATATATAGTACATAACAATGATAATAACAGAAATGTTTTTCTTTGTCGACTCTTTGTCTTTTTTTGTCAGGGCTGTCCAACTGTCTTTTGATAGGTATAAATAAACCAATATCTAAAATGTAAAAAAAAAAAAACATCATACATATTTAAAAGACAAATCGTTATGTTTTTATTGGTCAATAGTATCAATATTTTACCATTTTCTAGTTATTATTCCTTTTCAGACGTGCATTGCACAAGAAACCTCTTCAGTGTATGTGAGGATCCGTTTCCAGTAATGGCCGGTATTGGTGTCAATAGAACCACTCAGTGATTACAGGTGTGGAAGTCCAAACATTTAGGTGGGCTGATCTGACAGACCTGAAGTCAACTTGATCAAATGTAAAATGACTTCAGCTTCTGCCTTGACACCAAGAAGTAGCAAGCACCTGTTTAACGGAGATTGGGTGACAGGCACCGGTCACTCGCTGATGCTGGGAACACCAAGGTAGGTTGGATTGCAAGGTGTAGCTAAAGCACTTAATGTGCGCTCCATTCATATCTTCCATATTACTGCATTATTATTCATGGTAGAAAAGCCACAGTTACCAGCCTGATTGGCTTCTGGCTGCGCTGTTCTCTACGGGATCACAAGAGCGGCAAAATTAAATGGAAATAGAAATGGGAACAGGGCCGCACGCTGGCTGAGTGGGTAGCATGTTGGCCTCACAGTCAGGAGATCAGGGTTCTAATCTCGGTTGGGCAACTCTGTGTGGAGTTTGCATGTTCTCCTCGTGCGTGGATAGATGGATGGATAGAAATGAGAATATAAAGAGATTAAATAATACAAAAAGATACAAATACAGTTATAACCTTTTTTTCCAATTTGTCATTGTTTTTACTTGATTGTGTTTGTTCTTCCATTTTGTCGTTGGTTTTCCTGTTTTGTCTTTTTCCATTTGCTTTTTCTCATTGCATTTACCGGATGGCTCAAGCTGGTGACAAAAAGCAAAGGCAAACGAAGAACAATTAAAAATTGATTAGGGGGGGTAGTCTGTACCTGATCACACAATTCTTTGTTGCAGAAAATTGAAAGGATACAAGGGCCACTTTGATATCCAGAAAATTAATTTTAAAAACACATTTTTCATCACTTTTTTCAATCATAAGAATAAGATGTTGTTCTCATAATATTGCAACCAAATTTACTGCTGATTTTTCCATTTTTGCTATTAAACTATATTTTCATAATGTGCCGTGGGCCCGTAAAAAAGAACTTTGGACACAGCAATGTAAACAATACCAAGCCCTGGACAGCAGTGCTAGCCACTCTTCCACCATGCCGTCCATCCACTTGGACAAGCTATTGTACTCTGTGTAATGCTGTTTGCTTATTTTTTTCTACACATCAAATTAAAATGTAAAAAAACCCCAGGGAGTGTCAATGAAAGGACTGCTAGCAGGTACCCTGGGCTACACAATACAACAGTGGATATGCAGTTGGCCGGAGCAGACAAAAGCGATGCCAGGAGGGTGGAGGCTGAAGGGCAGAGGGTGGCTGCCGGTTGGTGATGAGGCTGGCAGGTTCTAGAGGCAGCAGCTTTTTTTTGGTGGCAACAACAAAGCCAACCTCTTCATAGCCATCCAGAGATGCAAATTGCTCTTCATCAAAGTTTCACACTCGGCTTCCAGTGAACAAAATGTGAATGCCGGCTACTTGGCGAGAACTCTCTGTACAATCTCATCCTCTGTCCACTTGGATCGTTGTAACTGGCAGCGAGGTGAGCACACCGCTTCGCTCGCATAATGGTCACATTTTCATTTGGTCGGAGCGTCGGCCATCAAAGACATCCCTGCCAGCGCGGCATTTAGACCTGATCCGCTTCACCCCAAAGGCCAGTAAGGCTGTGTTCATACCAATGCAGAAAAACAATTTCAAAACCCAGTGTGGTTGTGTTACTCAGGAGGCATCCAGTAATCCAATTATGGAGACTGATCTTAAATACTTTCTTCTCTCTCTTATATCCATCGCTACTTTGCCACCAGCAAAAAAAGGGGGAGACGGCCTGAGCTCTCTGGCTCACAGCGATAACAACAAGACTGTCTTTCAATATCCTGGAGAGATCGGTGCGTTTTTAAGCCTGAGCCAACAGGTCAGATAGCCTACAAACATTTGCATTTTTGGAGGGCATTCCTGGATGACAATGTTTTCCAATGCCTCCGTTTCTTCGTGAGAGTTTGTGCGTGGATTGCTGATGGTAGTTTTGAATCTTTTCATGGCCCTGTTAGACAAATGACTACAATTACGGTCAATTCACTGAACTGGGTCTGGACTGGGATTTCCCCCCTTTGTTGTATGTCAACAAAATCCCACCTCAGTAAGTTTTCCCATTCAAGAAACGGAAACATCCACCGTAAAATAGGAGCAATACAAAGATTTCAATTGCTCACGGTCCTGGGGAAAAAAAACTATGATTCTTGGACGCTCACGTGTGTGTAACTAATAGATCCTTTCAACCGGAAGGATCCAGGAACTCAGGGGCCCCAGGAACTAAATCTGAAAAGGCAAAGTTCCTAACTTTTGATTTTGTGTTGCAGCTATTTTAAACAAACTGCAAAGACCATCCAAATGAGTCAGATAGCAGTAATCTGGCATTAGTTTTCCACCTGATGAATGTCAAAAAATAGGTAGAAACAGATGTTATGGAAGTTATGGAAGTTATCGCAACGAAGGAAAAGGGTCTGAATGCATAGCATTTGAAAGAATTACATTTCATACACTAATTTCAGCAAGCAGATAACAGCCTGTAGTTGAAAAAATAATGGCTAACCAACATGCCCACTGGGCTGCAAACACGTTTAATTCCACAAGCACTAACACGGATGAATACACGGATATATATAAATAGCACATAACTGCTGGTCTACTGCTATGACTCAATTTCCGGAAAGGCAGAGTCAAGATTTTCACCCTTTTAGGCCCGGTGTTACATCTACGTAACATGATGTAGGAGGACTCTTTGGGCAGGGAAAGCTTCAAAAAGTACACTTAATTCTGCCATATGGGAGCTCTGCTCAATGTTTTATTTGACGTTGTTTCTGTTGTTCCTATCAATAAAAGCCCAACGTTACCTGGTCCAAAATCACTTATTCTGCCACCCCCAAAAAAAAAATTGATGCCAGAAATGTGTTCATCTATGTCCAAATAACCTGTATTCTGCAGGGACATATTTTAGGTATGTCACAATTACCTTTGGGTCTAGGAGGGTTAAGTTGAGCTGCACTCAAAATGTATTTTTTGCCGCATTCAATTACCACAACACCGTAAAAACACGTAAACAGATTACTGCACAATGTTCGTTAGTGACAAATAGTGACAAATGCAATTTTGCGTTGACAAAACATTGATTCCATGACACACCATTGATGATTTTCAGATATCAATACATAATTACCATTTACAGTATGTGGAGTCATTTGTGGCCGCACGGTGGTCGAGTGGGTAGCACATTGGCCTCACAGTCAGGAGGTTCAGGATTCGAATCTCTGTTGGGCATCTCTGTGGAGTTAGCATGTTCTCCCCGTGCGTGTGTGGGTTTTCTTCAGGTACTCAGGTTTCCTCCCAAAAACATCCAAAACATGCATGTTAGGTTAATTGGCGACTCTAAATTGTCCATCGGTATGAATGTTTGTGTGTCTATATGTGCCCTGCGATTGGCTGCCGACCAGTTCTGGGTGTACCACGACTCTCGCCCAAAGTCAGCTGGGATAGGCTCCAGCATACCCGCGACATAGGATAAGCCACATAGAAAATGGCTATAGTCCAGCGTCTTACTTACCAAGGCGCTTCCAAAGCAAGGAAAACGGCTTCAAACTATGAGCAACCTGGAAGATAACCTGGTAATTGGGCTGCACTTGGCGCCGGTGACAACATTTATTTGGCTGAGTCTAATTCCAAACATTTTTTTTCTCACTTCCATTGTTTACTTTTTGAATTTTGAAGCTCAAATTAGAATCTCCTTAAAAGCCAACAGCACAAAATGCACATTTTTGAACTGGTCTTAAAATTTGGATCAGGAGTGTATATTATGTGTTATTGCGTAGGTACCACGGGAAGTTCTAAAGAATGATCTTTTCTCCCTTTGTATGTACGAGCAGATAATACATGTGAACAACATGGGACTAGTCATTTATCATGTGCCCCAAGTCACGGTCTACATCTGTGACTGAATAAAGTGTGAATACGATGGAGGCGTTTCTAATTAGTATTCTTCAGAGGGCCTGAGAACAGACAGGCCCGCTATCAAAATGCAAGGAAGAAGTCCTCATTCAGGGACTGAGCGTGTATGGGCGAGGAGTCCTGTCTACGGTGTAAACAAATCTGTAAAGATCACATTTACAATGGCGCACTGTCTAGTATTCTAAGGTATTTTAAATGACTCATATTAAATCTTGAAGACGACCGCCTTTGTAAAGGACTACAAACATACGCGAGCGACGGCAGCTATAAAAGCTGCACATTGTTGCACGGGAAAAAAAACGATGGAATTGTCGCTTGCAGAAAACCAAGCATTAGTGAAACAGGCACACAAGTCCAATGACACGTTAACGTATCCATTTATTTGATTTCATAACGAACAGGATTAGTCTAGTATCACTCCAGGATGCTTTTTTATTTTTTTATTTTGCTACCCGTTGTCTCTCTATTTTCATCCGTCTCTTTACTCGCTCCACACACAACAGTGTTTTTGTGGCCCCAGTCCCGGTACCGCTTGGCATGGGCCTTTTACACCTGATGGATAAGACGCCCACAGGAATTGACTTGGTACTGATAAAGGGCAGGCAGGAACAAGTGTGGGCTTTCGTCTCTTTCACCCTCCAGAGAAATGATAGAGAGTTCAGACATAGACATTCCTTCCTACAACCAAAGAACCTTAAAGGTATAAAAGCAGCACAGCTCGCTGATAGGAGAGGCAACTCGTACTCGAAGCAGCTGAGAGAGAAAAAGGGCAAAGACAAGTTTTTGTCACAAACACAATAAAACAACATTTGTACCAAACACGCGGGGTGGTTGTGTTTGACTAAGGAAACTAAGGAAATAAAAAACACGGATTGGAGGAGTGGGGCCGCACGGTGGATGAGTGGGTAGCACATTGGCCTCACAGTCAGGAGGTTCAGGGTTCGAATCTCCGTTGGGCATATCTGTGTGGAGTTTGCATGTTCTCCCCGTGCGTGTGTGGGTTTTCTCCGGGTACTCCGCTTTCCTCCCACATTCCAAAATCATGCATGTTAGCTTCATTGGCCGCTCTAAATTGTCCATAAGAATGTATGTTTGTCTATATGTGCCCTGCGATTGGCTGGCGACCAGTCCAGGGTGTACCCCGCCTCTCGCCCAAAGCCAGCTGGGATGGGCTCCAGCATACCCGCGACCCTAATGAGGATAAGCGGCATAGAAAATGAATGAATAAAAGGATTGGAGCAATGCTAGTTTGAGTCCCATGCATGAAGGTGATCTTGAGCACGGCAATGAAATTCCAAACTCATTCAAGTCAAGTACTGCAGGTAATTGAATAAAATAGCTTTTATTTTTATCTGCAGGAAAGTGCATTTGTGCACTCGACCCAGTTGTTTTTAGAGCTGCAAAACAGACGTGAAAAAACGTGCAGTGCCACCCAGATAACCACACACGCGTATATTCCTGAGGGTGAAGCTCTTTTAAGAAGAGATTGGCTATGACATGTGGCTCAGTGGGCATTGTCCCAAACTCATTTGTATGGAGGCTAATGTTGGGCTAACCTTTCCGCTGTGCACTGTGGTTCGATAGCATCAGCATAAAACTCCTTTTACATCCACACCAACAGCGGAATCTCCAGCCATACCATGTAAAAAATATGTATATGAATTATATTAAATGCACTGGATTTCCCAAGTTAATACAAGTTTAAAAATAGAGGGGCAACATGCCATGCAATTCTAAAACACAAAAAGACAGGGGTGCCCAAACGTTTTGCACCAAGGGGTGCATACTGGTGAATGAAAGGATGCAAGGAGCACTGTCACAGATGTAAAAAATAGCACGTTAACGGCGGTAACTAATTAATTGCATTAATTACGTCACATTTTGTAGCGTAATTAACTCATAGGCTTCACGGCAAGCCACGGTTCTGTGTTGTGACAGCGGTGTAGTGTAGCTCCTCACAGAGTCACACAATGTATGATCCTCCCTTAGAACTTTTTTTCTGACCTGAACACATCAACAGCAGTGCAATTCCAAAACAAAACATATGTATCTCCAACTCCAAACAACTACACACCTCTAGTCCATTTGTCATTGCAAATACACTTTCTCATTGGCACCAGACAGACACCAAAATGCATTCACGGACACTCCGAACATCACCACGACTTCATTATGCGTGTATGTGTTGTCTAAATAAACAAAAACTCAAAGAAAAACAATACGTGGATATTCTTATCACTCACTTTGTAACTCGTACGTAGACTTTGCTGCATTAAAGTATACTTGGAAATCCCAGAAAATTCACTTACCACATTAATATTAAATGACGTGGTGTCTTTGAACGCAACTCCTTCCCATAATAACACAGTCAAAGTTTGATTCAAATATTCTGCTGTTAAAGAAACCAGTGTTAGATAAATGCATTTTTGAAAATGTCTGCCATCTCTTATCTCTATTTCAATTTTCAGGTAATTACACACTGGGGTTGCAGCTATCAAATATTTTAGTAATCGGATATTCTACGGAAAATGTTTTTCATTATTCGAGTAATGGGAATAAAAACATGTCTGCTTGTCTAAAGAGCAATTATAAATACACAAGAGAAAATAAAACTAAATAACAAACAAGCAATTGGTTTAACATTTTAATTTCTACTTATTGTTATTTCTTAAATTCATGTTGTGTTTGGAAACAAAGTGTATTTTATCAGGTCAGATGGACTACATGATGGTGCTTTTATGGACGATTTTATTCATCCCAGACAGTAGCTATTTACTGGAAAAGGAGATACATAGATTACAAAGCCTAAATAAAAGACATATTACATTATGTTGATGGCTGTGCATTTATGAATCCTAACCTTATGACAGGCTGACTAGAAATAAGACAAATATTGTTTTTTTAACCGGGGTCTCAACCAAAAAAATAAAAAACTTCCTAATTTGTGTTTTGCTGCATTCATGCAAGCATGTCAAAAATATTTTTTCTATCATCTACAGTACACTTTTTCATGTCTCTGCCACAAAATATGACCCAGGGTGCTGCAAATGGCCCGCAGGTCGCAAGTTGGAGACCCCCTTCCTTGTGCCACTACACAATATCGCCAGCTAGAAATGAGCAGCTACTGATTAGTGAGCTAAAATGTTCTTATTTCCCATTTGAACTCACAGCGCCGTGTTTTTGTAGATGAAAAAAATCCCATACGAGTCACATTAGCATCGTAAGAAACCGTCGAGATGCGCCGCTGTGGTAAGCGGCGCGTTACGACACATATACGTCATGATTATCATCTGGCTATTAAGCCACAATTTGTCCGTTTTTTACATTTTGTTTTCTTTCCCTTTTAATGCTTTGCCACATTCTCTCTCCTCTTCAGTCTTCCTGTGCTTTTAAACATCCCGTGCAATGTGTGGCTGACGCAAGCGACTTCTTAAAGCAGAAAAAAATCCTTAACTATTTTTGTGTAATCAAGGTACCCAAATTATTCGAGGAATCGTTGCACTCCTACTACACACAGACATGTATGACTCTACCTTTTCATGTATTTTCTTTTAGGAATATACAGTAAAAAGGGGCATATTTCAGACATTATGTGATGGTGATTAATCACGATTAATTAATTTGAAAACCATGATTACTCTGATTACAAATTGT
Source organism: Oostethus manadensis (assembly GCA_024372805.1). Lineage (NCBI taxonomy): Eukaryota > Metazoa > Chordata > Actinopteri > Syngnathiformes > Syngnathidae > Oostethus > Oostethus manadensis. The sequence continues at coordinate 783,803 of QODF01000025.1, forward strand.
GTTCATTTGACAGCCCTAACACACACATACACACACATATTTTTTAGTTTGACATAGTTTTACATTTTCTTCTCATATGTTTAGTTTATTCCAATAATATTATAGGTTTTTGAACTTTCATAAGTTCACAACATTTATAAGTTGAGCTTTTGAAAAGCAAGGCCTATATAAAACTCAAACGCACACATGTGCACATATACATCCTGACACTTCGCCTAGTTCACTGACACATGGAACAATCCCCCTTTCAGTCGTTGCATTCATGGGAAAAGCTCAAGGAACCTAATTGCATTACCAGAGGGCATCAAGCAGAGTGAGCTCCCAAACCTGGTGAGCGAACACCCGAAATGGAATTTTGATCTGACAGATGAGAGAATAATCCCTCGCTGACAGTCCGAAGCTGATCCGTCTTCCCTCCCCTATGTTCCGACATCATATGTCACTACTCTTTCAGAGACGGAATTTCCACTGCAATCCCATTGTGGAAAATTCTTCACATTACAGCAATTGGATGCAAACAGTTACGTTGATGACACCGTTTCCATGCTTACGTTTCTATTGGGGAAGCGGGAATCGCTTTGGTGGCTGCGCTAATTATGTAATAAATGCAAGTGGTAATGCATTACTAATGAATGGAATGGCGTGACCGGAGCGGTAAGTGGTGTAATTTCATTACAAAACGTAACTCAAGATTGTTCAATTCTTTGTGAACTTCTTCAGCATCTGTCCATCGCAACTGCCCGTGAAGATTACAGGTTGTATCCAACAAAGCTCCTGTGTAATTGCATTAAATGTTGATGTTGATAAACAACCACAGAACCTCCCTGAACACTTCACTTGTGATCAAATAGAATCTGAAACTAAGGCTGGGAAATGCAGAGAGCTAATGTACAAAATGTTTATTATGATTGTAATTAATGAATAATTTTTGAAAATAATAGTAATGAGAATTTAATAATTCAATGTTGTATACATTTCCCAGAACTGGATTGCTGCTACGAATATAATAAATGCACTAATTTTAAGTGTTTTGTGTGCAACACAATCATCAACGTCATCACAATTATGATTGCTATATTAATGCATATTATATATACAGTATACTGTATATACTAAATATTGTATCCAAAGTATTAAACCTCAGAACATTCTAAGCATATAATTTAACTAAAAAAACAATAAAAACAACAACAGCCAAAATGGACTAGAATAAAATCCAAATATTAAGAGAAAATAATTGTAATCTAACAACAAAAAGTTGTAATTTTCAGAGAATAACATCATTTTAGTTGCCTAAAGTTGGCCTAATAGAAGAAAAATGTTCTTTTTTAAGTTGCAATATCAAAAGCAAAAGCAAAAACCAACAAAACAAAGTTGTAGTATTTGTATAGTAGTAGTACACATTTATGTTACAAGAACAAAGTCAAACTATGGGAATAAAATCATAATTACGAGAACAAAATTTTGAAGAAGGAACATCAGAAATGAAAAACTTGTGATAATACTACAAAACTCATGTAATTTTAATAGTATAGCATTAAATTAATACATATTTTTAAAGGCATAACATTATGAGAAACAAAGAAAGAAAAATAATGTTGTACTTCTTGGAAAATTAAATTGGAGGAAAAATTTTTGAAAACACTGATGGAGATGCAAAATTAAAAATGATTGGAATTAAGACATACAAATGTAAAGACATACAAATACAAATTTACAAAACATCTATTTATGAAAAAAAAGTGTTATTAAAAGTATAATTCATGAAATGTACATTTTTCTGAAATTAAAAATATGGCATGAACGGGGAAAAAAGACTTAAGTTCATACTAATACTATTCTTTTTCACCTTGCACACAGCCGAGACGCTGTGTTTTCCTAAAACATATAGAACTTCTTAGCTTATCTACATTTCTTGGTTTACCAAATAAAATGTGGCACGCGCATCCTTCCATTTTTCAGTACATGGCCTGCATGGCCTGCTCTAAAACATTCTACTGACGAAGTTCTACACTGTGAGTCTCAGGTCTAAGTAGACATCCCCGCTAGAAATGTGAGATAAAACTGCCTATACAGTGAAAATAGGCTGGACTAGCAGGACCATAAAAGGTACACATAGATCATGTAGTGATACGCACATGGTGAACAGAGTGTAACAGTAGAGTAACAAAACATGGCCAAATAATGACTTGGTTAGAAAAGCAACTGGAAGTAATGAGTAAGGCGTGAGAGAAATGTTTGGGAGGACTCAACTTTGAACCCCTCGCCTTTTTCCCCCAGATAAAGGGCAGCCATTGTTCTGACCAAAGGCCTTTAAGTCAGCGTCAACCCCCTTGGCCACCCTATCCAACACACGGTGACAACTATAGGATTGAACTCTTAGATTAATGTTGGTCCCCTTTCTGTCCCGAACACTGGCTTGGGACTTTATAAATGACTTAGATGAGGCACGTACGAACACACACACACACACACACACGCACACACACACACACGCACACACACACACACACAATCTCCTCAATGGCAAACAGGCACTGACAATGAATAAAAACCTAAGTTCAAAAAGTGGTTCAGTCCAAGATTCCACTGCATTAGTATGGCTGGTATGATAAAGGGCAGCGGTTCCCAAATGTTTTACAGTGGCGTACCCCTTCCGACATTTGACACGAAGCCATGTACCCCCTGCTCCTGCACACTTACAAACATAAAGCTTTTTACCCTAATAACTTGAAAAAATTATCATAATGAATTGATTCCTTAATTTTATACTAACTCTGTGTAAAAATGTGCATTCTACCGGTCAATCTGAATATTATATCCTCAAAGTGGATATCATAGATAAAAAAATTTAAAAATCATGCTGTTTTATAGTAAGGGATTACTGCTTGTAAAGTATTTGTAATGAAACATTTTTTTCCTCAACTAAGGAAGGATTCATAATGAAAAATATCCGTGTCACTCACAACACCTCAAGCCACTGCAATATACTGTAAGTACTACATTTACTCATGAATGTACCTGTTTTTTCACTCTGTAAAACAATAAATCATTGGTAAAGGGTTTTTTAGAGGGTTTTATCAGTCAAAACAGGTCAGTCCCATGACGTACACTGTAAGATCCTGCACGACAACCTTAAAACGCACAGAGAAAGGAGAGAAAGGTGTGCAGTTGTAAAGAGAGTTGAAACGAAACTGGGAGCGGCATGAGGGATGAAAAGGCATGAATTGCATCACACTATTCCAGATAAATTCTTTTGAAATCTTGCGTGATAGAAAAGATTGAAGGGCCTTCTCATGCTGAAGACATCTTTTAAAAAGCAACTAAAAAGATGAGCAGAAAAGAAGAACCGAGGGCAAAAGGTATATGTGCCCATTTATCGACCTGACCATTCATGGGCAAGTCGGCGTGAAGAACTGTTTGTTAAAATGTAATATAGTTGTGTGACAGGTAATAACGAAAGTGGGCAAGAAGCTCCTCTAACGGTAAACTCGTTTCTTATACTGCGCTGTGAGACAAATAGTCTCATTAATCCAGATTGAAACTGAAGAGGGAGAAAAGCCAGCAAGATCCATCCGGACTCATCCGTCTCAGTCAACGGATTGTTGAGCTCAATCTTTCTGATGATGTCAAACTTTTTATCTGGCGTTACGGAAAGTCGTGCATAAAATACATCGGTTTTTCCAACGTCCCAGTTTTCAAATAATTCCGTTTTCAATACAAATTTCCGCCAACATTTAACCTCGGTTTTTGTACACTGCACTCTCTGTAACATAACAAACTAGTCCATTTGGCATTTTTACAGTATCATTCAGTGCAATCCCACGTGCAAACAAAGCACCCTACTCGTTGGTGGCTCACTGTCCCTGCAGTTCTTTGTTAAGTATGACTGCTGAATAACTCACCACGGGGCCAAAGAAAGTTGCGGGTGGCAAAAGTATGATAAGGAAGGTGAAAAACACTACTGAATTCAAAAACTCATTGCAAAGTACAAAAATGCCCCCATTCCCTCCTCACTCTTCACTAACAGGGGTCTTAAATACAGTATATACAGCAGATATATATATATATATGTATACGTGGGTTCATACGCAGCTTTGGTTGAATGTTTGGTGTTTTTGAAGATTATGCCTGCTCAAAATTCCAAAAGACGCCATTTGCCACACCAGTTTGTTTCTTGGATTTTGCCACAGTTCTTTTGCTACTGGGCCTCAGATAAAGGAACGTTTGGGCTTGAATGTGCATTCCCGTAGCAGTCTGCTGTCAGCTGTCCCAACTTCCTCCAGACCGGTGGAAACATGAGCTCTTCTACTAAGGATGTTTTACAAATAGAAACATATTAGAATAAAAAAAAGCAAGGTTAGCCAATCAGTGATTACTACTCATGTCTAGTATCCTTGCAGTCATTCTGCAGTCAATCGGTCTCGTGTGTGTCGCCCTAAATGTGCTCCCTGAGAGAGCACGGAGTTGAGTTTTAGCTTGGCATGGCCACAACACTAGCCTGTGTTTTTATTAGGAATTATTGAGCCTGTTAATTATAAAGCTGACATAAAAGCCTGTCGGTCTGCCAATCAAGTCTTGTGTGTGTGTGTGTGTGTGTGTGTCACCAAATATCACAGTAACATTACTGACACCTAGTGAACAGTGTCCAATACTACATAGCATTCAGTGTTCTTGAATGCGTCTTCCGAATGCCTTCTATTTCTATTTTAGTTCATTTAGTCATTTTTATGAAAATGTAGGCAAAAAACACTGGATTTTTGCTGGATTTTTATTTTTTTAAACTAAAAAACAGGTTGTATTCAACCACGCTGACCATGCAACATGATTTATTAATATACTGTATAACTGTATTGCTCGTTCTGCACGTTTCTGCCTGGTCACCCTAAAGCACCCTTGACATGACGTCGCAGCCAAGATGGCGGCGGTTCTGACAACTTGCCGGGGGTGTTTGGAAATCCCAACTTGATTTCCCTTCTACTTTACAGTTGCAAATGACAGCAGTATAATCTCTAATAAATGGGGTTGAGGTCAGGTGAGTTTTCTGGCCAATTTAGGACAGGGAAAGTGTAAACCTTAAACCAGGTGCTGGAAGTTTTGGCACCGTGTGCAGGTGCCAAGTCCTGGTAGACGGCTACACTGACCTTGGACCTCACAGTGGACTTCTTTAGCAATGACCTTTGCCCTTGGTGTGCAAGGTGTCAATGATCATCTTCACCATCAATGACTTAATCCCATCTTTATTCTTCTTATTCTACTTAAATTGACCCTTTTTAAAATTGTATTTTTTTATTTTATATTTTCAAAGCATTCCATGCAGTATACATTGACCCCCAAAAATCATTTGCCGGAAGTCAAATACCCACAAACAGCAGAGAAAACAACGTAACCTTTCAATTGATTATTATGTGTAATTAAAAACAAGACTAACTGACACGGAAAGGAAACCAGTGAGACGTTTCACAGGCTTTCCATATCTACTTTACTTCCACCCACCAAGGCTCTTGTGGTGTTTTCCGTGTGGTAAAGAAGCCTTTCTACTGCTTAGCCAACACAGGACTCTTTAACTGTTTAATATGGCTGTCTTATTCCAGCACACGCTATTTCCGATATTGACAGTGGGAAGCTTACAGGGCTCAACTCCATCGATCTGTTTTAGTCACGCTTCGGCATGACCGTGCCGAGGCCCGGGAAAAAGGGGAAGAGCGGCGAGGCATCCACTCCGAGTGAGATGTGACTTTCTTCCCTGGCGACAGCAGCAAAATCTCATTTCATGACTCGATGCCATGTTGGTTAAACCACTCGGCTGAAAGCCTGTCACCAGCAAAGCTTTGAGGAGACTGGGCTGTTAAATTCACGCATGAGCTGAGAGAGTTAAGAAAATGAAAATCTGCAGGGTAGCGTTAAGGTCTAGAGGATGGGACAAACATCTGACAGCATCAGCTTCAGTGGTGGCTAATGGCTTATTGATTGCAAAAATGCTTTCCAGTTTGTACATTCGGGCCGCACGATGGCCGAGCGGGTAGCACGTTGGCCTCACAGTCAGGAAGTTCAGGGTTCAAATTTCTGTTGGGCATCTCTGTGTGGAGTTTGCATGTTCTCCCCGTGCGTGTGTGGGTTTTCTTCAGGTACTCAGGTTTCCTCCCAAAAACATCCAAAACATGCATGTGAGGTTAATTGGCGACTCTAAATTGTCCATTGGTGTGAATGTTTGTGTGTCTATATGTGCCCTGCGATTGGCTGGCGACCAGTTCTGGGTGTACCCCCATGTGTTCTCCCCCATGCGCCAGCATTACGACAGGATGGGCTGCGGGGCTACCACGAACACTTCATTATCACCATACTTTTCCAACTGGGGGGTGGAAAATCATTTTATTTACAAAAAAAAAGTTAGGAAACATAATATTTTCAAGCATAAAAATAAAAATATGAGGCATTCGGAAGACGAATCTCAGGATGTGATATGTAGTATTCTGCACAGGTCACTAGGTGTCAGTATGGTACTGTAGCGGCAGGTGTATCGTGTAGTCCTGGGCTGCTGTGAGTGTGGCGGGGATGCTGGGTTGAAGCTAGTCTGTGCCAAATAACCCCCTAAAAGAAAGAAACAGAAAGTATTGAGCTGTTCATGTTTGTTTTGAGCATCTGCCTGTAGAGATAGAGTGCCATGAGTCTAATTCGAATGAAAAGGCTGACAAATTTACAGACGTGGTGCCATTCAGCTGCCATCACGTCGCACTAATGAGGCAAAAACCAACGGTGAAAGTACACTGTCTAGAAAAAAACTCTCTTTTTCACGCAGTCAAATAACCCTGTCATAACTGGGATAGCCGCACGGTGGAAGAGTGGGTAGCGTGTTGGCCTCACAGTCAGGAGGTTCAGGGTTTGAATCTCCGTTGGGCATCTCTGTGTGGAGGTTGCATGTTCTCGCCTCCTATAAATACATAACCCAAAAATTGGGTCATGTATATGCCTATTGGAATATCCCTATCAAAAGCAATATTCATTTATGTTCTGCGCATGCACCATTTGAGAGGAATAACTACAATCGTGACACAATAACCCCACACTTTTGTTAGTGTGGTGAAATACGGGAAGATAATGTCTTTATAGTTGGTAGAAGCGTATTTCTTAAACGCTCCCAAGCATACAAACTTTGCAAGACCCTCAAAAAAGCCTCTCTCTTTGTCACAGGTGACGACGGAGTGGGAGACTTCCGGCTCAACTTCCTATTTCTTCAGGTTTCGCTTTCCATTAATGAAGAAAGTAAGACCGAACAGTGTCAAACACTCGTGTGGGTCAATACCGGCATCGGCTGTAGTTGTTTTTGAATACAGGAAGAAGAAATTGCGTCATGGCGTTGATGGATTACAATTACCATGTATACAGGACTAACCCTGCTTGTTCGGCACGTAAACGGTTTATTCCAAATGTGTCAGGAACCGGAATATTGACCTTAACCTGAATTTTGACTGCATGTAAACGTAGTCTACGTCATATTAGTTATGTCTAATATGTTGTATTTCCTGTCTCCTATATTGAGTAATATGAGTGTAAAGGTGACATGGGGGTGTTATTTCATGTGTAGAGGGGCTCTAACAATGTAACAAAAACACACAAAAAAACATACTCTGAACATATTTTCTATGCTCTAACAACAAAAACATTTGAAATTATAATTAAAATTGTACATTCTTAAATCTATAAACAAGAAATTCTACTTCAGGGACTTATCTTGGTCTGGTCTGGAGGCAATTAACCGCCATAATCAAGGGATTACTGTAATGCGTTACGCAATCTTCTTAATCATTTACAGAAAAAGTGCCATATTTATTTTAAACATTTTGTCACAAGTCATTAAAACCATGGCCAGTTAAAGGAAGACAGCATCCTTATCCTTCACATGTGCTGTTTTGTCTCCTCAGCTGTTAAGTGTGACGGTGAGACGACACTCGCCCTTTCATCCTGTTAAGTTTGCAACGTCAGAGGACATCCTACTACATTATTATGGGCCTCCTTCACATAGACTTACGATCCAAAAGCAAAACTTGGACACAATTGCAGACAAAAGCCATGCAAACTGAGCAAGCAAGCTTGTTGCTGTGTGGAGGACGTCATCACGCGCTCGCCGCGGTCATTATCGGCAGAAAACACAAAATCAATACCAAGCGATACTTCTTTTTCACGCCAATATCGGATGTCCCTAATGAAAAATGTCTGCCATTTGTTGAATATATTTTATACTGACGCTTGCAAACTCGACTGGGCAACAAAGACAAAACCCCTAAGGTACTGTAGATCTTATTATCATTTAAATTCAAATTATAATGAGCACTCAGTATGTCCTTAACCTGCTCAGACAGCAGGACACACTCCTGCAGCAGCTCTTCCCTGCAGCAACACCCTTCCCGTGCGGTGGCCTAATAGTGCCTGCTAAGAGCTCCGCCCTTGCTCGGTGTGCCTGACAGATGCTATGACTGACAAAAGGCTCACTCCATTCATGCCGTTGTTTTAGGTAACAAACACGCCAAGATGCTGAAACCAAGAGTGAATCCTCTTCCTGCTTGTTTGGAAGCGGAGAGACACGCGTGCGCATGGCAATATATTTAGGCTGGCAAAATGATACCGTTAATTTTCACTTATTGTGTGATTAACTAAGTGATTTTCGTCAAACATTTTTTTTTCTGAACAAGAAATCTTGTCAGGTTTTAATTTCATCTTGTGACACACCAGGCACACGCCGAATAACACAACGCAAAATGCTACTACTCTACCAGTATTAAAACAACAACCACGCACTAACAAATCAAGAATTATAGCAACAAATATTCCCAACGCTATTATTTTAACGAGTGCACACTTGCATAAAGATCAGGCGACATCAATGAATGTTTTTTTTAAATAAATGCATGTGTGTTATAAGGCGCTTAGATGCAAATGGTGCAGGACATGAAAACAACACGCATACGCCAACACCTTCAAGTTGTGTTGTCAAGTAAGCGCATATATATAGGATATTATCAAAGTCATTCAGAATTAAAACTCACCGTTCTTTTATACGCGAACAAGATCATACTTCATTACGGTTTGGAGGAGCATCGGAATCCACAGTCCGACCGCTGAAGGAGCACAAGGCAACGCAAGAAGCGATGAATGATCTCTGCGGGCGAGGGCTAATTCTCCATCATACATGTACCTTTTTGAAGGATCCCCAGTGTTGCTTCCGAGCCCTCCTTCCCCATCCATGGCTCCAGTGAGCAGTAATCTAATCTCTAGGATGGGATGATCTCGCGGTGGAAGTCCAATTATTGCAGGGGATGAAAAAGATTAAATGTGTAAAGCACATCGCCTTGCCATTCATGGGACAAGATATAGGATAATTCCTCCATTATATTGCCTAATGCTATATTTGGGCTTTTTTTTTTAGCAAGTCAGCATATTAAATCAACCGCTTTGTTAGGATGTATAAAAAGGTAACATTTGTCATTGCGCAATCACATCCAAAATGCACATGAAAATCCATATTCAAATGTATTTCATGTCATCTCATGGCACTGTACATATGACGGTCACAAACAGAGAGCCAACTGAAACCCCACCTGGCGACAGAGGCAAGGAAAAAACTCCCTCTGGGGAAGAGACCTTGGACAGAACCCAGGCTCTGTGGAGCGGCTGTCTTTCTCAACCGGTTGGGCTGAGATATAAAAATAATAAGAGGGATACATGGTAGATGACGCCAGAAGCTTCAGTCTTAGACCAAGGAACATCAAGAATTGTCTCTGATACATTTCAGACCAGATCAAATAACGAGAAGGTGTCTGACCCCCGGATTGAGTCGGGGAGATGGTTCCATAACAGAGGAACCTGCTAACTAAAGGCTCTACCTCCCACTCTACTCCACTCAATTCTGTGTGTGCAGTGTTCTACTGGCTTGATAGGGTTCTTTAAGATACCGTACACTGGTGCATGACCGTGTCGTGCTTTATATGTAAGAAGGAGAATAAGGAGGAGGTAACCCGTGCAGTGAGGCCAATAGGGAAAAATGTAGAAGTTCCAGCATTTTGTGCATCTGAAAGCGCATCTGTAATAAATAGAACTACTTAACTACATACAGTACAGTGTGGACAGCTGTTTTGTGTTTTCAAAATAGGTGTGACACACTTGCAGATTGAGGTCAGAACAGATGTGCCGTGCGTTAGAGGGATTATTTTTGCACGAGTGTGCTTGGATACAGACGCGTATAAATGTGTGTCTGTGTGGTGTGTGGCCGATAGTTGGAGTCATCATTTTGTCGTTATTGTTTTAATTTAAAAAAAAAAAAACAATCCGGAAAGATGAAAAACATCCGACTTCCTTATGTTGTCGTTGAGTCCCGTTTGAGTCCCGGGCTTGGGTTCTGTTGCTGCTACTCACACTGACGCTCAGCGCTGAAGCACACGCTTTACTTGCAGCACCTAAAAAAGGCAACATTTTTAAGGTAAAACAGGAAATGCCGTGTGCGACTGAAAGCCAGTCTCTGAAAAGGGAGTCAACGGAAGTCTTTAAAGTCTGCGTGCCAATCAGCCATGCACACAGCAGGGGAGACCGCCGGGACTTAGCATTAGGCTGCCAATGCTGTCATTGCAATTTGTGCTCACAGAATTTCCAATTTACACAGGAATACTGTGTCCTGATGCACAGCATTTGTAGAATAGGAGGGCGTTTACCCTCAAAGTGTTCATTCGTGAATATGCTGAAAGCAACTGCAGCAAATGCAAATCCCTGAAATAAACTGCGCTCGTGTCTCGCCACGTCAAGCTTTGAATTTCACTCTCTCTCTCTCGTGTCTTTAAAAAAAATATATGAATAAATAATGCTGTTTTGTGTTTGAAAACAGCCTATTAGGGACGCTCCGATCGACTGACAATGGATCAGTGGCTTAGTCTGGTGTCTTACTCTGATGTCTAGTGTAGCGCACCCCTCCCCTTTGCTTTGCACTGCACGGGTGTGCGGCTGCAAAACCAGAACCAACATGACTGCCGTGTGGAACTTAGCTGGCATTTATCTGCCAGGAAAAATATCTCGCTGGGGTAGCACATTAAAAAGCTTTAATTTAATACGCCATTTGAAGAACAAACACTTTTGAGGCCCATGGATGGGCTAAACAGTTGCTCAGTCGTATGTGCGGGACAGTCAGGAGGCTAAACAAATAATCCAAAAATGAACTGCATTCATTGGACAAAATGGCGAGCCTCTGTCAGCGCCGGAAGACATCGGGTTCTGCCAACTGCCACGTGGAAGTCCTTAGGTTTAAGTATGAAACAGTACATACAGTAAAATACCAGATATATGCTCTCTTGGAAAAGTAAGTCAACCATGTTTATGTCTAAATGAAAGTGATTGTATTGTTCCTCGTTTGGATCAGGTAGCCAATGGCAGGGGTGCTGCTAAGAACTCTTGGCCCCATGAAAAAAAAATTACATTGGGCCCTTGTTTTGATAATAATTGCCTAGTTCCTGGGGCCCCTGGCAGTCAGGGGACACGGAATTGTCCAAACCCTTCCCCTTAAAACGGCCCACCTGGCCAATAGCTCTCAGCATAAACAAATTGAAAAATGTACAGTTAATCAATTTGATCGGTATCAGCCAATCACTCATGAATGATGGTATCAGAATCATGAAACCCTGATTGGCACACCCCTACAAATTCACATGTAAGCAAATGTTGTAGTTGTGCCTTAATGGACCTCATTTTCATTCAGCGTTTCCAAACATAAAAATGACTTGAACTAAAATACAAAACAAGCCGTTCAAAACCATCATATGTAGTATTTTACAAAAGTCTTAAAGGGCATAGAAAGGTTTTTTTAATGCCAATTTTTTTTCAGTAAGATGTGTGAGCCGATTCAAATCATTCAACAAAATTTGGTTGTAAAAGTAAGCCTAAAAATAAAGTTATTTTCTCCGGGTACTCCGGTTTCCTCCCACATTCCAAAAACATGCATGTTAGCTTCATTGGCCGCTCTAAATTGTCCATCGGTATGAATGTGAGTATGAATGTTTGTTTGTCTATATGTGCCCTGCGACTGACTAGCGACCAGTCCAGGGTGTACCCCACCTCCCCGCCCGAAGTCAGCTGGGATAGGCTCCAGCGTACCCGTGACCCTGATGAGGATAAGCGGCATAGAAAATAACGAATGAATGAATTATGCAAAACATTAGGCAAAAGAAGGTCTCAGAGACGACGGTTGAGGCATTGTGTGGCTGCACATTCAATGAGCGCTAATGTCGGTAGCTAAACTTTGCCAAACCGCTATCACCAGCTGACAGCAAACGGAACTAATGTGCATGCGTGTGTGTAAAGTGGGGCGTGGCTTGCAACGTCAAAGCCAAAAGAGGGCCATCCATCTACATTTTCCACACTAAAGGGCTCCCTCGCCTTGTTTACAGCATTTATGAGAAATGATCTCAACAAACATGAGGAAAAACCAAAAACGGTAATGTACATGTCTCTATCACAGGTGTAAACGAACAACGACAGCATTATCTGACAGCAAAACAGATGATCCGTCAGCAAGCGTGTAGAAATCAGCAGAGACAGCGACGGATCCTCGCTGTTTATGTGTCTCTGAGCAGAAGGAGGTGGATGCGGGCGAGAGACATGATTGGAGATACAGTACAAACGGGAGGAGACCATCGGGGGAGGGGAGAGTGGTAACGTGCTGCAGGTATTCTAGCAAAACCAATTTGTGTTGCATCAAGATTAGCGGGTGATAGTGTCTCCTCATTTCCCTTTTGCAAGATTTTAAGCATGCACATCACTCTCTCCTTTCCTCCTCAAAAAAAGCCCGCGACGGAGAAGGCCAACGCGCAGATAGCATAATCTCTGATCCTCTGGCAAGATTACCGCTAATAAAAGACAATAACATATGAGAAGTGGGAAAATGGAATAGAAATCGTAGCACAAAGAAAGTAAGGAGATACTTCACTCACGTGAAACGTGACTCCAAAGCAAATTGCACATCTGTGCTGTAAAATTACCACAGAGTATTGTTACGTGTGGTAAGACATCCAAATTTCATTGCTGCGGCTTCAAAAGTGGGTCAGTGGAGTAGCAAGTTGAGAAAGAATACAGAACAACCATCAGACGGAAAGAAATGAGCTGCTTCTGTGATGTTTCTCCACAAGCAGGGTGAGAGGCACACAGTGAACTTGTAATAATAAACATAGTCATGGTAAAAAAAAACAAAAAAGCATTTTATATAGCGACATTCTCTTTATACTAATACCAGGCATTAAACATTCTCAACAAGGATTTAATTCAGCCTAAGAGCGCCAAAAGTGCAAACATCCATATCCATTACACACAACATCCCCATTATGAGCAGGGCAAGCTCAAGGCATGACACAAATTACTTGTGCATGCTAATTCTAAATTATTACACGTCATCAATAATGCATTTATCGAACATCGGTATCACAAACCTCCATAATTGATGTGTACACATGTCATGAATAATGCATATGAGAGCCGGCATGGCCTCCTACTAGGAGGAACAACAGTGACACAAGCACAAAAACCAAATAACTAATATTGACTCTTTTGTTTTTTTATGTTCGTATTAATTGTTTTATGGTGTGAATCTCAATGAGCACAATGTTTAATATAACACTGTAGTAACTTGTGGAAAAACTGTATGTGTAAACTACAACATTATGGTTCAAACTTTTATTTGAATGTACAGTAATAAATGTTGATTTATTTGCCAACTGGTTGTAGCCCCGATTTTGCTGCCTTTTTAATGTCATGGCCAGGGGACGACAGATGAAAAATAGTCTTTTGGCTACTTCTGGATCTTTTAAACTCATGTTTTAGCATGTGAAATTGCATTGCCCCCTGACAAATAAACTAAAAAAACAATACAAAAAATGTGGTGAGGTGATATGTTTTATATAATAGGACTTTAATCATATGAAAATAACCGTATGCACCCCAATAAATTTTATATACCAAAAATAACATCAACTGAATAACGTGTCAAACGTACATATTGTTAAGAATGATGAATGAATGATGAATCTTTTTATTTGATAGTTTGATATTAACATATTTTAGATCTATATTTTATACCCGTTAAATTTGAATTTGAAACATACTCCGGAAGTTCTGTTGTGTCGTGTGTGCAATGACAACATCTATGTATATAAAATATATCAATGAAAAAACACACGCTTTAACCTTCAGTCCAATTAATAATACGCATACCCCACTTTGGCAACCTTGGATGTTAACACCTCCCAAAGATGATGTTAGACATCCAAAAAGGGATATTTAAATTTTGATTCTTAAAATGATCCACCCAGATGATTTTTTTTTTTTACATAACAATAACAACTGCTTGTTATGGTTTAAACGTGAGCTTTGCTTTCGAGAACTAATGGCGTTCATTTTCAAATCATTGTCTAACACCAGCTACCCATTAAATCCTAACGAGACTGCAACACTGTGAGAGAATCGAGCACCTTCATTGAGCCTTTTATTGGACCCTCTTCCCTGTGACTTGGCACGTTGACCTCATATTCACGTATCAACAATTGGGTTAATGGCCATTGCCAAGTATGAAGGTTTGTTTCACAGAAACAAACAGAATCCCCATCTTATCATAAGTAGGGTTGCAACTAACGACAATATTCTTAGTTGATTAATTAGAAGTCTGTTGTTGGGATGAATCAGGTAATTGGTCAGGTTCTAGATAGCCCAAATCAATAAGAACCAAACACAAACTGTGGTTTGGTCAGCAACACATCAGACAAGATGCAAACATTTTGATCGCGGATTTCCAAAGTAAAAGCTCATGTGTGTGAATATGTTGTTTGGACTAAAACACAAATATAATAATAGGTCTGATTTTATAAATGACTAAGGAAATGAAAAAGTGTCCACGTTTGAGAGGCTGAAATAGATTGAAAAATTGTTAAAATACCAGAAGATAATAATTAATTGTTGCGGCTCTAATCATAAGTATCTGTGCATAGTCGTGTCATTACAACCCAAGCCCACATCAATCAATGCATCACATTCTGGGATTGATCATTGCAGTCATTTGATTTTTGTTTACGTTGTCTAGTGCTCTTTACGGAGGAATCAAAAGGACGGCGTAAGAGTTTGCACTTTACAACATGTGGAGCATCGTTCACTGCAATGTGGCATACTTGTCAGAGATCTACCACCGCCCACATTCACTCAAAAAGTGTGCAAGTGGGAGTCAGATTAAAGCTGCAGGGTAGGATTGAAGGTTCTAGATCCCACGTGTCAAACTCGTGCCATGAAGGGCTGAGACGCTGCGGGTTTGTTCTCCAACCGGTTTCTCCAGAAGGTGATTTTAATTGACGAGCTCCTTCCCTCAAATGGAAGGAGGTGTTGGTCATTGAAATCACCTGCTTTAGTGACCGTCTGGAAAGAAAACCTGCAGTGTCTCAGCCCTCCATGGCACGAGTTTGACAGCCCTGTTCTACATGACAGCTCACATGAACATTCACATTTCACAAAAATCGTGAAATATTCCACGATTCTACTGCCTCCCTTGACTGCACATCACTGTTGTTGCTGCAATCCTTCTACAGAGAGTAAAATCCATCCTATTTCTTTATTGCAATATACAAACAGCAGTGCCAGCGTCGATATGCCTGCCAGGGTCGGCAACAAGTCAGATGCATTGATGATATTTTAAGGACTCTCGGATAATGGTCTTGGTAGCAATACACACACTGGCTGAATATGGAAAGGCACAACGTGCCAACATTAAAAAAAAAAAGTACATTTACTTTTGCTGAGATTGGCTGGCGACCAGTCCAGGGTGAACCCCGCCTCCCGCCCGAAGTCAGCTGGGATAGGCTCCAGCATACCCCCAACCCTAATGAGGATAAGCGGCATAGAAAATGGATGGATGGATGGATTTACTTTTGTTACCCTTACTCACACATGCTTAAAAAAGGGGGCAGAGGTGCGTAACAGTTTCAACCTGAGTCCTCCACCAGGGTTTTTTTAGCAGGGCAGTGAGTTCTCTAATCAGGTGCCATTCATCTCTCTAACCCCGGTGAACTGGTTTTGGGGCCAATCCCTTTACAAGCCTTCATTACACATTAAAATGAGGAAAAGGGGGAGGAAGGATGTAGAAAGAGACAATGCAACAAGGAAGCAAAACAGACATTCGGAGAATAAAGACAATAACCCTCCACTCTTGCAAGTCATTATGCTCTGCCTCTTGACTTGTGAGACGGCCTACCACAACAACTGCTCTTTTGCAAGTTACAGGCCTCCGTCTTCTAAGTCCTGGGAAAGTCCAGAAGCCAAAGTTGCATTGTAGGGTTTCATATGGTGTTTAAATGGAAACAAATTCATGCATAGCACTGAAAAAGCCACCGCATCAACAAGAAGGGATTAAAGATTCAGCTTGAAAGTGATTTGTTGCTCGAGCCTTACCGTACAACTAACCCTGTTAGACACAGGCCGAGACTGGGTCTGGGCTGGGAGCCTCTTTCCTTGTGACCGCACAGCAGGATGGAAATATGGTAATACTGTAACACAGCTTCTCAAATGAATACATGCATGGGCAATCACAAGCTGAATATCATCACATTTGATATCATGCGCTAAGCGATGTGCTTGTGCTTAAATATTCAGACACTTTGCAATAATAGACCTAAAAGGCAAGCTTAGGTGCACCATTATTATATCGCATGCAGCTTCATCCCAGCTCGACAACTCTCTGTAATATTTCTGAAAAGCTATTCTTCATTTCACACCATATAAGTGCCCTGCAGCACTCCTACTACACCTATAAGCACAGTGACATGACTCTAAAAATGCCCATTGACTTCCCTCTAATGTGGTTCCCATGGTGATGGCATGACCTTAGAGTGCAATGAGAAAACGGTCTTCTGTCACTTTATCAAACATCTCCTATGATCAACACATTAGTACACATTAGTACCAAGTACATCATTCGGTTGACACAGATAACTTATGACCGAGCAAAGAAGTAAAATTGTGCATGCGTGAGTCATTGAAGCCGTACTTGGAGCTGATCAGTCCACACCAATATCCAGAAAAAATGGCATATTGCTGAACCCACTGGGGATCAATATAAAAAAAAAAGTTGCATATAAAACTAGAAAAGTGCCATAGTTCCCCCCTCTTAGTGTGAGTCACAGAAAAGTAACAATCCATGCATTGTTTGGATCGGTCTTTGATATTTTGTCGAACCTGTTAGAAACGCGTCGTGTATTCTTCCCCTAGTTTTGTTATATGCACAAATGCTGAAAATGGTCCTATCTTGTTAAAAAATCCTTCAAAAAAATTCTGGATATAGATGGTGATCCGATCACACCCCATAATTTAATCAATTCTTCCATATCCCATGTCAAAAATTGTTGACAATTTCATCCAAATCTCGTCAGAACTTTTCACGTTATTTTAAACACAAACGCAGGCAACAAACATAACCTCTTTGGCGGAGGTAAAAATAAACATTCTTCTCTCCAAATGGTGTTACAGTAGATGTTGTATACTGATTAGTGCATGCATATAAAAAAGACTTATTTAATCATATTGGAAACATAGCTGGAAACATGTGCAAATGTTCTTAGAAACTTTTTCAATTAACCTCACGACCCTGAGGTTCTTGTTTGAAATCTCGGCCTGAGCCCTCAATCTGTCGAAATCTCTCCATTGGAGACCCTAAATTGTCCATCGGTGTGAATGTGGATGGGAATGATAGAATGTCCTCCAAGTATACCTTGCTTCTCACCCAAAGTCAGCTGGCAAAAGCCTTAGTACAGGATTAGCGATGAAGGAATAATGAATTAATGAATTTAGATATCGTGGAAGGGCCGCACGGTGGCTGAGTGGTTAGCACATTGGCCACACAGTCAGGAGATCTGGAAGACCTGGGTTCAAATCTCCGCTGGGCATCTCTGTGTGGAGTTTGCATGTTCTCCCCGTGCGTGCGTGGGTTTTCTCCGGGTACTCCGGTTTCCTCCCACATTCCAAAAACATGCATGTTAGGTTAATTGGTGACNTAATGAATTTAGATATCGTGGAAAAACAAATTCGTCCATGCTTATGTCCTACTATTAACCATAAGGCATGGTTGGATTATGGAAGGCAAACAATAAAATGTAGGGGAATGAACAAAGTCTGTTTAGCCTAGAGGGAAGAGAGGGAAAGTGGGATCACGCAATGCCTGGACTGGGCAGGAAGTGCTTTCACATTCGATCTGTTGAGCAGCAATGGCAGCTCCTGCGATTAAACTAATAGTCTCTGCGTTTCATTCCAAGGACTAAATTCAGGCCTGGAGCAGTTACTATAACCTTCTCCTCTCACTGGGTCTGCATTTCTAGGAAGTGGGTAAGAGGTAGGGCGGGGAAAAAATAATAAGGCGGAACTATCGAGATCACTTAGTCCTCATCCCCCCCTAACCTCACTCTCTTCGTCATTCGCTCTTTACCAACACCCTCCCGACAGGGTAAGATCACACTCAGATAATTGGGGCAAGGGATGGGAGAAGAATCAAAGTGAAAAAAGGTGGCGTGCACGACATGACATTTACTTCCACTTCTTGAATCCCATTGGCTGGAATCACCTGCAAGTGGTGTACATGCTGTATTTTCAGGAACTATAAGTCATACTTTTTTATACTTTGGTTGGTCCTGCATCAGGTATGACACTACTGCTCAAAAGTTTTGGAACACCCCATTTTTCCAGTTATTACTTATTGCAATTCAAGTCATTCAAGTCCAATGAGTGCTTGAAATGGTACAAAGGTAAGTGAAGTGAAGTGAAGAAGTGAACATTACCATTGTCGCTTTAGGCTTGTGACAACAATATGCCAGCCCCCTGAAAAATATATTTCAAACATTAACTTAAAAGGCAACTGAGAAAAAGTAAATACAAAGGAAATGTTCAAGGAGTTGTTCAAAAGCAACACCAAGAATGAAGAATTTAAGAGATTCAGTGTTGTGCATGTGGACGTATGAGATCAGGAGGTTGGTATCCTTGCTTATTGGTATTTGCTTGTTATGTTGACCTAGCCTATTCAGGCTGTCGGTGTGGTCTACAGTACATATGAGCTATTGTGTAGCTGAATAACTGTTCATGTGCTCCGTTAACATATCGAGCACCTGTTCAACCTGCTGTTCCATGTGCTACTGAGAACAGTAATCATTCCATTCCATTTTCTGCCGCTTATCCGGGTCGCGGGGGCAGCAGTCTTGGCAGGGACGTCCAGACTCCCGGTGTCCGGCGACCTCTTCCAGCTCCACCGGGAGGACACCAAGGCGTTCTCAGGCCAGCTGTGAGACATAATCCCTCCGGCGTGTCCTAGATCTTCCCCGAGGCCTTCTCCCGGCTGGGCATGCCCGAAACACCTCACCAGGGAGGCGCCCGCGAGGCATCCGGACGAGATGCCCGAGCCACCTCAACTGGCTACTCTCGATGTGAAGGAGCAGCAGACGTTCCCAGCACACCCTCACTACCCGTTTGGGTCTACCAGGTCTGTCAGGCATCCTTCCCCGCCATCTAATCCAACTCATCACCAGGTGGTGGTCAGTTGACAGCTCAGCCCCTCTCTTCCCCAGCCTGTCCACATCATGCGAATGCAGGTCTGATGATTGATAAGACCACAAAGTCGATCATAGACCTGCAACCTAGGGTGTCTTGGTGCCAAGTGCACTTATGGACATCCTTATGTTCGAACATGGTGTTTGTTATGGACAAACTGTGATTCGCACAAAAGTCCAGCAACAACACACCAAACTGGTTCAGATCAGGGAGGCCGTTCCTCCCAACCACGCCCCTCCAAGTCACACTGTCATTGCCCACATGGGTGTTGAAGTCTCCCAGTAGAACTATGGAGTCACCAGCTGGGGTGCTCTCCAGAACCCCTCTGATAGACTCCAAGAAGGCTGGGTACTCTGAACTGCCGTTCGCCGCGTAGACACAAACCACAGTCAGGACCCTTTCCCCATCCCGAAGGCGTAGGGAAATAACCCTCTCGTTCAACGGGGATGACTCCAGCACAGAGGCACCAAGCCGGGGTGCTAACAATAAGCCCACCCCAGCTCACCACCTCTCCCCTGCAGCACCTCCAGAGTAGAACAAGGTCCAGCCCCTCTCAAAGACTTTTGTTCCAGAGCCCAAACTGTGGGTTGAGGTGAGTCCGACTATATCTAGTCGCAATGTCTCCGCCTCTTTCACAAGCTCGGGCTCCTTCCCCACCAGAGATGTTCCAAGACATTCCATGTCCCAAGAACCAGATTTGGCAGCCGAAAACCAGGTCGCCCGGACACCCGCCCTCGACCACTGCCCAAATCACATTGCCCCTGCGGGTGGTGGGTCTGCGGGGGGAAGTTCCCGTGTTACAACAGTAATCATATGCGATAATCACATGTGGTTAAACTGTGTGGGAAAAAAAATTAACGGTAAATCTTTCCCAGACAGTTTGATGTGTGAATCCATTCTAAATACAATATTTTCGTAGTACATGTTTGCAACCTTCTAAATAAAAGTTTTAACATTATTAACGCCCTGTAGACATGAAATAACAACCTTATAGTCACGTTTATACTCGCATCAACCAACATAGATAGATAGGTAGATAGATAAATAGATATTGTATGAATCATTAAGAAATTAATGGTAGTAAATATGTAGCAGTATTATAGTAGTAGTATAATATAGTAGACATAATAAGTATAAAATATAGTAGACATTAATAAGACATGACAGACTCCCGCATTAGCATTCGGAGAGTTTTTGGCACAGTGTACTTCCTGCAGTGACTATTGTCTTATCAATGTGACATTATTGACACCTAGAAACCAGTAGGGATGTCAGAATCCAATCTTCAGGATCGGGATCGGCTACCGATCTGCTGTGTTTTGAAGACCGGAAAAGAGCGGCATATCGGCATGGATATTTGGCAACGTACCTCCATAGCTCCCTTGCTGTACCCAGATTCCTCTGTCATGGTGGGAATGCCGCTCTATAAACTATTGTTGTCATTATATTCTTAATCACACCACAAATAGATCTCTATCCATGTCAAGGGATTCGTTCTACCCTAAAACTATAATTTAGTTGGCCATTAGTACTCAGTCCTATTTTTTTTAACTCAACCTTGTTGTTTTTTTTTGTGTTTGTTTTTGTTTTTTCCGGCAGAGCACTCAGTCTTCCAAAATCCAATGGCACTTGCTAGTTTTCTTCTTCTATGCACTAAAGAAAGCTTGCGCTAACCAGCATGCTGAACACCACTGCCCTCTATAGACCTAAGACTA
Source organism: Oostethus manadensis (assembly GCA_024372805.1). Taxonomy (NCBI): domain Eukaryota; kingdom Metazoa; phylum Chordata; class Actinopteri; order Syngnathiformes; family Syngnathidae; genus Oostethus; species Oostethus manadensis. The sequence continues at coordinate 805,114 of QODF01000025.1, forward strand.
AACAGCAGCTTGGAACAACACAATGTACCCTTCTCTACAGTGTTTTGCATGCCCATTTTTTTCCAATTGTATCTTTTATTGGATGGACTTTTATTTCCAATAGGGACCTGACTCACAGAGGTTTGCTACAAAAGCCCAACAGTATTGTTGTCATGCTGTGTATAAAAAAAACAATTCAGCAATACTTTGGTTGGATTATTTGTAATGCTTTGAATAGCTATTTTAATAACCATATTCAATTCCATATTCAAATTCTTGTTTGTAACAAATGGGAGTAATGTTTCCATTGACAACTAAGCAACCCAGTCCACTAACGCAAGTACATATTGCAAATTCAAATTGTCTATGCAATAGAAGATAAGGAGCCAAGAAAGCCAAATGGAAGCAAAAAACATGGCATTTGCAAAGCCACAGTTACTGTATGTGGATGGATCTTAATATCACCTGGGACAAGCAGAGTCCAAACAATAATACAAACATCACAATGAATGTAGGAAGGCAAATCAAATCAGCATTACTGACTGGTTGACAGAATACTAATGACGGCCTTCAAAAGGTTTGCCATGAAATATTTACACACATCTTTCTGACCATCACTTTCCTTATCGGTGCATGTAGATATGCGGGAGGCCAAGAATAAATCCAATAGCAACGGTTTGGTCTGCAATGTTTTACTTCCTCCTTTAAGCAACAATTCCACTCGGTCTACTATTAACAGGGTATTTTCAGATCTGCTCTGCCATTGTCTCATTGACTAAATATATTCAGTTATGCTTTAACCGTGTCCTTATGTTTTTTTGCATTCTGCAAATATTTCATTTGGAATGCAGTCAAGTTGGTGGTTATGAGATTGTATACTTGTAGAATAACTACAGATAGGGATTTAGGACGAATCCCATTAGGGCTCCAACCAACAATTACTTTCTTATTCTGAAGCTTGCTGTGTCTATTAATCAAATGATTAATTCTGCCCTATACCAGGGTCAGCAAAGTTTACTATCGAGAGACATTTTGCACCATTGCCTACTACGGAAAAGTAGTCTGGAGCTGCAAAACATCAACTTAAACCCCTGATAAAATGTTAAAGTTTGAATTATTCTTAATGTAACCAATAGAAGTACAGTAAACATGTGTAACCAATTGGTGAGGTTGTGATAGAATCTTGGTTAAACCTCACACCTCACAAAATGTGCAGCACAGCGGCCGCCGGTTCGAGCCCGTCCGGTGAAGGGCTGGACTACACGGATGACGGAACATTTATTGGAGGAATATTGTATATTTATAATGATGGTATTGACTGATAAATGAAAATGCACTGATAAACTATTCGCGATTACTATATCGATGCATCATAGAGTTTTAAAAATAATACAATAGCATAGTATTCCATAGTATAGCATTTTCCCAAGCAACACTTATAATGCACTTTTGCAAATATTTAGCAATGATCATCATTTGTGCTAATCATGATTAACCTATCAGTTGCTTATAAATCTTTTAATTAGCAGCAAATGCAGCCGGGATAGCCAAATGACATGATAAATAGCGTGTTTGTTTGTTTACACAACACACATGTTGACCGCCTAGTATTGAGGTGTTGACTTTATCTTATTCACATGGTGAATGTCGAATGCCCTAAAATAAATTTCATAAAGAGAACCAATAAAAGATAATGACTTTTACAGTATATGGTCACCGTATCAGTCTGTGTTCTTCCTTAATTGCGATATATTTTGTAGAAGAGCAGTAAAACTCTTGCTGCCCCACTGAGCTAGTAAGGTGTACAGTATGTGTGCATAACACACACACACACACACAATGTGCAGACACAAAGATGTAGATGCACATTTCAAGGATCTGCCACCAAAAGGGTACACTTTCTGGGGGTTGCAGGGAGCAAGGACAAAGCATGTGAAATTGTTCTGCTATATCTATAATAAGAAGTATCAAAAGCAAAAAAAACTGCTGTACTACAATAGATACAGTAAAACAAATGAAGCAAAGCATGCAGTAAAACAATAAAAGAAGACTAAAAGAGATGAGCATGACCTTCAATTTGATGTTAAAGGCTTAAAAAAAAGTTGCTGAGTGGTATGTCAGGCGTTCAAATAGAGGTCAGTGTCTATTATCTGGGTGGCTGGATCCTCAAACGTTATGAGGTAGGAGAGGGGTGTGAGCCTGAGGTGCAAAAATTTTTACTTGGAAAAAAAAAAAAACTAAGCTATAAACTGAACATCTTATTGAAGGTTATGTACCTTTTTATTAAAAAGCAGCTAAAAATACTGGAAAATAAATATTAACTTTATGAAGGTGAATAAAAGCATCAACATATGCATTTCCTTTGCACTGGCAGACCCATTAAAAAAAAAAAAAAAGATTAGTTTCGGTGGTTTCATCCAAGAATTACTTTAAAATGTGGAAACCACAAATTCCAAAATCTACCCAGATACATTCCAAGGATTAGTGACTGGAAGAGAAACCCCAAGTACACCATCTGACATGTGATTGGAGTACGATTATCCCCTCAGACTGGTTAAGCGGGTGTATGCTTGTGTGGGTGTGTGTTGGTGTACCATGGTTGGGGCGTGGGGTTGAAGATTAACAATCATCGTTGTGCTACACATGCCCAATAATCCTCAACATTATCCCCGTCATTATTGCACTAAATTCCTGCCACACTACAGGACATGTTGAGAGAACAGGCCAAGTTGTGCAATTGTGGACTGGCATGTACTAACTGCACATTTAACATCAGGACTGGAGTCACATTATATTCTTTTGAGTTACCAATGTTCAATGCAGTTTCTTAAGCCCTTAACTATATTTAAAGAAAATTTAATTTAAAAAAAAAATCCCTCAACACCGCCCAATCAAGTGATGTAAGTACATCATCTTGTTCCTTTGAAACTTCACTCTTCAATAGCTGCAGGTAATTTCAGGCTATGTTCCCAATTACAAGTTCCCTAAACGTTCCTAATATTCCCCAGTGCACCAAATATACGGTATGCATCTCCAGCATTGACGCAAAAGCTTTGACTACCAGGAGCATCTCATGGAAGAGCCACCAGTGAGGGTTATTCTAAGGCAAGCCTGTTTAATTAGTGACTACCAAGTGTCATCAGCTGAGTCACCTTAATGGGCTTTTTGCTTGTAAGAGCCATGGCTACACTTGGTGGTCACAGCACCTTGTACAACTTTCTCTCCAAGTTCCTCATTGAGATGGATGGCAGACAATCCGCCTGACTCCAATATGGAGTGGAATTAGCATGGAAAGAGGGGCGACCTTCGTTAAGGGATTGCGATTTGTCTGGACTGATAAGGGTCGAGCCAAGAAGGAGACAAGCGGCGCATCAATCCTACACAATGAACACACGGGGACACGCTGGAGCCACGGCGTTAATTAACACTTATTGAAAGCCAAATCAGGCGGGGAAGCTTGATACTGGGTGGGACGCAGAATAGTCAAGATAAAGGAAGAATGAAGAGGACAGTCAATCGAAAGGAGAGACAACATTTGACATGAGGAGCCAGGGTACGGGGAGAAGACAAACCAAGGTTATTCAAGTTCAAAGTTAGTTACACGTTGAACGCTCCATATGATGATGGAATATTACCATTTTTCTTCTCCACTGCATCCACGTTGGCAAATATTCTAGTCCTGTGCAATTACCAGTGATCGAGGTCCGATTCGGATTTTTACAACTTCACAAAAGGAGTTAAAAGTATACTCAAAACTTGATCTTTGCTGGTACAATCACCGCCACATAGTCAAAACATGTGGAAAGATAACAGTACATTAGGTTAAAAAAAATAGCGGCTAATATTATATTATAATATTTGAATCATTTTACAGGATGCAGTTAACTTTTCCATTCCACCCCCGACTAACAATATCAAAATACACATCCAATAGAAGATCCATGTAAAGATCTCTGCAGGTACTTATCATATTCAATTGTGTCTTGTTTTCTGCTTATGCTGGCATGACGAGTAGTGATGCTCCGATCGATCGGCCACAGAATAGGCTGATATACAAAAGCATGTGATTGGCATATGCCCATTCAAGCCTTTTAATGCTAATCACAAAAAACGGTCACCTGTGCCTCCTACTAATGCAAGGCCCTGATTTCCGTGTTAACAGAATTGCAAAACTGGCCAATAAAAATGGAATCTACTGTTAACTATGGAATCTCACGGAAATTGATAGTGTGAATGAAACCGTGCCGAGCAGTCTGGGTAAATTTTCCACCAGTGGACTGCTCGTTAGCGGCATGTCCTCTCAAACACTAGTAAGTGTGTAAAATAGGGACAGCCATGGCTATCTTGTCTAATAGTGGTAATAAAATAGGGTTGCCATAAAAAATAGCTTAGATTAACAAAGCTGTGACAACTGCAACTACGTCTTCTTTAACCTCAAGCAGGGATATGATCGTTTTTGGATTTTGTAGCAATGAAAATTTAGCAAGCTACATCCGTTTCTGAAATACCAGGCAAAACTGCGCAGTGATGTATTGCATCAACAAATGTAAGGAGTTTTGCATTCATCGTCATTTTAGTCACTGAGACACAAAAAACACAATTTATGGTGACAAGCTTGAAAAGTAAAACATTGTACACGTTTCAAATGGAAAAAACAGAACTCGGGAAAATAGCACTCATCATAAATAACTTGACACATTCAGAGTTGATCCATGTGATCAGTATTAATATCCGTAGCGGCCAATCTCACTTATGGATGATAAATACCTGATCAGAGCGTCTCTAATTTGGGGTCTTTTTATTTGATGATAATTATGAACCCCGGTTCTCTTATACTGTACATTTATGTCTCTGGCCATGGCTCGCTACTTGGCAAACAGAATAAAAGGGAAACAAAGGGGAAAATTTTGTCCTGACGGAGTCAATATCCGCATTTTTTAAAGTAACGTGTGTGTGTGCATGCATCTGATATCTTTGGCTATGCTCTAGTCAGTTCAGCCCAAGTTGGGTGGAGTATGCTCTTGCACCGCTTCACACACAGAATAATCAGCCATTTCCCCTCCCTGAGCACGACATTGTGGGTCTGAGTGCATCTACATTTCTGTGTGTGTTGGTGGCTGGCAATCCTTCTCCACGGGACAGATGGCCTCACATAGTGGAAATTGACATGGGGGTTGCAGAGAGAGAGTTTGGGATGTGATAACCTTCACACCTCCCAAGGTTTTTTTCGGAGGGGGGCCTCCCCTTGAGTTGGATCCACTCAAGATCCATGCAAGCACATTGGCAAGATGGACTGGGGTGATGGCCCAACCAAGCCCAGTACAGCTACAGATGGCCAAAACAAAGCCAAGGCGAACACCACAGGCCTGTGCAATTACTGTTTTAATAGAACGTAAATTGATACGGTAAATATGGGTTCAGACACAATTGCCAGACCAATAGAGTCCAAAATTAACTGCATGTAAATTCAATGTCAATTTGTAATTGGGAAGAGAATGAAGAGGGGACAGATGGCAGCACAGAAGGGAAGGACAAGACAAATTGACACATTCAGCTGTGGCGCTTCTGCTCGCCGTTAGCTTTTTTTGAACGATTATTTTAAATTGAAGGGTGAGGAGCTCGGCCATCCGGGAGGAGCTCGGAGTAGAGCCGCTGCTCCTTCACATCGAGGGGAGCCAGTTGAGGTGGCTCAGGCATCTAGTCCGGATGCCTCCCGGGCGCCTCCCCGGTGAGGTGTTTCGGGCATGCCCGGTCAGGAGAAGGCCCCCGGGAAGACCTAGGACACGCTGGAGGGACTATGTCTCACAGCTGGCCTGGGAAAGCCTCGGTGCCCTCCAGATGGAGCTGGAAGAGGTCGCTGGGGACCGGGAAGTCTGGACTTCCCTACTGAAGCTGCTGCCCCCGCCACCCGGACCCGGATAAGCGGTGGAAAATGGATGGCTGGATTTTAAATTGAGTTTGCAGCATAGCAAACCAACTTCAGTTGGCATAATCTTAAATCGTGTAACCACCCTCCCAGCTACAAAAAAGGGCGTCTATTGGCTACTACTGTAATCTTTTTTTAATGCACTCGTACTGACTGCTGACAGCCCCATTTAATATTCATTGAATCTGTCCCTTTGTTCCATGCACTTCCTTGTCACTTGCCGACAGTGAAAGACTTTGCCCGAGCAGGTAACATGAACATGATTCTATTGCGTCAGCTCAAGTGATGAAATAGGCGGCAATATAACCGACTGGCTCCTACTAACAGTTTTCAATTAACCTGCCTGGTTCCCATGGTAAGTAGACGGGCATTTCAGGATCAAACTCAATGTGGTGAGAAGACCGCACGGAACAACCGCAGTACGAGCAACCATCTGGAATTGGCTGTGGAACAAACTTAAATTGGTTCTTGCAATGTTGTTAAAGATGATTGCTGAAGTGTACAATATGGTGAAATATTCGGCTGGTGCATATTGTTGAGCTATATTCTTGCACGAAGAGCTACATGCCAAACTTTACTGAAGCATTGCAGCATGGGAAATTCTCCTCCTGAACGCTCCAAAACACAGGTGTAACCCTCAAATTGTCCTTACAGTAACCCCATACTTCAATTAGATTCCAATTCCTCCTTTTTTCACGTTGCAATCTTGGACTCAACACACTCTCTGTGGCTCTCCTTCCACCCATTCTATTCCGGCGTCTGCCTCTTCCACTCCTCCTTTCATCTCTCCCTTGGTGTCTCCCCATTCTTCTGATGTTACGCCACTGCGCAAGTGAGGAAGAGTGAGAAGGAAGGGATGAATCTGGGTCGCAGGAGGCCATGCATCTCAAGTCCCCACTCAGCAGATAAAAAAGAAATTGATCTGTGCCTGGCCTGCTCTTCCTTTCACTTTAAGGGCTCGGCCCATAGTGACGGGGGCACACACACACACACACACACACACTCAGTCAAGTGAGTCCGCGACAACAGGGCTCATCTGCTTCTTGGATCCATGATCCATTTACAAAGCAGCAGGTGCTCGCATGCTGGGAGTCCAAATGCAGCATCACGCAGTCAGACAGTGGGTTCCATCCCTTTGCAGCACCTTGTTTATGTGCAAAGGAAAGATTCCATCGCACTCACAATATGTAGAGGTAAAATAAAAGCTACTGAACTGAGATGAAACACCACAAAACCCATTTCGGTCAACGTGCATCACTTTGTGTGTCTCCTTGCACTACCGTGTTTGCTCCAACACCGTCACCAAATACAAGTAAAGCAAAGTTCTACAACACCCTGACGCAAGGGAAAGAAATCGTGCTTCCAATCGTTTTCTCACAATCACGTGTGCTTTGAAGTTGTAAACCAGTACCAGTAAATGTAACCAGTACAAATGTAACAAGGTACCGTCATCCCTGGCCACGTTGCAGTCATGTGTTTTTCAAAACAATCTTCATGAATCAATCATGCTGTTTCGTGGTTGAATAAGGCCTCTTGTAATAATGACTTACACTTGTTATGCGCTTTATCAAAGACTCTCAAAGCGCCTACACTGAGGTCATCATTATTCATCCACACCACACTTGGTGATGGTAGGCCACCATGTAGCCACAGCTGCCCTGGGGCAGACCGACGGAAAGCGAGGCTGCCAACGTGCGCCATCAAACCCACACACAGCACTTTCATACTAGGCAATGTGAGTGAAGTGCCTTGCCTAAGGGCACAAGGAAAGTTTATTGCCTCCCTTATTGTAAGTCAAAAAGTTTTCATATTTAAGCAAATGTTACATCTTTTCTGACATAAGATAAGCATTTGAAAGCTAAATCAACTACAATACAAATATAAGGCATTCAGATGGTGCATTCAAAGACATGATGCTGTGTAGTATTTGACACGGGTCACTAGCTCAGCGACCCGTAATCTTACCGTAATGTTCAGTGAGGCACACATGCATCGGACTTGATTCCCGAAAAAGGATCTTACCGCAGGTTTGAATTATCTCACAACAGGCATAATAATAATAACATATCATAATAAATGTTGCGTCCATAATCTACTTTTGTCATGATTGGTATCGGTGGGATACCGGCCATATTTACCGCGACGGATATTGGGAAAAATATAGATAGATAGATATACGACTCTTCAATCCGAAAGTCCAAACTCTCACGTGAGTGTTCAGTTTAACGTTGCGCAACATGCTGTAACTGGAGAAGCACCATAGAACAGTGGCTTGAGTGTGAGAGAATTAGCCCAACGGTGTTGTCATCTCGGCCGTGAAGAGAAACTTGAAAAGTCATAGAAGAGAGATGAGCAGAATGCAGTTTGTGCGACACACTTGTTATTGTCAACTAGTGTTGAAAGAAAACTGCACTTTTTTGTGCCCATCATCCACAATCCGTATGTGAGTCAGGAACTCATCTTTCCTGTTTCTGTCCCGCCACCCGAATGAAGGAGAACGGTGGGGAAGTTTCCCATTGGACGCTGGTTATTCGGCTCCGCGGTTACAGCGGCAGATTCCTCTCACTGTGCCCAGACTCCTCTGTCATGGTGCCGGGAGCTTGCACGGGAAGTGCCCCTCTAAACACTGGTTGAAATATTCAAAACCACTACACAAAGTGATCTATAACCGTGCCGAATAATTAGTCCTACCATAAAAGTATTGTAATGGTGGCTGAATAATTTGGCTGTGAGTCAGGTGGCCATGAATTTGCATGTGAATTAGAAACTTCCTAGTTTTATATTCTATGCACTTGACTCCAAACGCTTGCGCTAACCAGCATGCTGAACACCACTTCCCTCTATTGAAAGGAAGGAGGCTGGCATCCCAATTGGCTGGTAGCAACACTGCAGCAGGAGATATGAAGAAGTGGTATTGGTCCGCAAAAACGATAGCATTCCTTCTTTCAATACATATCTATTTATTTTTTTTAGACGTTTTACTTGCTTTGAGAACATAAATCTTTAGTTGAAGCAGACAGAGACAACGTCTTGGTACCCTTGGCTATTGAAAAGCACTACAGCCATAGCTTAGTCCTGTCTGGGCCATGTCCTAAAGCCGCCTGTCAAACAACTCAACTCCCGCTCCCCCCACCGTCTTACTTGCCACTTATCTTGGCACAAAATGTGAGACTCGGTTCAACGAAAATTGCTTCCTATATGTCAACGTGTCGAAGTATTGCATTTAAAAGTGCACAGTGACTTCCTGTTGACAACAAAATAAGCTTCAAAATAAAATCATCATTATTAACCTACGCTGCGATTGACTGGCGACCAGTCCAGGGTGTACCCCGCCTCTCGCCCAAAGTCTGCTGGGATAGGCTCCAGCATCCCCGTGACCCTAATGAGGATAAGCGGTATAGAAAATGAATGAATGAATTATTAACCTACGTTCTACATCCCTCCATTTTTTTTATTTTGTTAGCCAGCGGAAGAAACATTTGTGCACGTACGAAAGCTTGGTCGTTCTATTCAAGGTAAGAGTATGCAACATTGCAATGTCATCCAAATAACAATGAGACAGGATGACTCTGTACAAATCAGCACTCTTTATCTTACGACAAGACAACTTGGCAACGCGTTTGCTGCTGGACTGGCTCTAATTTGCAGGAAAACGCCACTGCCCCCAGTAGCCCAACGCATGCACCCCAGTGCAAAATCATAGTCGCTACAATATTCATATCATATCAAGCAAAGAATTGAATTGAAAATAAGCAAAAAGAAATATTACATTTTGGGTTTGTCAATGCCAGCGGCATCGAGATAAGCAGCTACCCCGGCACTAAAAGGAGACGAATACGGCTGCTGCATAAAAAAAGTTATGTCATCAATAAAGTCAGGAGAATACAGAACAGGAACAGGACCGTACAGAGAAAGAAAGAGGGTACATCAACCAACACACAAGAAAGATAAATATGACAAGTAGTAAATCACATGAGAAGGTAGGGGACTAACACAAAGTATTAAACACACAAAAAAGAGCTGTTCGACAAGCCCACAATGTTTATAAGTATGAACGTCGCACCAACCCCCCCCCACTAAGGTGTTTTGCCCATGCAGTAGATGGGCAATGATATTCATTTCATCTATTTACTACCATTAATTCTTTCAATTCGCTGGGTTAATTTGGAGAAAATGAATGCGATACAATTACTGGCCGGCCTCAACTGAACCCTGCATGTCCACTGCAATATTTTGGATATCGATCCTGTTGCTACCTGCACAAAATTGTGTTTTGCTTAGATTTACAAGCAACAAGACAACAGTTAATTCAGCTGTCACAGCAAAGACCCATGTTGTCAAAATATCCCTCCCTCCTGCAGGAAGTTGATTAAAGGGTGCCTGTGTGGTCTGGGGGGGGAAAAAAGTCGACAGTTTGTCAATATGAACATTTCACCTGAGACGTACAAAAAGTTGCTTGGACACACTGTGCTGCAAAATTCCATGTATTATTGTGTCCATGCACACTTTGGTTATTTCCTGGGAATTTTTCTCGTCAAAGCTTCATGCATGTCATTGATCTTTTGAACAAACATCTGCGGATCCCAGCCAGTATGGCTGTGTGAGTGCACATCAGTAAAAGATCACTCAGTAAGTGGATAAATGTTCTTACGCACGCTCCACGCGCACATCTCTGCAGTGGTTTGCTTTGCAAGATATCAGAAAGTGGCAAACATGTCGACTGCTCTTTTCCAAAGTCAAAGCCGATGGTGTGCGACTCTTTAGCTTTCCCCGAAACACAAAGATAGTAGTCTGCTTTCATGGATGACTGAGGACGTTTTTAAAAATAAGGGGCTGAAATCTAAAAAAGCTAATATCCGACATCCCTCATTATATCCATATCATACCATAGCACCATCAAAAACGTTTGAGAATACAATTTAGGGAAAAGAGAGAATATAACCAATACAAAGAAATACATTTTTTTATTGCGGACCCGTTGAATTTCCCAGGGACACCCCCAAACCGCCACGAGGGACTGACTACAGTGAGAACCTATCAACACCAATGGTCAAGGTATTGTAGGAAAAAAGCACAGATGAGGTTGACACACTGCTGTTATGGAATAACAAATTCATAGGAATAGTATGCTGGAGCAGAATTCTGCCACATGTGATCATTTTAGTGTACGCAAACAAGGCGTCATAATAGTGAACTCGTTCGTGTGCATTGTAACGGTGAGGGCTTTAGGTCTGGAGCTCAACCAAGGTGGCTGCGGGTGTGTGTGTGTGTGTGTGTGTGTGTGTAGTGAGAGTTTGTGTCCCTCTCTCCCTTCCCCTCAATGGGTCAGTCCATTAAAAGACTGGGGTATGCGGAGCGGGGGAGACAGGGAAGTATAAGGGTCGTCCATTTTCAACTCCAGGGTCACTTGCTTTACCGTCCCTCAAAGATAATGACCTTCTCTGGGCAAACTATGCAATGTCTTCATCAGTCCAAGTCACAGACTCGCGCACACACACACACACACGCACACGCAGCACTTCACTTCTGGGACCTCCCGAATCATACGTAGGGGAACACACTGAGAGACTCGTTAACCAACATCTCAATCTATAGACTCATCACAGTGACGGTAATTGTATGATGCTGGTCTCACTCACACACACCGCTATGCAAGTAATACAAGTATTTTCCCACTGTTGCCTATTAGGTTCCTAATTTATGTAGTGTACTTTCAAGCACCGCACAAGTGCTCACACAGAGCAACATGGTTTATAATATAGAGAGACAGACGGAAAGATCCAAAACCAAACTAATGCGAGACGATGAGAGATTATCATCAGAAATCCACATCTCCGTCTGAGGAACCAGGGATGCGGGACTCTTTTGATCGGTGAGATAGTTGACATGCAAGTTTGAGCTTGACAAAAATGACGACTGGACAAACTGCGCAGGGAGGTTGTGAGGATGAGACAAAGTTGAATTTGTGGAGATTGGGGAGGGGCGCAGGGCGGGGCCGATGGGAAAAGTCATATAAGACGGACATGTGGCAATCAATGATATGGACCGTTGTGTCCATGTATGTGCGTCGTGGACTGTTACCCATGATACACCATTACAGCGACAAACAAAGTTGGAATAAAAATGGTAATGTGGTCTAATGTTAATCTCCAGTGAGATGGCATATTTATATAAAAATTGTATTTTCTCCACGACACATCATTATGAAGGGGAAAAAGTCCAAATCGTATAAGAACAAGGTGCTCATTAGTCACATGAGAGCGTGCTGTATGGGGGTATCCTGAACTGTCAATAACTGACAACAACCTGTGGTTGTCATGTCCAATCAAATATGAAGCCTCTCCCAGAAAGCCCTTCTCTACTACAGTGACCATCTGCATACGCAAAAAGGTACACGGTGATCTCGTTAAAACGCAACCACCCCCGTAACAAGCACAGAAATAACATACGCAACTGCACTGCAATTTGGATTAAGTCACTAAGCAAAATATAAACGTCTTATTTAAATTAATTAGCCGGGGCAGACAACTAACTTTGAACCGATCCCCAAAGACGCTCTGGAGATATGCTGCTTATATAATGAATTCATCAACACACACGCACCAAATGTTTCGTTAAATTACAAAGATCTGGGGGGGATTCAACCCCCTGATTTTTGCTTTCTTGCCATTTCTCAAAATTAGAGCTAAAAGGGGTCTGTGCCTTTTGCCTTTTTCCACTTAGATATTCATGACTCAACTGACAGAACAAGCTAGAAGCCAATTAATGGGGAAAAAGGGGTCTGACATTGGAGAAAGACATGTGAAACTGTACCTCGGAATAATCACAGTGAGCTCGCAAAGGCAAGAAGAAATTGTTCCCAAGTAGCCTAATTTTATTATAATGAGATTGCTTTATATTTTTTAAAGAGAACAACAGACAAAAATTAGACACTGTAAACTGTGCCAATACATTTATTTTTCATTTATTTTTTTTAAATAATTTAATTCATTGGTGAATTACATGTCAGCAGTTTAATTAAATAAATATTTAACGCAGGTTTACATAAAACCAAAACGCTTTTATGATATGCATTCTGTTTTTTCACAGTAGCAAAAATGAACTAAACCATGACCTCAAAACCGAGGTACATGCCGAACCGGGATTCGGTATATACAATCCAATACCCTGAAGCTCAGTCCTCAGGGTCAGCCATAGCGCTACATTTGTGCAGCTTAGCTTTTTTTTCTTCTGCTTTATGTGGCATTTGGTTGTCAAAAGGTGAGAAAAAAAATTCTGTACAGTAGTTGCTGGGTTCTGTTCCATCCATTCCATTCCAGAAGGTCTGAATCAAACCAAAATGGACTCTAACCAAAGCAAATTTTCCCATAGAAAATATTGTAAATCCAATAAATCCATTCCGGGCACTCAAAAACGTTTACACAAAACGCATTTTATAGATATAGTTATAGTTATAGTTATAGTTTTACATGCAGACTATGACACAAAAATGATTTAACATGACATATGGACAAGTGAACATTTAATATCTCTTTTGCAGAGAAGAAAATCCCACAAAATCATCAATTTACAAAAATTAGACCAAATAAACACATTCTGCTGAAACCACAATTTTCAAAAATGTAAAAAATGTGTCAAACAAACGTTCTAGCGCTAATAAACATATACCTTGCTGTTTAGTTTAGAAAAAGACAAACAAAAAACAACCACTGGCTGCGCCGATGAGGATGCCTTGTGTCTGGTGTGAGGTGACTGGGAATGCCGCAAAATGCTTCTGTTTTGCTGTTTGAAGCAAAAACGAGTGTTATGGATGGAAAATGAGACAGGCAGAAACACTGAATGTCACCCTCGAGGTGGGAATTTTCATATACTAATACATGTAATATATGTAATATGACATCACACAAACCTTTGTAAAGGTCAAACCTTTTAAAGGTCCTTGGAATGTTACTTGTGATATTCCAGGTTTTTTTTCCTTCCAAAAAGGCTAAAATGTTTATTTTTCCCGCTGAAATGAGGGCTCAAACTGGGTGCATTAGAATGGGCAACAAGGCATTAAAAAGTGGCAGATGGATCATGGCAGACGGGAACGCACCCCCTCACTCAACCATCCGGTACAGAGCTAAAATAGACTTGTCTCAATTTTCTGGTTGGCTCGATCGTATTTGACTAAACCTAATAAAGCATAAATGGTTGCATTATTCTCGGGGCATTCAATTGACTGCAACTGGAATGTTCAGGTTATCATAGAATCCAGTTGCAAATTCCGCTCCAGTTGCAATCAATCGAACGCCCTGAGAATACAATGACTCGGATGACTGAGAATAGTCACGGGCACGGTTGCATCATATTACTGATCATAACTCAAATGGTAATTCTACAGGGGAACCCCGGTCTTCGGATGCCCCGGTTATCGTGTGATTCAGTTTTCAACAAAAAATGTGCCTTGGTTATCACACAATATTGTGAATAACAAACTCAATTTTACTCTTTGGCATGTTGAATCTTGCGGTATTAATAAAGATCTACTACTTAGTTTATATTCTGTAAGGCGCATTCTTTTGGAACGTTGAAACGTTGACAGTATTGCACAAACCATGTATCATTCTGCAGATTTGAGTGCCCAACAAAGAAGTCTTGTTATGTTATTAATATACCCCGTGAGTCCAACATCTCAGCTTACGATGTTCAACCTTAAGTGGGTAGAAAGGTGAGTCTAAGTTCTCATTCTGTGTGATTGAATTACAGAAGAGGTTCTGCAACATACATTTGTTTTGTGTGCATTTTTAGGATCTACTGTACAAAAGCTAAGACAATTTAAAAAGGTTGTTTATTTGCAGTTTTTTTTAGAAAAACCCAACAATCATTTTTCGCTCAACAACACCCTGGAAAGGAAGCCCACTCCCTGCTTTGATGACTAAGCCCTCAGGTTGGAAGTAGCAGACTCTGGCGGGCCCTCAGGAGGGTCAACATCCGGAAAGCACTAAGTCCAGATAACATTTCTGAACAGGCTAAAAACGTGCTGACCCACCGGCCCAGGTAATATCACATGTTTTTAAAACCTTGATAGATCAGGTTATCGTTCCAACATTTTTCTAAACAACTCCCGTAATGCCAGTGCCCAAAAAGACCACCATCTGCAGCCTTGACGGCTACCACCATGTAGCGCTGACCCCTAATATGGTGAACTGCTTGAGAAGCTGGTGAAGGACCACATGACTTCCAGAGTCGCCCCTTTATTTTCCATCTCCATCTACTCTGTCGTCCACCCGAGTCTGTCTCATTTGGAGCAGAAGAACTTGCACGTGTCAGTGCTGTTTGTGGACTTCAACTCAGCATTTAATACAATCGTCTCCCAGCACCCGGAGGGTAAACTACCCCCCTTGGGTATCCGTACCCCTTCCTCACGGACAGACCTCAGTGTGAGTGTGGAACCAGAATGAAGCCCCAAGACTGCAACCTGAGCCTTCGGATGTACACCCTGATGACCCGATGACTGTCAGGCCAGATCAAATGTAAACTACATCTTCAAGCACGCTGATGACAAAACATCGGTGGGCCTCACCAGAGACGACAATCAGGAAGCATACAAGACAGGAGGTGATGCAACTTGAAAATCACGCTGCTCTAACAATCTGGTCGTCAGCATTAACAAAGCAAAGTAAATAATAGCCGACTTCAGAAGCACCAGTCACCACCGTACAACACATTCAACGTCAGAAACACTGCTGACGGTCAGCAGACCATCTCACCTGGCCACAGCTCTTGTGAAGAAAAGGAACAGAGGTTACACTTCATGCGTCAGCTGAGAAGCCTACGCCTACCGACACTTTCTATATAAAGTGCTGAGCAAATGCATCTCTGTTTGGTCTGCTGACTGCAGTACCGTGTACTGGGAAGTTCTCCAGAGAGTGGTAAGAAAAAAAAACAGGGACTTCTCTCTCTCTCTCATTACAGGCAAACGCATCACACAACTTGCTGGATTCTGGTAAAGGGTTCTATAGTATCCTGTGCAGAACCACCTTGGTTCTGAAATAGCTTCATCCCACACGCCATCAGATTGTCAAATTCCCCCCTACACACCTTTCACTGACTGAAACAAATCTCAAAAAAACTCAGCCACAGCAGAAACTCCATTTATGCAATTTGCTTAGCAATTACATTTTTTCACTTTTTTCCATTTTATTGCTCCTCATTTCATTCCAAAGTTTTCAGCCAACATGGTGTAACATTTGTTATTGTTTTCTGCTGCATTTTATATATAGTGGTCGGTGAGCTGGAACAGCCATTATTTTATGTTTTACTTTTACAAGGCCCCAACTCAAGATCACACACACACACACACACTCAGAGATGGGCCTCCCGGGCCCCATTGAGGTGTCACCCGGTTTTTAAGCACTGCGTCCAGTGACACATAATGGTTCACGGGGGAGGAGGGCGAAGCAAATCAGAGAGCAAGAAAAGAACTTGTCCCCGGTTAAATACACTCAAAACATGCCAGGAAGTGACAGAGACAGCTGAAAGGAGAAAAAAAGTTGAGGTTGAAGAGAGAGCACCAAGTAGAAGAGATCCGACCTGCGCACCGAAACACAATAAACACAATAAGAGTACGTTCACACTTTGGCTCAGTTAAAACGAACTGTGATGCGTTTGCTCTGCTGGTGCAGTTTCTTTTAGTCATCTGTGAACACAACCATCCAAAACTTCATGCAGCATGGCAAAAATAAAATAGAGTTGAAATATGCATATACTATTTGTACACTCATGTTACTACAATACACTGCAACCACTGCACATCCACATGCACTGGATTGTACAGTTCACACATTATGGTACACCATTTAAAAAGGTATGTTGTCGTTAGAGCTATGGGTCTACGGGATTCAGCGCCATATAAACCTATGTCTTGCCAATTTGAAATATTGTCACTTTTAAAACAAATCTGACCACCTGACCCACCTCCAAGAACTAATTTCAATAGTTTGTTGTTTGCATTATTTCTTTGTGTTGATTTGAAATCCTGGACGGCTTACTGAAGACCCTTCTCAATGCTTCTGTCTGAAGTTGAACATCTACACCACGCTGCTTCTGTTTTGTCCCATTCACAGCTAAAGAGTGTGTGTGCTCACCGAGAACGAGAGTTTGCGCGTGTCACACTAGTCGTTTTTCTAATATTTGGCATGACTGAGCTGTCGTGAAAGAATGACCTCCATCCTCCTGTGCAGGACGACAGCTAAAATCCCTTCAAGGTAATGCAACCATTTTCAGGCTTATTAAGCAGCAAGCCATGTATTAGGATATACTGTATGTATTGCATAAGCACTTCCGGCGTAGGAGACACAATAGAAAGTACTATAAACAAAAGGTTAAGGCAAATGCAGACGCTTATGTTTACAAAGAAATGCAAATATTTTGACTTCAGCCTCAGTTACTCCAGTAGTACAGATAAGCAGAGGTGGGAGCAAGTCAATGTTTTACAAGTCTCAAGTCTTATCTTAAGTCAAGTCTCAGGTAAAGGTGTCTGAGTGCAAGTCAAGTTTCAAGTCTCAAGACACGCCAAGTCGCCAAAGTCACAGGGTTGAATTTTGAGTCCTTGCAAATAATTAAGTTTAGTGTCTCCCAAATAAAATGTCATATTTACAATGTACCAATGTATTACATTTTACAAATACAATGAATTCACTTTTGAATTGTATTTTTTTTATTATTTTAAATAATGCATGTTAGGTTAATTGGCGACGCTAAATTGTTCATCGGTATGAATGTGAGTGCGATTGACTGGCAACCAGTCCAGGGCGTACCCCGCCTCCCGCCCAAAGCATTTTGGGATAGGCTCCAGCATGCCCGCGACCCTAATGAGGATAAGCGGCATAGAAAATGAATAAATGAATGAATGAAGTATACTCAACTTTTCAGACTAAAGTCTGAGTGGAATCTACACATCTGCAAAGTATGTACAGTATAGGTGGTGTGAAGACAGCAACCAAATGAAATTATATTATAAATGTTTTTTTCTGTATGACTCCAATTGTGTCCAACACTTTCTTAAGTAAAACTCTCTGACTTTGCACATTTCCTGATAAAACACATGGAAGAAACCTGTTTCTGTGTGTCAGCATGTTGGCAATGATACAATATTGCAGAAATATTGTAGTAATGGTACAATGTAAATGTGACATCATTCTTTTTGCCATGAAATACACAAAAATGTCATACGGGAGGCACTTGCAGTACTGATGCATCCTGAAGGGGTCAGGCATGAGTGAGCTGGAAGGTGCTTGACACTGCTGTCTTTCCGGTGGGGAAAAGCCAGAAGCCAACTTTTTTGGGTTTTTTTTACTTTTTGAAATACACATAAGAGCAGCCGGCTTAGCAAAACTCGCCAGGAGGTGATCAGACTTTTACAACAAAGTATCAGAACTTTTCCTGCAGAAGAAGGATGCAAGAATTACATGCAAACAATTTGAAAACATTTGGAACCGAAGTGAATTCGTCTTGTCTTTTCCCGCTTATCCTCTGAATGAGTAAGCTACATTAACATAAAAGGAAAACTCCAAACCATGATCATCAGCACATGTCACTGATGCATGCGAACGATGTATGTGAGATGCTGAGAAGCGTGTGCTTCGGCTTTCATGGTGACGAAAGGAAAAGGTTTCCTGCAAAACATGTGCTTTTGTAGCTGGGCGTGTGTGTCGTCAACAAAGCAGACGCAGCTCACACACTCAAGGCAAGGCCACGGGCGCAGCAAACCAATAGTCGACAAACGGTCGACAGACACAAGCACGCTGTCCGGGTACTATCTCCTCCATCCATCCATTTTCTTTCCCGCTTCTTCTTACTAGGTGTGCTGGCAACTATCCCAGTTGAGGTCGAAAGGGAGAAAGGGTACACCCTGCCCTGGTCGCCAGCCAATCGCAGGCAAGTCTGATTTCCTCAAGTGTAAATTAAGTCAAATGCATTATGGAAAAGCAAATAATGTTGCTTTTACTTCAAATAGATCATTTAGGCCGACGACACACACAAGTTGCACTTCATTACCGATACTATCAGTTCTTCCCTCAAGCTGATGTCGGGTAATGAACACATTTTGCTTCTTCAACTGGATGCATTTCACAAACAAACACTATGTGCAAATGCAGACACAAACTGCAACATGCAATACAAGTTATAGAAAACTGCCAAAGGGCTCTAACTTAGTAGACCAGGCGCAACTTCGCTTGCGCCTCACCAATGCCCGAGTTTTAGGCACATTGTGCAATCCTGTGCCACGCGCAGCCTGGCGTAAGTACGCCTCCGTCCCTCCTATCGGCGCAAGTGTCAAAGAGGGACTCACCTTTAAATGCACCACTAGCAAAGCGAATTGCAAGTTTGGTTGAATATGGATGTCTTCTCCCAGACGGAAAGTGATGTTTTGGTCCGGGAGGTCCAAGCTCGCTGTGGCCGAATATATGGTCAAGCGAGCTTGGACCTCCACGGGCTGATGATGCAGTGGCCTAGGAGGAGACTACAAGTATGGTAAATCAGGTTTGCCCTGACGTACTGAGAACCGTTTCCCTGTGAAAAAACGGTTCAATGACGCCAGAAGAAGGGCAAAACAAAAACTATCAGAGCACCAGAGGAACACGACGGCCACCGCTAAGGTAGGCATTTTTTCCTCACTAATAAAGACACTTGTATTTAGTAACCGATATTTGTATTATGAATATGTAATATGTACAGTAAATGTAATATGAAAAAACAAAAACTATGCATAACGGGGATGAAATCCAAAGCAACTGTGCGTAAAAGACGCATTGCCAAGCTCTTGGTCTGGCCCTTGTCACTTGTGTTTGCATGTGAGATGAACTTGTATTACCCAATTCATCATCATCATTTTTGCAATGCTCGGTTAGACGATCAATCAAAGATGTCAACACGTTTGATTAACCCTTTATTTACAATTAACCACATCCATATCAGGTCCACTGGCCACCGATGAGGATGAGAAGGAGGGAGGCGGTGATAGGGACATAGGAGGTGCTGGTCAGAAGGAGACGACGCGACATGCCCGAAACACCTCACTGGGAGGCGCCCGGGAGGCATCCGGACTAGATGCCCGAGCCACCTCAACTGGCTCCTCTCGATGTGAAGGAGCAGCGGCTCTACTCTGAGCTCCTCCCGGATGGCCGAGCTCCTCACCCTATCTCTTAGGGTGAGTCCCGCC